>OY986972.1:6144624-6191605 GCA_963920575.1 Narthecium ossifragum
TTTCCCCGCTACAAGTTTAACATTTACACAATAAATAACATGGCGCTGAAGCACAAATAGAATATATGTCAAAGAGTAGAATAAAAAGGAATAAATGACTCCATTTTGTAAGCTCTCCGTCGAAGATCCAAGGTCATGTGGGAGGGTAGAGGCAGCTAAGAGGTCTACCTTCATCCTAGTGGTCCTCAGCAATGAAACTATCTGTACTTTCGGAGGAAACGGTCTGAACTGAACTGTGTCTGCTTATTCCCGTCTTTATTTTGGCAGCGATGCAAAAGATTTAATAAGAGCTGGGGATGGCTTTCTCACGGTATGAGTTAGAAGGAGCATTAGGCTCAGCAATGTCAATGCCCCTGCCTGGTGGGCAGATGCCAGAGAGACAGGAACATAAGACAGAAGCGTTGTTATCCCTAGAGTAACCTGCATTAAGAGATTGATTTTGTGTTAATTTTTATTTCGGCACAATCTAAAGAGAAAAATTACTGTTGTCTCATCACCACAAAATACGAACTGGAAAGTACAAAGCACAAAAAAATGAAACAGTCAAAAGCAAGAATTTGCACAATATTACTTGTATATCTAGCGGAAGTTATGTGAATGAGTTGAGTTATAATGTTGGTATCAATCAGTATGTAGTTTTGAGCTACATGCATCTTCTGTACCAAGGCCTGTCACATATGTTGTGCATTGGGTGCCTTGGATTCTTTGCCAGCTCTATATGTCGCACTTATAGGCTCGAGCTGGAAAAGAAGATGCGTAAGGAACCATTCCCAAACCACGTAAATATTATGTTTTGTGTTTTCTGTTCTTTTGGTGCTTTCATCGCGTTGCACAGGTCCTATATCCTAACAACATATGACAATGTTCAAACCACCAGAAAGAATTTTGATCAAAAGCTACATACCTGAAGAGCTGCCATGCCGAGGGTGCTTCCAACTAAAGATCGGATTGCAGGGTGCATGTCTATTTTCCTTGCAGCCAACCACAAACTACCAACAGAAACTAGAGTTGACGTTGCAAGAATGCGATGATTAAGCTGTAAAAAAAATTTCAGACATCACTGGAGCAATATAATGAAAAAAAGCACGAAGGCCTGCATTAAATGATGAAATTAAATGTCTTTCAAACATGATTTTAGGTGGAAGACTAAAATTCTGTAACTTATGTGTGCGTACAATTCATAGAACAAATGATGCTACGTGATCTATAACGTGCAGAAACACTACAGATCACAAAGCTTACATGATTTGATTGGAAGTACCACAAGCCGAAAGCACAATTAGGTGTTACCATATAAAACTGATCAAAAGGAAATTTATCTTAGTGGCATTCCTACAATGAACATAATTGATGGATGGTAGAAGACTTCAATCTAGTCAATAGTGTCTTAGATTAGGATAAAACTGGGATAAGTAGATACTCTCTACTAGAGAGCGTAAACTTAAAGAAGAATAACTAAACCACCAGGATAACATAATTCATAGAAATAGAAGACGCTGATATCTAGAACAACATCGTTGAGACATACCTGCACAAGAGGTGTATTCTCAAAAAAGTTGCGAATAAGAGGTTCCATACTGAAAATGTCATCAGGTATCCACACATCACCCATCTTGGGAAATGTATTATACGCATGACCCTGACACATAAAAAAGTGATACAGATTACCATAAAGATAATTTTTTTGCCATGAAATAATGATTAGTGCATTAAGGGAGCAGATTATACCGCATCATTTCCTGCAACAAAAGCCCCAGAAATAGCTGTAATGCCTACAAGGACACTAACGGGAACAGCCAGCTTTCGAACTTTTGCTGCTCCATTTAACCAACCAACTGATCCATTTGGTGGTTCTGGCATAACAACCGATAGTGCAGTCCACAATATGCCACAGTATATAACAAAAGCAGAAGTCAGATGTGTAGCCAGTCGGTACGGACTAACCCTGGGCTGAACATATTCTGATGGTGGTTCCTGTTTAGAAATGTAGAATAAGGAAGTCCCTTTAGATACATAGAGTGACGAAATATGCTTTTGCAAGTCATTATCTTTTACATGCTGGATTATACAACAAAAGTCGAAGATTCCACTACCTCTAGACCACTCTTTACCATCCACCAGCCGATTAATCCTTGTCCAGCGCCAAGGGCAAAAAGAGCAGAGAGTCTCATACCAAGTTGGCGGGTAATATACCCTTTTGCAAGAAAATATGCAAATGGTAGAGCAAATACCACACCCAATCCCCTTCCCCACATCCGATGTGCATACTCCATCCAATATATGAATTTAAAATCTTCAAGGCTCATTCCTTTGTTCACACTGTGAGTATTCAGGCCATATAACCAATCAGAACAACTTCATAGGAATATATGATTAAAAAGACAGTGGACTTTTCAGGGAGGAAAAATCCTTAATTATGCTGGCTTATCTTAATATTCTAGGTGTTAGAGCTCAGAAGAATTTGCAGGAGGTCTAACACATTATCAAAAAATACATTTATAAAATTTATTTTATCACTGTCTTATCCACTCGATAATGCAACTTTGACGATGAAATATGTTTAGGTAGCTTTCTTAATCATAAGGGCTAGAAATCACAGAAATGTTAAGCAGAAAGACCAAAAATCTTGGAGCAAATGGCCAACCACACAATGCATTTGGAAAAGGGTTGAAGGTAAAGATTCCATATTCCAATCTGAGTAAAACCATGTAAGGAGGGGTCCAAAGAAGCAGCACACAGACACACTTGTGCATGCCCTGTCAGATATGACAAGTCAAAGGAAAAAAAGGATTTTCAACAATATGTCTATCTGCACCTCCATCAGAGAGAGATGCCAAAGTCAATAGTTCAAGTAAAACAAACTGGAAAGTTCCTAAGACAAGGTAAAAGTAGCAAAATTGGTTTCCCTACCAAAGCACATAGTCTCACCGCTTGTACTCAGGAGACTGTCGATATTTCTCAAATTCAGGCGACCATTGATCCTCTGTCAATGGAGGCAAACTACCGGTAAATTTCCAGTCAGTCATTGATAGACCAGATCGAGTGAGCCGTGTGATGCCACCAAGCACGACCAAGCTAAAGACCCAAGCAGCACAACCAAAAAGCCATATGCCAACCACTTTCTGAGCATGAGCTCCACCAGTCACAAGCAATTTCAGACCAGAATTTGCTACCTCTGCCTTGCTTGAATTTAGAAAAGTTGCAGAGGTGGACATTTGCCTTGAATAGGGCCCATAAATTCCCTAAAGAAAAAGAACAAACACAATTCAATGTTAACTATGTAAACTAAACAAATACCAAGGAAACAAATATTGCATCACAAGACCACATGTATAATTAGGTGCATCTTCACAAGGTACACAAAACCATCTACAGTTTCTAAGACTGAACGCATTTAGTTGGATATCAATACTATATGGGTAAGCAAAAGAAATTTCTCAGTACAATTTTTCAAGCCACAAACGAACAAATTCGATTACATCCACTTACTAAGGAAAACACTCACAGGCATGTACTCATGGTTACTTGTGGACATGAAATACAGCAATGCATAATAAATGGGCTCCAAATCCATGTCTTGGTCCACAAACAAAATGATTCAAGGCGCCAAATAAGAAACATAGAATATAAAGAACTTATGTCATCTCAATTCATCATTTCCAACGATCCAAGGACAATCATTCTGTTGGGTAGAACTCATCTATCCATTGGCATTGCTCTTCATTTTATCCATCATTAAAATTTTCTTATTTTTTGTCTAAGCATGCCTAGTTTCCTTCTCCATATTTTTTCCCCAGATTGAACTCAAGCCCAAGTTCTCAGTTCTAAAAAAACAAAACAAAAAAAAGCCAAGCCAATACAACACGAAAACCCTAAAACTTGAACAAAAACAACAATGACTCGAAAATTTTAAATAAGCAGATAGACACATCTGATAAACCCGATTATCCAACTAAAGATCGTAGTCTTAGACAAAAACAAGAGAAAAATACAGGAAATAAATAAAAATTAACGCAATATATTGGAGAGAAATCGAGTAAAACCTTCCGTAAAAGTTTGAATCCAGAGACAGACCCATATCCAGTTGCCGCGAACCTCGATGGCGATAGGAGAAAGGACTCGTTGGAAACCCTAGAGAAGCCACCCCTGAGCTGCGGCGCAAGGGTGAGGGCTTTGGAGCTCCTCCGGAGGAGCGCTCCCAAGCGGCTTCCCAACATGGGCCTCGCGGTTCGCCTATGGCCGTGAAAATGTGCACAAAGCGGGAGGTAAATATGACTAAAAAAGGTTGCTCTATTGCCTCGAGATCAGCGCTTTGGGAACGAGTGTCGGATCCGATGGTTGCAATCGGGTTCGGATGATACTGGATTTAGATTTGTTATAAGAAAATGAATCAAAGATCACACTAGTAGTTTGGTTTTGCATAGTTGCTTAAGAACAGTAATTTCACATTCACATTTGATGAATAACATTTCTGAATACACTACTAATGTCAAAAAAAAACACACATAATAATGGTCTGTAGATGTGGTTTAAATTTGATTGCAGCTGTGACATGGTTTTGAGTGACAGTAAATGGATGGAGTCCAATTAGGCTAGTATATGAGTTCAATCAGCACTACATGCATTAAGATTAATTTGGAGGCATAACCAACACTGGTAGACAAGAATCATTGTTGGATCCCACCACCATGCTTAATTGATGAAAAAAAAGAGAGCTGTTTTTTAACACTTTAAGGCCCCGTTTGGTACGGGAAAAAAAATTATAATGGGATAAAAATTATTCTAGGTTAAGTAGTAATTATTATTTGAATTAAGGAAAAAATAGAGAGAAGTAGTAGGTGGAATGAGAATAACTTTTTATGAATGTCTAGGGATAAAGTGTGAAATAAGAGGAATATTCCCCCCTTAATTCGGGATAAAAGTTATCCCGGATTAACTATTCCTTTTACCAAACGGGGCCTTAGTGGTGCACCCCAAATCCTCATATCGCTATCCAATCACCATAGTTTTTAAACTTATTTATATACACAAGTGAAATGAACTCTTTTTTAAAAGCCATCTTTCGGAAAGTTTGCTATTTTGCATGTAATAAGTCTTTACTCAATTAAGTAACAGGCTCAGCAAGTAATCATGTGATGAGAACCAATCTTACTCAAGTAACCATGCTTGTACAAACAAATGTACATAAAGACCCTCTTTAGGTGTTCAGATCAGCACTGCTGAGTATCTTTCAAGGGACGTACATAAACATTCAGTAGCAGCAATATCCAAAGTCCCACACCGAAGGACCGAAGGATATGAGTTACAAATAAAGACAATGTAAATTTATTAATGAGGTGCCATAAGGATAAAATGACAACCTATGTACTGTTCTATAAAAAAAACTAGAGATGCATACAAAAAAATAAATCTAATCTAGATATATCTAATCTATGTACTGTTCAACCACATACCTCCAACAAGGAACCCCAAATCTCCAAAATAAATTGAGTAATTGATATATATAAAGGGATTTTCCTCGTAGAACTAGTTCGTTGGGTGTTAGAGGGCAAATTATGATCCTGATCGTCCATTCCCATCCGACGATCAGGATCAAATTCGGGGCTTATTAAGTCTATTAGACTCTTCAATTCGATCCTGTCGCCTCCCCCGAGCTTCTTCGCCATCGTTGCCACTGGCGCGCCCCGTCCACCTTCGTAGCTCTTGTGATCTCCATCGACCTTACTCCCGTGTCGGAAAGTAAGCCCAAAACCCTCTCCAAACACAAGCGAACTGATACTCTGTTCGCTCGCCTCCCTCTTGCGTCTTCGCCATCGGTTTCCTCCCAACTCCAACGGCGGCGGCGGCGTCCGCATCCGCATTGGCCTTACTCCAAACCCTCCTCCCTTCCAACTCCAACGGCGGTGGCATCATCGGGCTTACCCCAAACCAAACTCATCTCTAACTCCAACGGCGCTCCAGCGATATGAACCCCAAAACCCATCACTCTCAACCAGTACCTCCACGTCGCCGCCCAAGGTCGCCATCGTCTCCAACGGGTTCCCGCGACCGCAGTTGCCGCTTCTCCGCCGACCAACGTCACCCCTGGCAACCCCCACGGCCGGCCAGCCCCTGACCGCCGTCATCAAAGCCACCCACCATCGGACAACCCAAGATTCGTAAGCCTCTTGTTGACGGAGGGGAAGCCAGGGATCAGCTAGGGATCTTTCTCACGATAAGGTACGCAAAACAAGGTTTGTATGAACTTTTGAATGGAAAAAAAACATCAAAGCTCTGGTGTTGATCAGCCTAAATGAAAAATGTTTTGAAGATTGTTCTGATGGAGAAAAAAACATCAGAAATTGTTTTATGTTTTGAAGAATGTTGCAACATTTTTCAGCTGTCTCACAAGGTTTGTATGCTGCAATCAACAAATCAGCTTGATCCATCTGCCACTTTTTGTCCATCTACTAGTATCCCCTGCTTGATCCCATAAAACATCAAAGATCCACATTATACTTGCTAATTCTTCAAATTTGGACTATAATTTAGTTTAATTAAGGCAAAACATACTAAATATCTTAATGTTTAATGTGGAATTTGAAGTTGTGACATGATCGTGATATACATTCAGTTTTAAGGACTTTCAACGCATCTGGTTTAGAGTATGAAGCAATGTTCATGATGTTTTTTAAGACCCTATCATTGAGCTTGATTGCTGTAGTTCTGTGCCTAATGGAAATGCACTTTGTTGTGCCTAAATTGTCTATGATAGTGTAAAATTTGGGCAACAACATGTCTGTTTTTATACATACTCAAGTCTCTGCTTTATGAGAATTTGATTTTGCATTGTTTTCGGTTTGATTTTCTTCATTCTCCTATTCATATGCATGTGTTCTAAAGCTACATCCTTTGCTTGTCTAATGCAAATATTTCATCCGTTGAACTTACAACAAGACCATGAAATGCATATTAGATCTTGGCTAAATTTCACATTTGGTACCTGTAAAATATGCTAATTACAAATTTAGTACCTGAGCTTTTGATAATTACAAATTTAGTACCTCAAGTATCTTAACTTACCACCTTAGTAACTACCGTCAGTTGTTGTTCTTAATAGTTGACGGGATTCCGCTAAAGTGATATCACGTGAGCGGTTTTACTGGGTTCCGGCGTGGTTTTGCTGGTTTTCGGCGTCACGAACGCGGAAGGAGATGGTCAGAGGTAGCAGGGATGCTGGATCTAGCCTTGGATTAGATCCGGGAGGCTGGAGGCGGCGGCGTTGAGCGGTGGCAGTGCCTGAATCTGACGTGAGTTCAAGCTCATGGAGGATATCGGCGAGGAGGGGTGCTGGGTCATCGGATCCCGCCTGTAAGGGGTCGGAGGGGGGTCACAGCGGTGAGGGGACAACGGATCTGAGAGCGGACGACGCTGGGAGGCCGTGCGCTACCGGCTCCAGGGAGACGGCGCTAGATCCGGTGGAGGGGACAGAGCTCGGGAAGTCCTTGGCGAGGAGGGGTGGCGGTGCCGGGTTCTGACGTGAGTTCAAGCTCAAGGTGGATCTCGGCGAGGAGGGGTGCTTGGGCGTCGGATCCCGCCTGAAAGGGGTCGGAGGGGGGTCGCAGTGGTGAGGGGACACTGGATCTGAGGGCGGACGGCGCTATGAGGTCGTGGGCTAATTGCTCTTGGCGTATTGATCTAAGAGTGTTTCAATCTCATGATCTAAAGGTGTTAAAAGGAAAACTTAATGATCGCCTACCTTGCATATAATATCAACCACACACCACAAAGAAAAGAAAAAAATAATAGAAGTTTCGGAGGAGGAAGAAAATCGGGATTTATCACAGCATGAAACGAAAGCTTAAGTTTAGAAAAACATACTTGAGTCTGCTCTGAGCGATCGGTCGGTGTTATGAGCGATTGGTCCGTCGCTTAGCGATGGATCGAAATTCTGGGCGATCGGCCGATCTTACGGACTAAAGTAGGGGTTTTCTTCCAAAAATAGCCGCTTTAATGCTGCAAATAATCCGAGTTTTGCAAGGAATATTCCTAGATCTAAACACAGAATAAAGAAAATAAAATAAAATAAAAAGCAAATCTAACTATGCTTAGAAAAAGAGTAAGAGAGAAATCAACGAACTTCTTCGAAGAACAAATAAATCCCCGGCAACGGCGCCAAAAAGTGATCTCGTTCGCACGACGTCGTTAAATCACACAACTCGACACAATTTATAAATATAATCCTTCAATCAATCACTACTCTACGGGCGTAGAATAGTGGTGAGATCTGGAGTCGAACCACAGTGAAATATTGTCAACAGAGAAGAACTTAAATCAATCTCCAACATTCTATCCAAAGACGAAAGAGAAGGATTTTGATTAACTATGGAATTAAATCTAACTAAGAAAGCAATAAAAGGATAGGGATGAATCAATATCAGAAAGGCATAGGGATTACACAATCCACTCTAATTTCACCTCTCGTATTCTCTAGTATCCTCTTATTCTGTAATCTAGACATATGGAATCACGGCTTCTTAAGCTCGTATGAATCCCTAAAGGAACGCTTATGTTATAATACGACATTGTCTATCTTCGCTTAGCATAGACTGTCTTCGGACTTAACCTGAGTACAATCTATCTTTGCTTAGCATAAACTATCACAAAGGCACACACAAAAGCGACATTAAAATCATCCTAAGAATCTTTACACTCAAGCACCACAATCGTGTAAGACTGAAAATACGTCAAAGGACAACCAGATTCCTTCAACTCTATTGTCATTAAAACCGACTTCAAAGGATCATGTCATAGAAAAGATTATAAGATTTAACTAGAAAAAATACAAGAAGGCTACATTAGAGTTTCGTGAGATCGCTAAGTGAGAGATTAGCCACTCATTTTGTGGATGGAGGCCATGAATTTGGTGAAGAATGCTTGAGATCCACCGCGCATCTCCATCTTCGTCGGCAACCTTAATCCTCTCTTTTCTCTCTATGGGGACTCTCATTTTTGGCCAGCAAAATCCCTTTTTATAAGCTAACTCCCAGAATTAGGGTTTTGGGTTAAGTTGGACTTCTAGTGCAACTCGGATTTCCTGAATTAATCATGACAGCCTATTCCGAGTGCAACTGGGCCCAATAAGTTTGGATTTTAAACACAAGTCCAACATGAAAGATATAGATTAGGAAGTCTTCTATCATATACCTAAGATTTGATAATATTATGACTTATTTGGAATATTTTAAGAATATTCTCCTGAACGTCGATGGACCAGTTTCCCAGCATATGTTTATCTTCATAGTCTTCAAAATTGGTATTAATCTGTAAGGAATCTCGCAAAGTGTCCAACATTAAATTTGTAGATCTATGAGTCTTCTACAACATACCAAAGTTTCAGAATATGTGGACCTTTTTAAAATATCTGAAGAATATATTACTGACGGTCGACGAAGTCGTTTATTTAGTCATTTTAGCCGAATTTCCTGCATTTCTTCTCAAAGCATGATAGAACCTGAAATCAACTAACAAGTTATCAAATAAAACTACTCTAGGCATAACAAAGCTAAGTTAAGGGGTTGAATCATGAACATTTAGTGACTTATCACCCATCCCCACCTACATTGCCTCCTACATACCTACACACACCGTGCCCTACTCAACATCATTTCCACTCGCTCTGACTAGGGTTGAATATGGATTTAGAAAGCCTATCATCCCCAAAGCATACTGTAAATCTAGGAAAACTTCCCAGTAGATCACCCATCCCGGGACCACTCTAAGGCAAGCACGTTTAACCTTGGAGTTTTCTGACGGATCACTGCCATCACGGCTTTAAAACGCATTGTGTCTTATAAGGCTACTCATATACTTATTATCTACGTGAAGTTGCTTACTCGGTTACATGGTTAGGTTGCATGCCCTCCAGGCGAACACCGATACCCAGGTATCCCGGGTCTCACAACCCAACCCCCTTAGAGGCCCATCGTCCTCGCTGGCACAAACCGACTAACAGACCTACAGCCTGCTCTGATACCCTTTGTAATAGCCCCCGCCGTTCGGGGCTGCCCAGGGCCTGCGTAGATAATAACTATATTAGTAACACTTATAAGACACAACGCGTTTTAAAGTCGTGATGGCAGTGATATGCTAGAAAACTCCAAGGTTAAGCGTGCTTGCCTTGGAGCGGTCCCGTGATGGATGACCCGCGGGGGAGTTTTCTCAGATTTCTGCGGTGAGCCAAAAGCGGACAATATTGTGTCGGGTGGGGCCCTCGGGTGGATCCTGGACGGAGCCCGTAGGCCCTGGACGGCCCCGGACGGCGAGGGCAGTTACACATACGAACGAAACGCCGGGCCATCTTAAGGTATCGTAGTTGTCTTTTTTTTTTTTTTTGTTAACCTGAAGGATCGCGTCTTGATCGGTCAAACCAGACCGTTCATTCTTTTCATTGTTGATTATAGTTAACCGAAATTGTATGATAATTATCGGTCCCGAAAAACCGATAATGGTATATTTATCGGTCCCAAAATACTGACAATTATATATGTATTGGCCTTTTGTGACCGATATGTTATGCGAAGTCCGGTTTCTAAAAGCCGACTATTTTGTTTCGGAATTTATAATCCGAACATTTTTCTTATATTCGTTTTTTTATTGCCGACTTTTGTATCAATGTTTGGATTTTGTTAGCGGAATAATTTGTAGTTTATCGGTTTCTTGAGACCGAATTGAGCATAATAATTGCGCTATGACAGGACTAGTCTTCCATTGGGTGTGGTGCACCTAGTAAAACGGGTGCACGTATCAAATCATGTTGTGCATATATAATCACCATTGTCACAAACATACATGACAAATATTGTTTTCACATTTTAAAGTATCATTTATTTTAAAGGCATCCTTTTCCAAAACATATATGGACTCCATACCAACCAAAGAAACAAAATGGTATTTTGATAATTTCATCCTCATATCAGCCTTCTTAAAGCTTTGATGACATTCTATACAAGTTATGAGGGTCGAGGGTATTTTGGTCATTTTAAACCTTTATGAGTACAATGGTCCAAGATATATGTGAAAGCATTCCTACCTGCTCTAGGGGTGTTTCGGTCAAAAGACAAATGATCGATAACATGGGTATTTTGGGAATTTCCACTTAACCATTGCCAAGGGCATTAAAATAAATTAAAACATGTTCAAATATTTGAAATTTGAACAAATATGTGAAATTCGAAATTCAAATTCAAAATCAAATCCAAAATTCAAAATTGAATAGATCTCAACTCCCTAACACCCAATATCTTAACCATCCAAATCTTAACCCCTTAATCGCATTTCAAAATCAGCATCAACTACTCCCAATCCTCACCTATAAATAGTGGTAGGGATGAATCTTGAGGGACCTATCATGGCAGACACATAGGCTGGTGGAAAGAGGCTCCTTGATGGCAAATAAGGCCAAATGATTTCATTTCAAATAAGGCCCTAGCGCGCCGACTTCGTCATATGGATTGATGGCAAATGATTTCCCTCCTAACTTTTAACTGACGTCGTGGTCATTGTTAGGGTTTTTATTGCGTCCCATTTTGTATCCAGCGCAAGATCCTTTCTAGTCAAAGCCTCGCCGTGGAGGAATTTCGCACCAAGAAGGGGGCGATTAAAGGAAGACGAAGAAGGCTGTATAAGCCCTAACCCCCAATGACCACGACAGTTAAAAGTTAAAGAGGGAAATTGGACGGTGTCGACGCACATGGTCTTATTTGAAACAAAATTCAAATCTTAAAGTATTATTTGAAAGTTTTGAAACTATTGAGGTTCGAATGAAACTTGACACGAACCAAGAGGTTCGAAACTGTAATTTACATCCAATCTGATTGTCATACAAAATAAGTCATAATAAAATACATGGTGTTTACCGTAACTCCATAGAAACTAACTCATGACTAGTAGTTTACGTACTACTCCACAACATTTAGGTTCACCTTGCTTGTTATTGATTGATCTCATATATAGGAGCATTAGTCCTCTCCAAATCTACTAATTCTTAGGCCTCAAGATGATGCCTTTAATAACAAGCCCTCGCTTCCATTGCCCACCTTCGTAATCAAACAAGGAAATCTCCATCTCTCCTGCTAGCTCTCTCTTTGCAGTAAACTCACCAACTTTCAGCTCAATCCACTGTCCTCTAGTCTTTTCCTGTAAGCGCTCCTTCACTTGATGGACACCTCCATCAGGAAACTTTAGTCTTAGGTTCACTGGATTGGACCAGCCATACGCAGGCTCCTTTATCATCACCAAGAACACAGCTTCATATGTGACCCCTGGTGTGAAGTATGATGTCTCAAATGACCCATGCACTTCCAGCCAGCAGACGTTCAGTAGCTCCGGGACTTCGATCTCCACATCGCTAACAAAGAAATAAAAGGCGAAAGGACTTGATTAAGAACAACGAAGATGAAATGGAATTGGGAAAGCCAGCATTGTTCTTGAAATTAAGTAAATTAACTAATGGCAGGGAACTAAAGAGAGCATGCCCTGTTTCATTCATGGGAAACCATCGCCAGTATTTCTGGTCTTCGCTCCAGGTGATGGCCAAGTCCCTCGCAAACAGCATGAAGCAGTTGTGCCTAGTTTTCTCCTCCACCCAATACTTCTGCGTGAGAGATAAAGGCACCATATATCATAGATAACGGCTATATGTCTTTTCTATGGGGAAAATATATTGAGATGGGCTACACATTAAACTTTAAATTTTGATGAAAAAGTTCAACAGGTTTTAAACCAATGGCTTGTCTCGAGATGATGGAACTTGATAACAATTCGGTTAAAAAACAAAACCAGTGTGGCTTATAGTTGATAGAATATTTAAAAATTAAGGAGTTACTGAATCTAACCAAAAACACAAGTCCAATTTTTTCAAATAAAATTCAATCCATATACCCACTAGTTTGAGAAAACAACAAGGAACAACCCTCCTATGGAATCGTCGTCAATCTAAGAATTCACATCTAATACGAATGCACTATCATGAATGTATTTGTGCTCTTTGCCCTCATTCTCGTCGCTCGGTGTGGATGCACATGGGGATTTAGGAAAGGAGGAGTGATGCTAATTAGGATTTAGAGAAACCTAAATAATGAAAAAATTAAAGATTTATATTTAGTGCTTGGATTGTTGAATAAAGTTTGGGTTCCGTTTTTAATTCCTATCTATTCTCCCCCCCTATAAATCTCTCCAATATGCTATTCTATATGTGCCTTCACAAGCAAAAAAGAAAAGAAAAAAAGAAATAGAAAAGAGTATTATATCCCTCCCATAAGCCACCGAAAAAGAGAGGGGGGGGGGTGTAAATAAGGTTAAATAAAAACAAGATGACAGAGACGGCCGTACAAAGGGAGGAGAGAGGGAGACGAGTTTGTATTTTTAACTTTATTTTTTATAGGGAAATACTAGTTGTTAAGTAAACCAGAAACCATTCCGGTTTTTCCTCGTAACACATTCTATCTTAATATATGATCTCGAGGCGAACTAAGGTTTACAAAACTGTAAAATATTTTATACAAAATTTAAGGATTAATGTGTAGTCTATCTCAATACATTTATATGGTGCTCTATTGCATATATGAATATTAAACTCGATCGACTTTTTCCCCGATATGTCTAATTTCAGTGTCTTTAATCAAGAGCATGCAGTATATATATAAATGAAAAACAAACATGAAAACATAATCTTGTATTAAATGAGGTTCTTTTTAATTTCTTATTTCCTTAATTTCCTGGCAGCAAAAGAGCACTCTTGATTTCAAAACTTAATTCACGTAGAAAAAGTTGGAGAGATTTCAATAACAAAACTTGCCTGCTTTCTATTCTTCAAGTAGATCCCGGAGTGGATGTTGTTCTCATGGGCACTACTCAAGTCAGCCTCCTTGATGATCTCTTCATACTTGTGAGGAGCACTCTTGGAGGAAAACCCTTCCATTTCACGGCAACTACTACTCTCATCTGCACTCTTAGAAGCCAAGCGAGGCAACTCCTGAGGCTTATTAATGATGATCATCAGCTCTTCCTTACTGTCGTAGGAGACCATGTCTTCTTCCTTAGTGATCTCTGGTTCTTGAATTGTCTTCTTGGTGACACCAGTACTGGTTCGACCAACAGCTCCGTTAGGCCTTGAAGCCTCCGGCACAGGCATAGGACTTGCGCCGCGCGATGATCCAGCGCCCATGGTCGGTCGTCTTCTTAACACCACTCAAGAAGAGGAAGAAGATGCCATCACTTGGTATACATTTAAATGCTGGAGTTTAGTGAGTCGGGATGGAAAAGAAAGGTACCATCTTGATCAACAAAGGTCAAGATAATTTAGCATATAAAAAGCAAAAAGGATCACCTATTGCAAGCATCTGCCTGATCAAGTTGTCACAAAAAAGTAGCGGATAGGGGAGAAAGGACATTGAGCTTGAAGAACTTTCTTTTTATTTCTTTGTTCTTTGTGAAGAATTTATTCCATCTTTATCTCAAAAGCAGTACGTATCTATTCCATAAATTGAAATGCTTCTCTATCTTTGTTGAACTTATATACCACTAAAAGTTGAGCTGACTACAGTTAAAGTGATCCTAGCCATTGTTGGCTCAACTCATCCAACAAATTAAAAAGACTACAATCATGGGTATACAAAACATTTATCCTTTTTCCAATACTTGGGTATTTTAACTTTGGCTTTAACACTGACCGGAAGCTTCTAAACCTGAGTGGTGTCTTGAGAGATGTAAAGCAGTTGGTGACGGGAATATGCCTAGTCGTCACAATCCAACTCAAACTAAAATCTAGTGATATTAATTTTGCTTTTATTTATGTAATCATCAACTTCCTCCGTTGAATACATATCTTATACCCAATATAATGATATCAAGCTCGGCTTGAATTCAATTTTGAGCCGAACAAAATCTTTCTCTTTCACTCAACCCCTCCTAAACAAAATTCCTTGCTCCGCCCTTTTTCGACATGCCTCTGTTCAAACTGTGACCGAAAGAGTTTGAACTATCATTCTTTGATATATAAAATAGGAAATTAGCTTTTGATACCCTATATTTTCAAACTTTTACAATCTGGTACCATCTAGTTAGAAAATGTAACTTTAGTACCCTGCGATTTTCTAACCGGGACAAATCTCAGACGGTGTCAGTCTCCGTTCACAGAAAACCGCTCATGTACATAGTATTTACACGTGACGGCACGTGATGAGGGGAGAGAGAGAACTAGAGAGAGAGAGAGAGAGAGAGAACTAGAGAGAGAGGCAGAGGTGGTGCTTGCCGGCCGTTCATCCGTCCACTTATCCCGGTGACAGCGGCGTCAGCAGCGGAGTAGGAGCACTGGAAGAGGGTGTTGAGGGAGCTGAACTCGCTCATCTCTGGCGGGATGGTGGCGCCGGACCACGCGGTGGAGAAGGAGGTGACCGACACGGAGTGGTTCTTCCTGGTTCGTGAATGGCGCCAGACCCAGTCGTTCGTGAACAACGCCGGGGGTGCCCGAGCTTGGATCCATAGATCTCATCTTCCAAAACTTCGAGATCATGATTCTTCCACTCCCCGGTGAGTCCCCTCGCTCGCTCCTTCACTGCCGGCGTCACCAACAATTTCTTCGGGCCCAGCTCTGGATTCACCAACACCGATCCCAGAAACCCTGGGCATGCATGCTGGTGCAGAAAAGCTCGGATCTTGGCGAGGAGATCAGCATCGGAGGGCGGTGAGGAAGGGGAGGAGTGGAACTCGAGGGCATTGCGGCGGAGAGTCGAACCTTTGAAATGACGACATCGACGGAAGCATCGATGGAGAGCTCACGGTGCTGGATGGAGGCGAGGGTGCTCTCGGTGGAGAGTTGGAGGACATCGCGCCGGGAACGAAGGGAGTCCAAGCGGCCCTGGAGGCCCTTCTCGAGAGTGGGGAAGTGGTATATGAGCTCGCGCCAAAGCACCGTGTAGCTCGTGATCAGCTCCCACTGCCGCTAGAGCTCCGCGAAGCTATCCCGCACCGTCTCCTCAGACGAGGCCACCGTCGCCGCCATGGACGCCACCGTAGCCTTCACCGAGGAGAGAGATCGCCTCTACGACCTCGATCCAAAAACCCAAACACCATCTAAAAGCTCATGATCAGCTCGCGCTGTCGCTCGAGCTCCGTGAAGCTATTCCGCACCGCCATCGACGGGGTTCGCCGGAGCTAGTGGTGAGTCCAAGTCGAATCTACAGGGAATGCGTATGGAAACAATTAAACTACTGGGCCTAATCTAAGTGTTCTTACAAGGATAATAAAATAAATGGTTTTTGCGTTTTATGATATGGAAACTAAGAAAGCATGTAAATGATTCAATGGATAAAAAGATGTCATAGGGAATTCCAATTCGGATTAGACTCAACCGTAGCTTTCTAATGGATCGGGATGTGCAATTTTATCGAGTCACTACAATGGCCACTAACTTATGACTAACAAAGGTCGTCGCTAACGAATAGCGGGGTAAGGACTATCCATCGTAAAAGGTGTATGGTAGAAAGTCGAAGATATAGGGATTAGCTTCAATCATCGCTAACAAGAAGTCAGGTTAGGAACATCTCATCGCAGGGAATTGGGTTGTATGGAAAATGGTAATGGATTGGGGTGGTTCTAGCACCTCGAATCCAAAATACTACAAAAGATAGGATAGATGTTAGGGTAGATGTGGATTGGAGTGGTTATAGCACAACCAAGTCCCTAACCTACAGCCAAGACTCCTTTCAACACAAGTGGTCATGGTTCTAGCACAATCTACTTATTGGGGAATATCAACAAACATCTATTGGGCACAAGGTTCTAGCTTATGCAAACCAAGGAATTTATTCATCCAACATTAGAATCCAACTACAAAGATGGAAAAGTAAGCATAGATCCATACAACTATTGTCTCAATAGAGATTACAACATCTAAATCTAAAGAAAACTACAAATAAAATCTAAAATATCATGGTATTCCAATAGGATAGGAGGATAGCTACTAATCTTCAAGGTTGGAGATGTGGAGAAGAGTTGGATCATCATTCTCTTTTTCAATCCCTTCCCTTGGAGGTGAGAGCTCTCCTCTTTTCCAATCTAGGGTTGCCCCTTTCCTTCGCCTCCAACCATCCAAGAGAATCCCCCAAATGAGAGCCCTAAGTCTTCTATTTATATCTCCAAAGTTTCTCTCATTTGGATTAGATCTGGGTCCTTCATTTTGCATATATGGCAAGGAAAGATCGATCTTCATAGAGGAGAAGATCGGTCTTTTATTCTGTATAGTTGGATGTGTCCTGGAAAAAATCGATCTCTTAAAATAGAAAATCGATCTTTTGTACAATAGCTCTCTATCATAGCAAAAATCGATCTTCTTATGACAGAAGATCTTCTTATGATAGAAGATCAATTTTCTTTTTCTGGGTTACAACAAAGATGAATATTTTTGTGCAGGAAGATGAATCTTCTTTTTCTGGGTTACAACAAAGATGGATCTTTTTGTGTAGGAAGATGGATCTTTGTTCCTGTGTCTTGTTCTCTTGCCATGGCTTTATAAAGATCGATAAGAGATCGATCTCTTTAGTACTGAAAGTGCCCAATTGACTTCTTTTAGGTTCAAAATCGATGCAATTCCCTTTGTAGGCTTTTATAATTGAAATACCATAACATTTATTAGTAATAATTTGCTCTCTTGCCATGGCTTTATAAAGATCGATAAGAGATCGATTTCTTTAGTACTAAAAGTGTCAAATTGACTTCTTTTAGTTTCAAATCGATACAATTCCCTCTGTAGGCTTTTATAACTGAAATACCATAACATTTATTAGTAATAATTTACTTAAAGATTAATATAGATAAATTAAGGAATTAATTCGTGTACTTTCCTGGTCTATCGGTGGGATCCTTATGGTCCTTTAAATAGAGTACCCTGCATGTTGGTTGCTGACGAAGGTTTAGAAGATCTTGAGGTTAGTGAACTTTTGCTTCCTGATGGACGGTGGGATATGCTGGGTCTTTCTATACTTTTTCATTCTTCTTCCCAGTTCGACAAGATTGTGGTGTGGTGAAGCCAAAATGGCAGTGGGATAAGGCTGGGGTTATTATTGCGCATTCTTGCTATAAATTTTTGGAAGCGCAGCGCTATCGATTAGTAGATGAGGAGGATGTTAGGTTTTGGTGGTTGGTTAGTTCCTGCCGGCCCTCGTGTTCGATTTTTTCTGTGGAAGCTTGCTCATGGCAAGACTGCTGCTACGTGAAGCAAGCTTTCAGATCTATGCTTGACCAGTGATAAGTTGTGCCCAACATGTGGTCGTGAGAATGAGGATGTGGAGCACTTGTTCTTTGTACGCAGTGTTTCTAGGGGTGTGGTGTCTTGCGGGGCTTTCAAGGGTTGCCTGATCAGATGTCTCTTTCACTCTGTTTTGATACTTTGTGCAAGTCACGTAGAGAGGAGGCTAGTAGGAGATTGAGGTATGGAGGACATGGTACAGTCCATTAGATGGCAGGTTCAAGAATTTTTTTTCTGATTCATGATGGGGAAGGTATGAGGTGCCAAACTGATGCCTCATCTGGTAGTAGTAGCAGTAGTCAATTGGCTTGGCTGGGCTGGGAGTGGTATGCATTGACTCAGAAGGTGTTGTACTTCTCTGGGATGACTACTCATCAACGATACAGGCTGCTTCAATAGTGCATGCAGAGCTATTAGCTATTTTGAGGGCAAAGGCCCATGGATTGATCAGTGTGTTGACACGTTATGCAAGATCTGGTCTTTGGCGAAGGAGTTTGTGAGTCTTCAGGTGGTGCATATATTTAATGGCTTGGTGGATGATGTAGCACGCCGGGCACGATGTTTGTCTGTATTCTTTTCTGAGGGAGGAGCCTCCGCTAGTGTTTTTGAGGAGGAGGTTGGCCTCTTTGACCCTTGTAGTTTTTAGTTTTCTCATAAGATTGGAACGGCGTAGGCTGGAATAAAATAGCTACGACTTAATTCGTTAAAAATAAAGTCCCTAACTGGTCGACTCAGGTCGAGTTCACTGGACCAATTGGGCTGAGTCAGCTTGACGTTTCAACTTCCTAGTCGGTTACAGAAAAGTTGGTTGAGTCTAAATGACTCATTTAATCACAATAAACGGGCTAAGTCAGTTATGACTATTGGGCTACCCATCAGCTTGAACATGTGTTATATTGTTTCTCGATATTTTGATATTTTATAAAAAAAATAATGCAAATTATAAAATAATTTTTTAAAATATAATATATCAATAATATTTTCTTCCTTTGTTTTTATAAGTAATGTCTTATGGATTGTAATGTCAGATGTTTTAAACTTTAAAATTTCAGTAACACATAGATCAATATAGAGAATCTTTTAGGTGAATAAGGTTAATAAAGATAATTCTTTATATTGCATAAGGAAATCACTAAACACCATAATTAGGAACAAGCATACGAAATCTGTTTATAATGCTCAACTATGTCTTCGCCAATCACTCCGGACACGTTAGGGGTTCTGGAGCCGCCGAAGTCCAGGGTGGTTTCCTATAGTCACGCAATTGCGACCATCCTGCTAGGCGGCTGCTGTCAAAGCACGTCAGCCCGGTGGGCCGATAGCATATCATTATTCACAATAATATATAAATAAACACAAGCACGCCAGCTGCTCTGCTTACCCCTCACTGTCCGTCTCAGTCAAATAATTACGGTTCAAATCTCTAATCCGCCAGTGCTTATCAATTACCACTGCAGCAAACGGTTCGCGCCTCCTCTCAAGTGTCGACCGTTGAGCGGTTCAAACGGTCTAAAATTTAAAAAAAAACTCCCACCAATGTAAGACCTTCTTCGACCTTGTCAGCAAATTTTGTTGCCTTCTGGGAGTGGACCTTCTTCCACCTCCTCCTCCTCATTCGGCGTGGACGCGGCCAGGACCAACACGGGCATCGGGGGTGATCGGCGATCGGCGATCGGCGATCGGCTATCGGCTATCGGCTACGGCAATCTCGTCGCTTTTCCCGGATTCCTTAGCTGATCCGGCGTTGGACGTCATGGTCTGTGCGTGTAGATGACATCGGTGGATGTAGGACCGCGAGGATGTTGTGGCGCTGCGGGGCTTGTGGGTAGGAGGATGGGCGTTGGGGTTGCCTGTCTTGTGTTCTTGATAATCCTCCAGAGAACATCCGCGCAGCCAGGTGCGATCATCTTTGACTCTTTGTTTATGATGGGATTGGGTTCTTGTTTCCAAAACTATATTTGGACTACAAAAAGCTATAATTTTGATTTGAGTCTTTTCTTAATTCTACCTTTGTGGATTTGCCAATTGATCGATTTGGCTAGGATAGTGATTGGAATCTACAGGGCGAATTCTTGTAAACGTGTGCAGTTAATGGAACATACCAATTCATTATTCCAGAACCGTAAAGAGGAAAAGTAAATTTCTCAAGAAATCCCTAGGATAGTGAACATGGATTTTCTAGATCCTTTCGAGAATCATATCTTTGGTTTTAAAATTGGGTACTGTGCGAGTACAAGGCTCTTGATTTTGATATGAGAAATGCAGACAATGGTGCTTTGAAAAGGTTTAGATGATTAGATTGTGACTTAGTTGGACTCCACAAGACATGAACCTCATGCAACTTGTTTTCCTAGGAGGCTTGGGCTAAACTTAAAGTCTGTGTGGCTGTTGACCTCTGCAGGAGAAGTTTAGAACAAATTAATGGCCTTTTACTGAAACCATCGTATCGTATAGCAATATTGGTAGGTGATAATGCTTGTTATTCAATCCCTTGCTTTACGACCAACCAGGGTGTGTGATTGCTGGTCATATCAAGAGGAATTAAGTCACAGTTTAATTTTGATTCAACTCGAGTTGATTGTGCTCTACTTTTGGAATTGATGCCATGTGCAAAATCTATCATGGGAATTATAAGTAAGTGGACATCGGGCAAGTTGCTTTTGAAGAATTCTTGTCTGACCAATCAACATTCATTAAATGAGGTTTGCTTGATTGACAATTGTTTAAATCTTGTTTTGTTTACTTTTACATCTTTGGATGATATCAGATGATGGAGGAACAATATCAAATTTACATCTTCTCAAAATTTCGACATAATTTCTGCATAAGGTTAACAATTCTCTTCTGAAAGTTGTACAAGAATCATTGATCAAGTTGATGGTGGTTCTATAATGATCATAAGTTCTTCTACTCTATAACCATCTAAATCTACAATTCGACCTCTGAAAATATGCATGCACATTCTCATACCTGATCCAAAATTAGTAGTTTATTGCTGTTATTATAGTGGCCATGGATTATTCTTTTTGATGGTGTTATAAACTTATAGCCAAAGCATTTAAATACTTAAAAATGTCCATGAAAGATTCGCATTAAGTGTGGTTCAACAAGTAGGTTCTTTCATTTTCAAAATATTCTAGGCCACTTTTGGATGAAATATGACACATAGACTTAGCCATGAGTTCATGACCAAACCTAGATATGTTCAACATCTCAAGTTGACTCCAATCCAAGCGTCATCCTGGTCATGGATAGATCACCCAGGTTTGGGTCCATAAGTAGTGACAATCACCCTATGAAGACTCGCTTTCGCTACGGCTCCGGTGGGTTCCCTTAACCAAGCTACTGCCTATCAGTCGCCGGCTCATTCTTCAACAGGCACGCCGTCAGAGATCACATTCCCCTCCCACTGCTTGGGACCTCACGGTTTCATGTTCTATTTCACTCCCTGATGGGGGTTCTATTCACCTTTCCCTCACGGTACTACTTCGCTATCGGTCACCCAGGAGTATTTAGCCTTGCAAGGTGGTCCTTGCTGATTCACACGGGATTCCATGTGCCCCATGCTACTCGGGTTAGAGCATAAGCTAGTGATGCTTTCGGCTACTGGACTCTCGCCATCTAGGGTGCAGCACTCCACCGCTTTGCCTAGCAGCACGACGCTTGTATTGCTCTCCCACAACCCCGTTTTCACGGTTTAGGCTGCTCCCATTTCGCTCACCGCTATGAAGACATTGCATTTGTAAAAAAACTCATACCAATCCATGGAAGGATGATTCCAATTTGGATGAAAAGGGTTTGTCGATGGAGTTAACCATTTGGATAATATATCCAAATCCATTTTTCCTTGATCAAAAGGAATTCCTATTGATCAAGATCTGATTTGTTGCCATTATCTTTTCCAAACTCTGTGCTTGTGACACTAATTCCATCTCATTCGCTATAGCAAAATTTCACTCTCAACCACTCTCTTGTTTTTCCTATTTGCCTAACTATAAGCAAGAATGAAATCTCCCTTTGTTTGTCTTGTAGTCAACCCTTCAAAGCTATTTCTTTGGCTGCTTTTGTGTTAATTTGTTATACTCAAACGTAGATCATGATCCCTTTGTTTGTCTTGTAGTCAACCCTTCAAAGCTATTTCTTTGGCTGCTTTTGTGTTAATTTGTTATACTCGAACGTAGATCATGATCTTTAGCTATCAAGTAGCTTTTGATGTGGTCATAAAATAACGATAGCTTTTCCAATCTCCCATCATATAACTGCCCTATGTGCTGCTCAGCGTGTGCCTTGCTGGTAATCCATTGGCACAGTACATCTATTTGGCATGGTCCTTGTGCCGAGTGTTTTTCCCATCCTCTTCAAGCTGCGTGCCATCGGCATGGGGTCTTGCCTAGTCTTGGAATGTACAACCTTTTTTTTATGTGATATCCTTACCCATGTTACCCCCCTGTCGCAAATCACCATTTTGGTATTCATAAATTAAGAGCCTTCATAGTATGATATTTTACGAGCATATACTATGTTAAATGAAAAGATGCCTATATTTCAAACTCAACCATTATAGTGAACATTTCGACAATGAGAAAACACAAGGACTTCATGCTTTTATCGGAATGAATCATTATGTAGTGGATATATAATAAGCCTATCATATCTGAAACTCAATAAAGAATTGAAAGATTTTGAATCTAAAAACTGAACCACATTTTGGTTAGTGAAAATTAAAATGTGTTTTACTTGCTCACCACCTTACTTAAGGCGAAGACGCGATTTGAGCTTGGGCTGATGATCAAGTAAATAATAAGCAAGATTTTGTCTTCAAATAAGATTTTGAATGTCCTCACAAAACTCCTGCCCCTCAACTGATTCCAGATGTATAAAAAGAGAATATAATCATGTTTGAACTCCCTTTTAGATCAACCATATATGAAAACTAAGCATTCCTGTTATGTAAGCATCAAGTATAAAGGGGAGCAAGTTCTTTCAGGCTAAACAATTGCAGCTTTTTTTAATCCAAATTTAGTCCACCTCACTGTCAACTAACATAGCGGATGATTCGTGAATGAGGAAGAAGGTGCTTTATCATTCTATCTTAAGTAAACAGGAAGTGCATAAACCATGTGGATTAAGTTCTCTTTCTTTCTGAGTCCAATGCTGAATATTGTTTGCATTTTAGACTTCTACTTCAGCTATCCAACCCTGTTTATTCACTGCAAGTTTGCTAATAGTGCATTGCATGTGCAGGATTTGTGAGCCTGGGATGCTGTGCAACAAAGAATTTTACTGATTCTAACATAATATGGACACGGGATGATTATTTTCTGAAAGATGTGGGGAGATGCAAGAATTTTAATGAATCATCATTGCCCCTTACTTATCAAAGCGCCCGGATTTTTGGAACAAATGACCTAATTAACGGATCAGCCTGTTACAAGTTGCCGGTCATGCGGGGACAGGACTACTTAGTGAGGACTACATTTCTTAATGGCACCATATTGAGATCTATGAATGGAACCTCCTTCAACATCTCTATTGGGGCTACATCGATATCCCGTGTCAACTCTTCTGTTGACTTTGTAGAGGTGGAATCTATTTTTTCAGCTAGTAGCGATCAGACAAGCATTTGTTTGCTAAGAGGGGACGGCAATGCTTACGTTTCGATGGTCGAGTTGAGGCCTCTGAATCATTTGACATACAAAGATGCATCTTACATTCTGAAATTAATCACTCGAGTTGATCTTGGAAATGTAAATACTTCTTATAGGTACGCTGTTTTGTTGATACTTTTTACTTTCTAGTCATAGCACATACCTTGCAATACGTTTGTATCACAATGATTTTAGCATTGATGATAAGATGTTGAAAGCTACCTATCATGTTCAGGTATCCAGTCGACCCAGCTGACCGAATATGGAGCATCTATGGAAATTCGAATAACTGGATTTTGCGGAAATCACCTAACGTCCTTCCACGAGGAGTTGCCAGCTCGATACCCATTGAAGTTCTCCAGACTGCTGCTGAAGATGCCAATCAATTGAAGCTCTTTGTACCTGACCTTGAAGTGGACCAAGCAGACTATCTTGTCAAACTTTACTTCCTTGAGCTTGAAGCCAGTGTCCAAAGAGGGGGAAGAATCATAGACATTAATATGAATGGCGAGGAGAAGTATGGAAGATTTGATATTCTAGACAATGGTACCAACTATAAGGAACTTTCAATAAATGTTACAGCGAGGGGTAATCTGGATATAACCTTAGTCAAGAATCCAGAACTAGAAGCATCAATTTACGGACCCATCTGCAACGCCTATGAAATCTTCCAAGTTCATAAAATAGCTGCTGGGACAGCCCAAAGTGATGGTATTTTATGCCTCCTAATATTTTACTGAACATTAGAGATAACACAAATAGAACTTTCATCATACATGCAAAGAATGTTTCTGCATGCTTTTCAAAAATTTAGAGACATGCTGATGTTTTGAATGAGGAAGCACCAGCATACAATAGCTGTCATATCTGTGCCAGCAGCAAGATGAGTAGGTGAGAGTCACAGGACTAACCCATGGAAGCATCCATAGTCCATTAGGAAATCACATTTTTAGAGGATTTATTAGTTTCGTCTTTAATTCATAGTGATTAGAAAACTCTGATGTAATCCATCTGGGGCATTGAGATATCACAGTGGGCTGAGTTAAATAAGTGTTACAAACAGTCGCATTAGACATTATACATGGAAAGTGGAGTCCCCCTTCTTTTTGGCATAGGTCATGGGCTTAATCAAGAAGCTCTGCTTGGGAACCTCCTATATCAACATTGGAACAAGGACTTTTAGGTTTTAGTGAGAACTTCTCGTTAGCAAGGAATTTTTGTTTGGTTGCATTGCTTGTAGTTCTATCACTTATCCTGGTGAGTTCTGCAGACTCAACATAGCAGAAGCTTCTCAAGCTCAGGCATTTACTTTTCTACTTAGAGACCAATGCCCTTATTGCACCTGCAACTTGATGCAAATGCTGTAATATTTACCTGAATATACCTCATTTGCTGCTGCAACAGGCTTGCACGAAGGAATTCTTCCTTATATACATGGAATGAAGTAGTTAGGAAGTAATGAAGTTAGCTAATAAGCTGTGAATTTTCATAATGCATATTTGCTTAGGAATGATTCACGTCTATAATTTGTCAACAGTGGATGCAGCAGGAAAGTTGAGGGATGAGCTGACAAAGGCAAATCCAGGAAATCAATTGTTAAGAGAATGGAATGGGAACCCATGTGTTCCTTCTCCTTGGGCTGGTTTTAGCTGCAAAAATGAGAACGATAGCCTTGTCATCACTAAACTGTAAGTGGCCCTTATTGCCAAGAGAAAGGTTTAAACATTCTGATATATGTGATGATTGCTTCCTTGTTCCTACAACTGCGCTATTGGTACATATTCCCTAGTTATGTTGCTTCTCATGGCTTTTATGAAAATTTGGATTTTTGGTTCTTCCATGCTAGTTATTTGCTTCTGCTGTTCATAGCTCATGCTGATAGCCATTTTGTTGTATTAATTTATCCATTTTTCTCTAAGCTGAAAATTACATTTAAGTTGGTGTCATCTCCTGTTTCTCACTGATTATTAGCAAGTGATCCAAACCATTTTTCATATTGCAGGAACCTAACAGGTCAAGGTTTGCAAGGACCATTACCAGAAGACATCAGTGAACTAACAAAGCTGGAGGAGCTGTATGTTATCAGCAAATATGACTCACAATATGTGCAGTGTTTATGCTTTTTTTTTCTGTTGTTTGCTGATGTGAAAAAAAATTCTGTATACAGGGATTTGGATAGTAACAATTTCTCAGGGACCATTCCGGAATCTTTTGCCTCACTTCACCACTTGTCAAAATTGTATGACATGTTTCTTTTACTTGAACTCTTGATCTGCCTGTTTGCAGAAAGCAAAGTGTTTTGTAGGATCTGATGGGAGTGGCATTGCTTCCATAACATATATGCTCTTTGATTTGCATGTTAGTAATTTAACTTCCATGTTTTAGGTCTATCAGGTGCAACCCGCAGTTCAACAATCAGCATAATTTGACAAATTTCACCATAGAGTATGAGCAATATGCTTTACGTTCCTGTGATATATAACACAATATTTTCCTTGTTTGGGCTTATAATTTTTCTGGCTTTAATTTGGCAGAACTGGAAGGTGTGCTCCTGAAGACCGCATTAGAATTCTAGAAAGTATTTTCATCTTCTGTGGTGTTGCTGTGGGATCTGTTGCATTCACCGCTGCACTTGGAATGGTCTTTGCCTGCTTTTATAGACGTGTCCGTCGTCCTAAGAAAATTGATTATCCGGCTATTAAGAGTAGGTTTTCCATATCTGGTAGTAACTACATTCCATTGACCTCATTCCTTGAATGTGACCCATTTTTATTCAGCACAAACTTTATATCCTCCACCAATATTCTAACAGTAGCTTTTTGAACAAAGTTTATTCTTGTTTACTGGTTCTGGAAATGTGCTATTAAGCTCTAAGGTAGGCATATTCAAATAGTCATATGGATGCATATTGCAACTTTAAAACTTCAAGGTCTCTAATGTTATTTTGAGAAATTAAAGCCTTTAATTTGATCTCGAACTACTTTTGAGCAATCTCTGCAGAGATTTAGGCATGATTCTTTGTTCCCAGTAGAAGTTGCTGTCTTTTACTGTGAAGTCATGAACCATTTGTCTTGAAATGCATAGAGGTAGGAATAAGGTCTTCTAATACACATTGAGATGGTTAATGAACTTTCATCTGGTAATATGCAACATACTCCTATGAATAAGAATATCACACGATGAATAGTGATTCTGAACTATGAAGCATGGATCAAATGGAGACCGGAACCTGAATTGTAGGTCTTCAGTAACCTTCAGAAGCAGATAACCTAGAGCTGATTGTTCAGAAGGACTACCTATAGCAACCAAAGAATGAAACTGTGAGGGAGAAGCACCTGGATTGGAATTAGAATTAGTAAATGATCGTGCCTGATTTAGGCATCCAATGGCATGGCATGTCCTCTTTGATTCAAGGGGTGTATAATCTCTACCATGCCAATATCAGATGTCCAATTTGTTGGAATGTGAAAAGACTCCGTGGAAGATTTGATAGGAAGGTGGATTCAAATCAAGCTGGGAAGCTAAAACTGATTTAGAAATGTCCAATGTTATATTCTTTCAACATTGATTCTCGAAGGAAGTGGATGTTTGGTTTGTTACAAGTATTTTGCTTGTAATCTATATTACCCAGGCATTGGCTGGATCTGACTAAAGGAAGGGCTGTAGGGTCATCTTTTTGTAGACGCCCTATGTTGAAAATAGGGTAAGAAGGGCTTGGCTAGGTTTGAGGCTTGATTAGGATTAGGATTAGGATTAGGATTTGAGGGTTAGCATTGACAAGTTCTAGGGTTTCCTAGGTTTAGGTTGGGACAAAAGTTTGGGTTTTTGGGGAAAGTGGGGTGATGGTTTTCGGGTTTAGAAGAAGGCCGATTGTGAAGGATGAAGGGAAAGAGGCCAGGTGGGAAAGAAGCAAAGGGGACAGGGTTAGGCTTGCTGGAATAGGGAAGTGGGAGGAGAGGGTGGACCTAGGAAGGAAACTGGCATTTAGGAAGGAAAGGGAGAGGCCGGGTGGAAGAACTAGGAGAAGGAAGAAGTAAAGGTGATCTATCATAGTAAAAGTAGGAAAGGAGGTACAGGGCTGGCTGACTTGGTCTATCTAGGTTTATAGAGGAGCTGGGCCAATGGGCTGAAGAGGAAGGTGCTGGTTGGCTAGAAAGGAGAGGAAAAGAATAAAGAATGTGGGCGGAGCTTGAGGGGAAGAGGGACAAATGTAAGTGGCTAGTGGTGAAGAGAGGAGTAGAAGAAAGGAGAAATTAATGCATGATTGCTGCAACTAGTTTCTTTAAGTTTGAGATTGTCCTACTCATCTTCTTGCATGCTCACCTGATCGTCCTTGTCTTTGTCGTGCCAATGTTTGGAGAATGACAAAAGGAACGAAATAATGGCAAACTTTGACAAATTAATCTTTGCAAGCCCGTTAATATTGCACTATGACAAATTGACAATAGCAAATTGGATACCATTTGGCATGTTTGTCGCAATTGAAGTTCGAGATCAACATACCTGGCAATTTGTTATTTGACACCAAATTGCATTATGATTTAAAAATTGATTTTAGAACTTAGTAATTTACTGCGTGCAAACACTTCCAGAATATGATTGAATATTTGAATGTTCATGTTTCAATCGATTTACTGCCTTCAAGTATCTGCATTGAGCAGGTACAACATGAAATTCAAGATAAATGTTTAGTTACCATTTAATCGTTATACACCAACAGTTAGGGGTTCTTCTTTTAGCTCTAAAGAGCATGGTTTGCTGATCTTCCCGCAAAACATGCAGATGCCGCTTCTTCAAAGGATAGCACTGCTGTGCCATATGTGAAGCCCGTAGTGCAACAATTTTCTCTTCGATATATTGAAGTTGCCACATGGTATTACAAAACGAAGATTGGTGAAGGTGGATTTGGAATAGTTTATCGTGGGACCTTGCCGCATGGTCAAGAAGTGGCTGTGAAAGTCCGGTCGTCCACATCATCTCAGGGGATTCGTGAATTTGACAATGAGGTAAGTAATCTTATGATTCCCATGTCTATCGAAGGGCTTTTCATAGTTTTCCGTCCATTAAAAAAAAAAATTTGATCAGTTAAACCTGCTAGAATAAGGTGCTTAGGTGCTTGTCACCGCTCCAGCAAGAACATTGCCATGAAATTCACATGTGATTATAAAATATGGAGTGATTGACATCACAAGAGGGAAAAAGTTTATCTGCATTGAGAAACATATGTCGGAATATTTCTTCTTAGAGGGATACATATGGATGCTAGAGAGCTACTTGTCTTTTATGTAACTATAACAAGTTCGTCAGAGCCTGCGTTTTATGATCTTATGATTGTCTCACTTGTGTAAGAATGATCTATTTTTGAAGTTTCAACATCCAAAGAAAACTATAAAGATCTTTGCAGTAACTTATTGTTGCATATATAGTAGGCTTGAATCTACACATGTCGAAAAGAAAAAGAAAAAGAAAAAGAAAAAGAAAAAGAAAAATAAAAATAAAAATAAAAGGACGATGGGCAGCAATATTCATTATTCACTTGTTTGTTATTCCTATTTTGTTCCTTCTTGCCACTATTTTTACCTTCAAATAAAATTTATCAGCCTGAGCCATCGTCACTCCCTCTTTATGCTTCCTTCATACCTTTTCCAGCATAGTCGGTGCCCTTTCTTTTCTTCATATTTCTATTTATTGAACTACATTTTCAGATTCATTGCCTTGGACAGCGTGACTGTTTACTCAACAGAAATATGCTTCGAGGACAAAAAGACCGCACTGATTTAGGAGTAGCTAATTATGTCTTCATAAATGTTCATGCGTAGTTGCGTATGTTGGAGGGAGAACACATATGTGATATTCGTTCAGTTGCTACTTGCTAGTATATTTGTACTTCATGGTAGAGTCGCCGTCCATCATATGACATGATGGGGGTAACTCCATCCCAGTAGTGCCATTTATATCAGGGGCAGCAGCAACATTATAGCAATGAAATGAAGGCTCTGTTAGGGTAAGGATAGGATAGGGAGCGATGTGTTTGCGCGCTCACGAACCCGTGTGGGTGTGTTTGTGTGCAATGTAAGATCAGACTGGCATAAAGTGGTAGGGGGAAAGGCTTAAATGACCTTAAATTGTTCGAATTGTGGTGCTTTCATCATTTAACGTTGTGTTTTGAATTTGGCCGACTTCATCTATGTGATGTGTATTGCATTTACTTGTAAGACATGGCAATTTCAGAGTAGAATGAACTCTATCACATATTAGATCCAGATGGTGTGTTTCCATAATAATGCTATGTTATACTGGTTCTTCAGAATTTTAGTTCAATCAGAAAAAATAAGGCATCCTAATAGGTCCAAAGCATGTTTAGGTTCTAGAGAACGAGACAGATTTCAAATGGATTTTCTAATTGAGATCTTTTGCATTATGCTATCATTATGATGAAATTGCAACCTTTCTGCCGAGAAGGATTAAAGTGGATGAATTTTCACGCGTTGGTAGCAGTAAGTTGTATGCATGCCTAGACAAATATACAGGTTACTTGAATGATTATAAAAGCTGGACTTCAGGTTTAAAGAATCAGAGAGCTTATAGTGATGTCCAATGCTGCCACATAACAAGAACTTATATTATACTAGTATGAACTTGGAATCTGCTTCTCTATTAGAGTGTAAAACCTAGCACTTGGTATACTTGCGATGCTGCTTCATTCGTCCTGTCAAACAATAGTAGTTCACCGTTAGGTTATCGGTTTGTCATTAAACTTATCCTACAGCAACAGGATCCATTGATCCTTCTTTCTGTGTTCCATTTAATACATGATCTTGTTTCCCCAGTATGCTGTCTGAATAGTGTTGTTAATGAACTTGAACCACAGTTGAAACTTCTGTCATCTATACGGCATGAGAATTTGGTCCCGCTTCTTGGATACTGCTGTGACAATGATCAACAAATTCTTGTCTATCCCTTCATGTCAAACGGTTCACTGCAAGATCGTCTTTATGGTACTAATCTTAACTGCAAAGATCAATCTATTTCACTTACCATTTTGGTAATATTTTCCTTCTTTTCATAACTATACCAACATTTTCACAGGTGAGGCAACAAAAAGAAAAGTTCTTGACTGGCCAACTAGACTCTCTATCGCGCTTGGTGCTGCGAGAGGTAACCATTTTTGTCGTACTAAGTGTTTAACTTGATGCATTTTGCACTTTCATATTTCATCTAGAGATTTTGACTAATTACAAAAAGTGTAAAAAATTGTTAAAATGCATAGTCCTGTGTGCACTTGTGCATTTATATCTAAGAGTGAAACTTTAATCTTAGGTTTTTTAGTATCTAAACAGAATTTTACATGCTTGAACAGTGCAAGGAAAGAAGATGGAATTAAACTGGTAAATTGTAATAGATAATATTTTACATCCCTTTGAGTTTCCATTTGTTGCAAGTACTTTACAAGTTCCTCGCGGTATCTTAGATGTTACCTATGCAAATGAGTCCCAAGTTGCTTCTATCTATGTCATAAAGGTGAGCTATTTATCCTCTCTTTTTGTTTCTCCTATTTCCTTATTTTGGTACCTTAACTCCATCCATATGTCATGGCTCTACGTTCCAGATAAGGTTGAGATGATCCTACTTTGCACACTCTCTAACAAGATGACGTAGATGAAATTGATAAAACTAAAAAAAAAGAAAGGATGTGAACCAAGAGCTAGTTTAAAGAAAGTGCAGATTTGTTTCTCGTATGTAATGAATTATCATCACTATTAGATTGAAACATCCTTCTTGTGCTCTCTTGAGTCACCAACAAATTGGGACTCTTTTAGGGCGCGTTTGGCTCCGACGGATCCGCGGAATCCGTCGGAGCGGATTCCAGAGGCGGATCCCGATTTCCAGAATCTGCGTGGGATCCGCGCCCGAGCCAAACGCACGGATCCTGCCCCTGCGGGATTCGCACATCCCCCATCCCGCGGATTCAGTGGGATGGGGGTGCGCCAAACGCGCCCTTAGTATCACCACCATACAAATGTAACATCACCCACCTTTGTTCTTTATTTCTTCTAAAAAATAAGAGCTAGTTTAAAGAAAGTGCACATTTGTCTCTCGTATGTAATGAGTTATCATCACTATTAGATTGAAACATCCTTCTTGTGCTCTATTGAGTCACCACCAAATTGGAACTCTTTTAGTATCACCTCCATACAAATGTAACATCACCCACCTTTGTTCTTTATTTATTATTCTAAAAAAATAAGTGGAGGACATAGGGCCACAAATTTAATCATCGCTTTCTTTTGAATAACCGAGTTTCATTTCCTTTTCATTGTACTTATGGGTTTCCATAGTTCACAACATCATATGGCGCTCTATAAGCGGAGAAGCATTGAAATTCGGCACATGATTATGTGCTATTCTTGTTGTCATGTACTTGAAAACTTGTTAGGACATGTTGATAATAACTGGATAAGCACTAGGATGATTTTGTAACGCCCCGGCCCGTGAGCTCCCGGTCGGACCAGGATCCACCCGAGGGCCCCACCCGACACAATATTGTCCGCTTTTGGCTCACCTCCGAAAACCGGGCTACCCCTCCCAACTTCCCAGGAGGTCACCCATCGCTCCAACGCCGAGCACGCTTAACGTTGGAGTTTTCTGACGGATCACTGCCATCACAGCTTTAAAACGCGTTGTGTTTTATAAGGGCTTACTATATACTTATATCGAGCTCCGGACCATACCCAGGCGTTGTGGGATTACTTACCCGGCTACCCGACTCATCCCCGCCTTCTAGGCGAAGGCATCTTGTCCCACGGTAGACCCAACGGGCCTCACAGATTTGGTGTACCAAGGATTGCCATCCCATGGCACGTCCTGTGAGACACATTTTCCAATATGGTTTGGCATGACATGTTCCCACACTCACGCCTAGCAAGGAAAGGATGTTCTTAGGATACCTTTATGATTAATAGCCGCACTACATTGTGCAGATGAACCCTAAATAAAATGTCAATGATGAGATTGTAGATAACATTGTCATGGTAGTGGCTGACATGGTGGTCAACAAAGACGAAGAAGGTGAGGGTGACCTTGGGCACGTGATGGAGACGAAGACTTGGAGGGTAGGGGCAAAAGAGGTTGATATCGACAAATTAGCTAAGGATTCGAGATTAGGAGACATGCCACGCGTTGATCCTTGGAACCCCTTTGGGTTCCGAGCGTTAACTCATATCATGATCCCACACAAATATTTGCTAATCTAGCTCTTCAGTGACCTACATCATCAATAATAACATCATAGGTTCTATAACACCCAAGGATGGATGTATCGATCGGCAAGTTGTAGGCTCGATAAATTCGACCGGCTTCGACACAGTTTAAGTACAATGGATTTTGGGTGCGGGCTTAAATATGAACGGGTTTCAGCATATATCCAAGAATTGTATATGTTAATCTTTTCGGGTCCACTTATGTTAAGGCTCATTTGGTCCGATTCGGACGAGACCTGTTAATAACTACATAAAGCCCTCATCGATCTCAAACCCTTATCTGTAGTGTCGTTCTCTCTTTCGGCTTCTACTCTGGTATCTCCAGCTCTCCTCCAGCATTTCCTCTTGTTTGGCTTCTCCTCCAGCACCTCCTCTCCTTCGGCTCCTCCAACATTTTTTACTTCCTCCGTTCTCCTCTCAATTCAATATTTTTAGCCTCTCTCACCTCCCCTGATATCAACACAGTGACTCGTCACAGTCGGTGCTAGTGGTAAGTGTGATTAGTGAAAAAATAATCCAAGCAACTTGCCACAAGTATCACGAGTGTTATATACAGAAGATCATGATTTGTATCATACATCAAGAGAACATGTAGGATGAAAATAAATATGTTTGCAGGCTAAATACTTTAGTATCTTGCAATAATACATCAAGATCTGTCATCCATATGTTTCACAAAAGCACTAAACAAAATTAGCAGTACCTACAGGTTGTTGCTAGCTTTAACTCAATTCTCCATTCCACCCATTCTCGGAGTTATCAGAGTCACTTGCTTCACACAACCCACACAGGGAATGGGCTTATGGCTCAATAGCAGACTATTGCAATATTCATCTAACGGTAAACAACATCAACCCTACACGACATAATGGAACTATTAGACCTCTAGTTTGTGGATCCAGTAGGAAGTGCGCTATCAAGAGGGGTGTTCTAAGGATGAAGACCTACAGTACCACCTCTAGGGTGAACTAGCCAAGAGCATCGAATATCTAACGCGCACCCTGTCTATATGCCTAGTTGTGCCATCCTCAAGTCCTCGACTAAAAGGAATACCATGTGCACTCCAATGACCGTCCTGGTACAACCTCATGCTTTAGTCATCGAGAGTGACTAATGCTAGTGGGTCATCTTGTAGTTGTGCCATCTCCACGTACATTCCTGATACTTTTAGGGAAAATATGCAATCTAACCTATTCGTGCTATACTCCTAGCTCACAATGACTAAACGTCCATGAATTCATCTTGCAGATCCCAAGTCATCAATCCAACATGTTAAAAGATCATATCCTTGATCAATATCATTTTACACACATGATTTGGTTGACCCAAATACCCCAACACTCAAGGAGCTAGCCATCTTCAGAGTATTGATCAGCCCCCCTTTACCCAATCTCTGGCAATGTTTGGCATGTTCCCAATCGCCAAGGCTTTGGGAGGGTTGGGTAGATCAGACCCATCAGGCTGGTCTGGTACCATTAAGCCCAATTGGACCACGTCCTCTCTTCTACTCTTGCCTACTTCACTTAAGGGCCTATTTGGTTGATGAGTAGTTAGGGTGGAGTAACTGAGTGGAGTGTTGACTGGGGTGGATTGGGGTAGGGTGGAGTGGAAGTTTTGGTGTTTGATTGGTGCTGGAATGGGCTGGAGTGATATGGATGGCTGAGAACGTGTCAAAGGTCGATCGTCGGCAAAATGAGGTCGCCGGAGGATGGTGATGGTACAATAGAGATAACATGGCTATGGGGAGTCAATCCAATGGGTTGGATTGTTAGATTCATTGCCGGAGTTGGCGGATCTAAAAACGCAACTCCGAAAGTCATATGGACGGCTGAAAATGCGTCGAAACTCGATCGCCTACGAACAAGGTCACCGGAGGATGACAATGGTACAAGAGATATCGGAGGGCGAGGTCGTTGGGGTCATGGCGAGGGTTACGGTGAGTTGGAGCGATGTCGTTCCAGTGGTGATGTCCAGTGAGATGAAACCCTAAGGAGAGTGGGGGTGGTGCGATGGCACACTCATCATTGCAATGAATCGACTATGGCGCTTTTCTTGCCAAAGTCAAAATGATGGGGTGGAGTTGATTTATGGAATCAGATCGGTAGAGTGGCACGACCCCATCGCACCCAAATGACTAGAGTGGTGCGACCCCATCACACCCAAACGCCTGGGGTGGGGTGGACTGGGCTCACTCCACCCCATCGAGCCTCACTTGGGCAGTACCAAACATGCCCTAAGACTACTAGTTTATCGTACTTACGTACTTGAGTTGCATCTTTATTTCGTTGTTGGATTAGAGAGCCTATTAGGAGTTATGATTTGCTCGGAGTCTTACTTATAGGGCTAGTAGAGAGACTAGTGATGGTTGAGTCCTAGTCCTAGACCGAGTTTTAGTCCTAATTGCTTAGAGAGCTCTGCCAATAAAAGAGTTAGTCTTGTAAGTGTTTTGGCATCCATCTACCAATCTATAGAGAGATGTACTTGGGTTTTCACTAGCGTGTTGATGATTTGGAGTTAAAGGTTCGAGTTCCTTAAGAGTAGATCTCGAGGTCCAAGGATACCCTAGGATTCCCCTCCACTTCATCATGCACTTCTAACTCTACCACCCCGTATGTCTCTCGCCCGCCAAACATCCCCATCTCCATCACCCAAATCTACTTCCATCACAATCGGCCGTCCTTATTTGTTCACCTCCACCCAACACCACCTCTAGCACCAACTACACTGCTTGACGCAGCCTCCTGAAGTCGTAGCCAGTTTTGGAGCATCCTACTATGCCCTTCAACCCTTGAGACCCGCTCCACCCAATTGACGCACTCCTTCCATACCTCCGGCGACCTCCAGTTTGCAGAGCTGTCCCAAGCCGCTGCCCTCTTCCGCAAGCCACGTCGAACCTCCCCAACCCTTTCCTAGTTTAACATGCCTAAGTGTCATATCCTCTTTCAAGCTTAGGCCCGACCAATCGCTACCTGTTGTACACACTAGCTTCCACCCAAGCAATCTCGGCCGGCCCCCTCCCTTTAACTCAAGCTCGAGTTGCTGGCTTGAACTTGGTCTAAACCTTCCTCTTCCAAGCCCGTAACAAGATGATCCGTAATCTCTGTATAGTCAGATCGAAATAGCATTCGAGGCCTGTCTAATGGCTGAGATGTGCGAGCAGCCTATCAACCCGATTTGTGCATAAATGAAGAATGTTATTTCGATCCGACTATGCACAAATTGGATCACCGTAGGATGGGCTATGCATAGATGAAGAATGTTATTTCAATCACCCTAGCATGGTTATCTAATGCACAAAACAAGATGATCACATGCATGTCCATATGCAAGAATTCAAAATGTCACACCAAAAAATAATATTGTTGTCATAATAATAGTGAAGTCTTAGAAAATTGAAGATGCATCATATCGTGAATAAATTTTGGGAAATGGCCAGCTAAACATGACCCGACAATGCGAATTTCCCGTGATGTTGTGGCTGTATTGTGGCTTCACAAACGCGATTTGTGTGCTTACAATGCCTGGGCTAGGTCACATCATTCGGGTGGTCCAAATTGGCATATTAGCCGCTCAAACGGTTGTGGGCAACTAGCTCAACAGGACAACATTTTAGGTAGTACTCACTTGAAATTGGTGCCCTAACTTTTTGCACAACTGTAGCCCAAATCCTTGTCTACCTTTGGTAAGTCCCCCAAGGCCATTGTAAGCGAGGTTTTGCTAACCTACATTGAATTGAAGAAAATAGGGAAAGGGCTATGCTCTACGGGGCCTAGACCTCATCCAAACTCTTCTACCCAAGCTCCAGTGACTCTCATGTTTTCTCCCACCTATAGCTCCCAAGACAAGCAAGAAAGCAAGGAAGGGGGCTTGGGTAGAAATCGCTTGAAGGGTGCTATAGTGCCGGGAGCATTAACGTGGCAAATCATCAATCGCTTTAGTGGCATCCAACGTCGAAGGAAAAGCCTTGTGTTGGACTAAGAAGTATATGATTCATTCAAATATCTCTACAATGGTGCCATCCATTATATTAAAAACTAGCACGATATCATGCAAAACAACAAGGAGAAGATCATAGCTGCTAGCACCCTCCCCATTTAGGACTTGGTGTGATAATTTGGTCAGCCATTTTTTTTAAACATTCTTGTGTTGTTGTTGTTGCCTTTTAGGCTGCAATCGAGCTGTTAATATTCAAGAAATGCTCCTTTTTTCGCTGAACTTTTTTGTGAGTTCAACCAAGGTGACACTCTCAATCAAGAGTGAGCTGTTAACCTACGTGAACTCTTGACCATCAAACTACTGGCAGGTGCCTCACCAACTCATAAGAGTTTTTAATGGAACAATATGGTTTTCTTTCCATGATATTTGCTAGCTCATGCTTCTGTGCTGGACTTAATATGCCTAATCTATTCAATTGTTGAGGCAAGGCTTCTTTAATTTAAAAAATAGAATTAAATTTCTTTCTTAGATCAGCAAGACGAACAATGAATGAAATATGCTGCTCTTCCGATTTTATTGCATAAGTCAAATATTTAGATATATATCGAGTGCTTTGTTTTTATGCATGTCCGAAAGAAGATGATCTGCCATTTTGTTTGTACATAGTATTTAGCCTCAGCATGAAGGTGACCAAAAAGATGTACACCATTTGTGATCGTGAATTATTGGCACATATTATTCCGACTTTGACATGATTCAAGTATTGTGAGACATCATCTTTAATACGATATCGACTTCTGAATCTGATAGAGTTCTGTGCTAGCGTTCTTCATTAGAGCATCATGGATATTCTAACATCTTTTGCTAACTCTACGGTATAATTCAGGCATATTATATCTGCACAATTTTGCTGGGCGATGTATCATACATAGGGATATAAAGTCAAGCAACATTCTCCTCGATCATAGCATGTGTGCTAAAGTGGCAGACTTTGGCTTTTCAAAGTATGCACCTCAAGAAGGAGACAGTGGTGCTTCCTTGGAAGTTAGAGGAACAGCTGGATACTTGGATCCGGAGTAAGCATAAACATTCATCTTTTCATTATTGGGGAATTGCATACATATTCTTGGGATTTATCTACTACATCTTGTCATAGATAAAAATGTGATTCATTCCAAATGTACTGTAGGATCTGCAAAGTTGTAAGTGACCGTGGTATAGCTAGATCAAAGCCTGAAGCCGGTCAACGAGTGTCGCTCACAGAAGACTCGTCATATTAGACAACATTTGCGCTTTCATTGCCTGTCTGTTTTGAGAGGGTTTATAAATGGTCATATGCTACTACCTGTTTATGTTATCATGTTCGTTCCAGTTCACATGGGATCTTGTGTTTAAAGCCTCTCTACTATACTTAGTGGATGGAAAGCACCAAATCTTCTACAAATAGGCTGTTTTCTTATAGGCAATAGCTGCCAGGTTCCTCTTAGCTCATCCACATTTGATGCCAGCTTAGCATTGAGACCATATATGTTGAATTTTAGTTCCATGAACCTTCCAGAGCCATTCAATCTATCTCCCTTGTTGAACTTCATTTCCACCTTTCTGAACTAAAACGCCTGTAATGGCCAATTAGAACCTCTGAAAGTGATATTTTCAAATGATTGGGAAGTCCTTGAGAATATCTTTCAAACTTTCATTACAACCCTTGAGTAGCTCAATTGGTTAGTACCCGGTGGTGGTAATGGGTTGGTCTTGGGGTCCAATCCCCACACCCCCAAATTTGCTGGAAATATAGGGCATTTGCTTAAGCCAGGGTAAAAGGCTTAACTAAGTAAAAAAAAAAACTTCCCAAACTGTTTGTGTAAAATCCTGACGATTAAGTTATCGGAAGACGCTAGTAACATAAATGCATGTGTTTGGAGAGATATTTGGGTACCCAATTCTAGAAGAAGAAAAAAAACTGCTTGCAGGAATAAGTTGGCCAAATGTCAAGGCAAGGATTCCTTTGTGGACCGGCAACCTTGGTGCCAGTCGGTAAATTTCGAGCCGGTGACTTAGCGGCTCTGGCTCAATGGATTTCGTAGGTGAGACGATCGGCACCGGCTAGTGCCGGTCGATACATGGTGTTGCCGGCCTGTTGCCGGCCGGCAAGAGGTTAGTGCCGATTGAAAAGAAGAGGGGAAGAGAGGAAGAGAAGAGGGGAGGAACTAGAGATCGAAAATAAAAGGGTAAAAAGGAAGAAGAGAATGACGAGAAAGGAGAAAGGAGAGGAAGATGAGGGTTAAAGAAGAGGAGGGGAAGGAGAGAAAGAGGAGAGGGAAAAAAAAGAGAAAAAGGGTGAAAGAGAAGGAAGAAGGCCGATCATCGGAGGTGGCGGTGAAAGAATGGAGGAGCTTAGGGTTTACCAGGTTTCGGGTCCTATATATTAAACATAACGGGTTTGGGGTCCAAACCCGTTACTCACATCTTTTAATAGGTATCTCTCTCTCTCTCTCCTTTCTCTCGATCCCCGCCCTCCTCTCTCTCTCGCGATCGCCGTCCCTGATGCGGGTGTTCCTCTCACCTCCTCCGGAATCCACCCTCGTCTCCGCCGGAACAGTCGCCTAAGCCCACCACTGACTTTTCTTTTTATTTTCCTCTCACTTTTATGTTCTTGTTCTCTCCGTTGTGCCTCCGGCACTTAGGGCCGGCACTGCTGGTGCCAAAGGCAAGTCTCAAGCCGGCCGGAGGCCGGCATGGCTCGTGCCTCCGGCACGGCAATCTTTGTGTCAAGGTATGAGTCCAATGGCAAGGCAAAAATTATGAATGAGTATGACATTCATAAAGATGAGTATGACATATCCTGAACATTAAACTTAGTCGTTGGCTTTGCTTTAATGGCATACTCATTTCTATGTAAATTAAAAGAAAGAGCGAAGAGTAGCAGATAAAACATCCGATACAGATAGAAGCACTGGCCTAGTAATATCTGTAGTCTTCTACATTGATTTTCAATTGGTGATATACTCTTCTTACATAAGGAAAAGGTAAGAGAAGATAAGCTACTGGATAAAACATCCAATCGAGCACGCACACACAAAAATATCCATGCACCCACACACTTCCATGCACTCACACGGATGAAGATAGAGGGATAAAGAGAGGTGGAGAGATCTGATATTTGTCTTAGATACACTTTAAAGAGAATGCAGATGCAATGAATATCTCATATGGGTATCGAAGTGAATGTTTCCATTGGCTCTAGTTTCTTGCTAACTTCTTGGAAGTATTGTACTCAGCAACTCTACTGAGTACTAATAAGTAATAAAGAAGTGAAGATCTTTATAGGAATATTCTTTGCTGTTTGAACTGATAAAAGTGTTCATCTATCCATTGGTATGTAATTCCAATCTCTTTACGTGACCATGTGTGAACCATATGACTTAAAGGATATACTTCTCTAAGTGGCTCATCCAAACAGAAGACAGTTATGAGTGGGTATATATTAGCATCCCATATTTTGAATTAGCATTTTTTAGAATGTATTAATTTTTTTCAATGGTTATACAGTCTATTTTGTTCCTATACAGTCCTTTTTCCACTAGTGTTGTAATCAACTATGGCGAGAATATATCATCTACTTGTTCACTTACTGTTCAGAGTGATATGTGGATACAAATAGGTCACCAGATTATAGTACTCTCAAAACAACTAAAGAGTGTGAATTTCGTTTGCCAGACAGTTATATTGCATATATTTTCAAGTTAACATAAACAACTTCATACATCTATGAGTAGCCATATGAATTAGCATGTCTGAGTGTAACCTCTCTATCTTGTCATGTCAAACATTTCAAGGCACATTGCACTTGGTACACATGACACTTGTTCAAACAAGATTGCTTGTTCCATGCATATCTAACAAGGCCATAATGGTAAGTAAGGCTTGATCTCTCACCTCTTAGGTTATTCAGGTAATCACTAGACAAGCTGATGTTTACAAGACATTTTCTCAGCAAACAAAACACTTTCACATGGTATTTTGAAGAGAAACATGCATGGAGTCTCTATAACTTTTAAGAGGAAAGATAAGATAATTGTGGGGCTGTCATGTATGTCATTCCTATCTTAACCAAGCCATCATTTAAAAGGCCATGGTCTCAACCTTTAATGGGTTTATAATGTTGTTTCATTCATCTAGACGTACCTAGTGAGTATTTAGAGTTGGGATAGCTGATAACGGATCCATAAGGGATCGTGGATTTGTTCGCGTAAAATCTATCCACAAAGGAGTAAAACTACCTAGAAGACTCTGAATTCATCATAGAGAACTCTTTTTCTAATGTCTCATGCAAGTTCAATCTACATGGCCATTTTTAAGAAACTCCTGTTTATAGGGCCATCCAGTTGGGGTTTCTACATAACCAAGCTGTGATGGATTGGTCTGATTTGGCTTGAGTGGACTCACTTAGAGTAAAGTCCCAGTAGTTTAAGGAACATTTGCCTATTGCCGCTTTTTTTGTGGAGTAATTGATTTGACCTGAAAGCATGGAAGCATGCGTAGAATTGAAGAGAACGTTTCATTCTAATTTAGTGCAATAGGCTTGGGCCAGACCCATGAAGTGCAATGAAAAGTATCATCATGAGGTGAAACTCATAGTAAGTGCTAACAATGACTTGACAAGGAGCCTGTATCTTCAAGAAGACTTTGTAGTCGATATGCTTTGGACTACAATGATGGAGCTTGTATACTATGAACTATGAAGCTTGACAAGCAACTGTTTATTGGTTGGAATCGCATATTGGGTTAATTATTTGCAGAAACCGTTCATTTCTAGGATTGAAATGGATTTGTTCTGTCACCTTGCATGTGAGTGTTTGGAGAAAATGATGTATCCACATAGATTTACAGCAACTCTTTATCGTTATGACAACAAATGGGAAATCTATCTTCAGCTGTCTGTGTTCAAAAAAGAGTAGCGGATGACTGACACATCTTCTGCATACGAACTGTTAAGAGCAGTTTACGCCTGATCATTTTGAAGTGAGACGTTTTGAGTTGTTGCAAACATTATATTAACCAGTCACGCATCAAGCATTCAAGCTGCATATTCCAGCTGTGCTCCTGAACCAACAAGGACATTGTTAAAAAAAGTCCCAACACCTTGTTTTAGACTTCGTTTGGGATCTTATTCATAGAAAACAAATAGTGCTATCAAATCCTTTGGCATTGAACATGTAGCTGCAACTTATAGCTTTAATGGAGACTCTATTAAAAACAATTAGCCTGATTACACCCTCATGCAATATTTGGTTCAGGGAATGATGTGCCAGTAGAAGGTTAACTCTTTAACCATATTCTAAGCTCTTCATTTTTGACGAACTGCAGGTACTATTCTACCCAACAGCTATCTACCAAAAGTGATGTCTTTAGCTTTGGAGTGGTGCTTTTAGAAATAATAACTGGGAAAGAACCCCTAAATATACAGGGTCCACGAAATGAATGGAGCTTAATAGAATGGGTAAGGTTTATATTTTGACAATATCTTGTTACCTTTCTAATGCAATCTAGGAAAACATGGTTGTTCCATTTGTAATCTCCAGGATGTTATTATGAATTATCTCATTTTTATTATTCTTCTCTAACATATCAAGAAAAGAACCTACACCTGAGATCTCAGAAAAATTTGTTAACATGTTTTATCAGCACTCTTAACAGTGAAATTTTGAAAATCGAGATGACGTCCTTAACCATTATAAGACTTCTTTTGGTTTTCTGGAATTCAGATTAGGACATGCAAGGGTCAATGGTAATCTGAAACTGAGATGACGGAAAATACCCCTTTCGTTAGATCAAAGAGATTACTCTATTCATAGGACTTATCCATGATTTAAGTTTTTAAAGTACTGTCAGTACTTGAAAGCATATAAGAGAAGACGATAGTGCAACAGATTTGCCTCCGGCTAAAAGCAGACCTTGTTGCTCAGTTATCATCTGTTTACGGATTGGACTTGCTTCCTTAACCTGTTTTCTCACAAATGATCTGATCATTCCCATATAGAGCATTTAGAGTTTCATTGTACTCTATTGATCAGTTAAAGATGAAATAATATTGATGACTTCTCCCATTTGTAGCTATATCTATTAGTTCTCTATCCTGCACCTGCAATTCTACACTTTTATTTCGAAGATCTTTAATTGATGATCTTAGTTTAGCATCCTACTAATCCTTGACCTTGTGCTATGTGGCTTTCATCCAAAATTCAAAATGAAAGCTAAATGGTATTTAGGGTTAAAGTAGTACAGCCCATAGATTGCCGTCCCGGTGGCACGCGCCGTGCCGGCAGCCTGCTGGCACGGTACGTGCCGCCGGCACGGGGGCGTGCCGGACCGTTGTTTTTCTTCCTTCTCCTCCTCCTTCTCCTCCTATTTCTTCTTTCTTCTTCTCGGCACGGTACGGGGTTTTTTGTGCCGGCAACCCACCGGTACGGTACATGCCGGGCGGCACGCACAGTGCCGGACCGGCACGGCAATCCATGGCAGCCTACGTTAAAATTTGCAAGTTATTCTTGGATTTTGAGCAGCTGTCATAAGAGTACTGAGATACAGTAGACCGGCAGTTTCCTCATTGTAAGAGAAAGAGCAGTGCTCGGGATTTCATTGTTAAAATGTTCCTTTGCCTTATAAGATGATGATCATTCATCTATCTGCTATATAATCTATTTTAATGAAATTTTGGCAGTGTGATGGAGTTTAGTTGTGAGTCCAGAGTAGCAAACCGGGCCAAAAATGGGCTTTATAAAGTTATGTTCTTTGAGATCTTAGCTATTAATTAGTGGATGGTCTTCAAATAACTTCTAGGTCTTCTCAGTTAACAACTTGCATCTGTTAATGATAACCAGAACAATTCTCTAAATGGATTTTATCATTTCTTTTAGCAATTTAAACAAAACATCAGCGAGTATAAGCTGCATGGCGCCGCCTATACTGTGATTTTTTTCTTAATAGAATTTTATTGGTGGGGTTTGTTTCGCGGAAACTAGGATCTAAGATTCCCTCCCAATTTGTTTGTGCCTTCTGAAATGATTTAACTGAACATTACTGCTCTCCTTATCGTATTGGCAGCTCTTCAAATTAGTTGTCTTACTCAGGTTGGTTGTAATTTGGAAGCTTCTTGAATTGCGTAGAAAACCTATAAACGAGGAGTTTGCATATGCCTCTCTAGAATCCAGCTGTAAGAGCAAGTAAGTTAGGTAGATATTTCTCCAATCCCAGTTGTTTTTATCTCCTGCTGCAATTAACCCAAATTCAACTGTCTATAAGTGTTCACTATGAATTAAAGTGCTTTTGGAATGAAACAAGTTGCTAGTTTAAACTAATCAATGATTTCCATATGCTATCAGAATCTGTGATGTTTCCTTACATGCTATATAATCTAACAAATGGACTATGTATTCACCTGAAACTCCAATCCTTTCTCCATAACTGTATTGTCTATACAATCTGTTCTATGGTTGCAGGCAAAGGAATTTATCAGAGAGTCGAGAATCGAGGAAATTGTGGATCCAACTATAATAGGTGGGTATCATGCGGAGGCAATGTGGAGGGTGGTCGAGACTGCAATAGCTTGCATCCAACCTCTCTCTGCTTACCGGCCGAGCATGGATGATGTTGTCCGGGAGCTGGAGGATTCACTCATAATAGAGAACAATGCCTCAGAGTACATGAAGTCTATTAATGAGAGCATCACTGGAGGACTATCAAATCGGTTCTTGCACATAGACGGGATGATGGTGCCACAAATTTCTAGTCCAGCTCAACCATCGCCGAGCTATGGCAACATCATGCCTACACCTCTACCAAGATAGCTGGATCTAAATGCTGTAACTTCTTCTACAACTTTGTTTAGTTGATAACAACCTGCCCATGGCATGTGACAACTGAATGAAACAGAAGCGTATGATTCACGATTCATTTGCTGCTTCTCAGTGTAAGAAATATTCGGAATATAAGCAATGTCTAATTGTTGTTTTACTGTTGTTATACAACAGTTCCTTGGTATGCTTTGATCAAGTTGACTTTTTCCAATTGTAAATTCTACTGTGTGAATGCGATGCTTATGAATCGCGTTCCAAAGGGTTGACTTTCTTTTTGATCCAGCAGAATGGATTGTGTTGGACTGCCTTAGGGAGCTGCAAACTTGTGTCTGATAACAAGGATTCGGCACTTTAGGTACAGGGGAACAATCCTGATGACTTTGTGGCTATCAAATTAGTTTCAGCACTCAACCTAGTGGTAAGACATGTAACCAACCTCTAGGGTGGATATCACAAGTTCATGTCTTGGTTACGTATCGGTAGGTTTGCGGGATAGATTCGATCATTTAGATGATAAGCACATAATGGTTGTTCAGCAGTAGCAACGAGAGATACTTGTCGTCGCCCTCACCTGTTATCTGCAGAGCACCAACTGCTTAATATAAGTATTTTGTCATTGAACATCTTCATAACAGAAAGCTACAAACGCGGCAAAAATTTCCAAATTATACTAGGGAGACTCAAGTATGAATTTAACACAAAAAAATCTGATTCAGAGGTTCTCCTACAGTAATACTTACTTTCAAATTTAGACAAAAAGATGGCATGGAAGTTTGAAAATCTATTATTTTCAGAGAAAAAGGCAACCATAAAAATTAAGCTGCAGAGCAAGTATTTCTTTTTTTAGAGTGGTGTACTGAGGTCATATACTAAACACTTTTTGACTGGAGTTTGACTTCTTCTCCATGACTTGAATTGACAAATGGGTGCGTCTACACCGCCCTTTTTCTTTTTTTCCTAAACTACCCCCGTCGGTTAAGCACAAGTTCGATTTTTAAAAACCGAACATTAAGCACACTTTTGATTTTTAAAATCCGAATACTATGTTGACTTTTAAAAACCGAACATTAACTACGTGTTCGAGTTTTTATATCCGAATAGAAACCAAAAGTTCGATTATTTAAAGCCGAACATTGCCTTAGTTATTAAAAACTAAAAGATTCGATTTTTAAAAACCGAAAAAAAAACATAGTAGTTCGGTTTTTAAAAATCGAACTGCTCTGACGGAAGAGAGAGAGAGGGAGATAGAGGGAGAGAGAGGGGGGAAGAGAGGTGAGGGCTTCGGGAGGTTGCAGACCGGCTAAATTTGGCCGCCCGGAGAGATCCACGAGGGAGATCGACGAGAGAGAGAGAGAGAGATCAGGAAGAGAGGAGAGAAGACGGTGGCTTCGGGCACGGCGTCCGGCGACATAGAGCATGCCGGTGGGGGCGACGTCAAGGTTGTAGGCCGGCGATGGACAAGGCCATTGAGAGAGAGAGGAGAGGGTGATCGGGGAGAGAATGAGAGGGAGGGAGGGAGGTTGAAGACGAGGGTAGTTTGGGAAATAAAAAAAATGGGCGGTGTACTTAGTCATTTGGGCGGTGTCAATAGACGCACCCTTGACAAATTGCCTTCTCTTGATGGGTCAGTCAAGAGTTGGTTTTGATTTTCTAATGTGATGCGCGCACCTGCTTCAGAATGCTGACAAAGCTTCGACACTGTTTACATCACAGCAAATACTTCAACACTACAGGTTACACTTGTTTATGGATCAGAACGTACTGCACGTGGAAATTGCAATGTTTTTGTAATCGGTGTTAGGGATTTTTAATTTTGGCGGCCCTTTTGAAGAGTCATCACTTAGTTGTGATGCTGCAGAGATAGAAACCATATATATATATATATACTAGTCCTATCCCCTGCCACATGGCAGGGTAACCACCATCTCCCCTCACCTCCCTCATCACTCCCCACTAACCCCCCTAACTCCCCCCTCCCCTACTATTACCCCCTCC
>OY986972.1:6191805-6248809 GCA_963920575.1 Narthecium ossifragum
ATCCATTCTAATGCCAAGCAGTTTCCAGTACGGAGATCAAAACAGGAACTACATCTTTAATCCATTTCGGTAAAACAAGCAAGAATAGATGTCGAGATATGCAAAGACGCAAGATAGTAAAAGAATGCTATCTTTTCTAACAGATATGGAAATGTCAGAACTTCTAGTAAAGGAAGTTAAGAAATTAATCTCAAAGAAATGGTCTAGTATATCAGGACGATACGAACAAGCTGCAACCTACCTCTGCAATTTGATCTTTCTTGAGATAGAAATCTAACAAGTAAGCACTGTTAGATTGTTTTAACAGATCAAAGCTTATGCAAATGTTCCTATAGAAGCATTGCAACAAGCATAAGGTATAACACAAGATACAATCAAAAAGGAAAAAAATAGTAGCTTTGAGAACTTCTAGACCATAAACGGATCCCCTCGATGATCTCCTGGGCACGGATCTTCACCGAATCCCTTTGGATAGCGGCTTCCTCAGTCCCGGCCGACGCCTTCCCTATTCCAAGGTGCCACTCCACAGGCTTCGACGCGCGGACACCACAAGCTTCGACGGGGCGTGGCGGGGCGAGGGAGGCTGTGGCGAGGCGAGGGAGGACGGGGCGTGGTCGAGGGAGGCCGGGGTAAGACGGGGCGAGGGAGGTCGGGGCGGGCGAGGCGTCGGCGGCGGTGGCGACGTCTAGGGCACGGGAGAGAGGGGCTCGATCGAGTGGAGTGGATAGGGGAGATGGGGGGGTTAAGTCCCCTGATATGCATCATGACCGTCCGATGGGGATCGGACGGTCCAGATACTGGTTCTCTATATAAGAGTTAGGGAACCGGTTTCCTCTAGAAAATTCCCATATATATATATATATATATATATATATATATATATATATATATATATATGCATGTTTTGATGCATGGTTTGATGAATGAGTGGCATGCACGCCTCATCTAAGAACTACAACGGGACATAGCAATGCATGCTCTTATGAGAAGATTTGATCATAATTGGTTTTAGAGATGTTTTTTGAAAGCGAATTGTGAGGACCCGGCTCAGACTTCTATGGATATTTTGGGTTGTCCCGTGTGTGATTAGGATATATAACTCAACGTGTTTTAAAACCATGATGGTAATAATTCAATCAAAAAACTCCATGTTAAGCATGCTTGTTTTGAAACGGTTCAAATTAAAACGGACAATATGAAAACTCAATGTTAAGCATGCTTCCCTTGTAGCGGTCTCGGGATGGATGAACTTTTGCAAAGTGTTCTCGGTTTCTATGAATGATGGAAAAGCAGATAATATTGTGTGGGAATAGCGATAGACTCATAACATTCTTCTAATTCATAATAGTGCATTAACATTCATAATATGCAGAATACGGATTGTGTGAGAAGAGCGAAGGCATTACACCATGACCCATAACATTCTTCTAATTCATAATAGTGCATTAACATTTATTCATAATATGTAGAATACGGATTGTGTGGGAAGAACGAGGGCGTTATACTATGACTCGTAGCATTCTTCTAATTCATAATAGTGCATTAACATTCATAATATGCATAATACATTAATACGGATGGTGGATTTTCAGTATGGGAGCCCATCCGTGGACATTCGTTATTGGAGGTAACTGTCTTCAGATGAAGCCACAATTAGCTACTGATCTTCATTATCTTACTTCCAGCAAATGTTCTTTTAGGTCCTCAATGCTTCAGACTTCTTCGAAGACGTACTGCATTGTTGAACATTCGTAAGAGTTCCTAGCAATTCCATCTTCAATTGTCTCATCCCCTTCACAACCTACCTATATATGCTCTCCAAGCTAAGAAATTCATGGCGTTAGGTATGTCGAATGCGCCTCATCCGCAATCCAGGATTTGGCATTATTTAAGGAATAAGGACTTATATCCTGGCCATAGAAAGGAAGAGATAATAAGATGCATTGCTAAAGCAACAAGGTTCATAGAAACTACGCAGAATCATGATGGGTGGTCATGGTAAGTTTCTCATCCTTTTATTTTAAAGTCAGAGCATATATAACAAGGTCACGTACTAGTTTACAAGGAAATTTCGCATCAGACATGTGGCAAATTTGCAATTATGGAGTAGTATATCGATCACTCTGCATCATAGATGCATGTAAATATAAGAATATGCTTCAAATTGTTTCTTTAAGAAGCAAAATCATGTAAAAATCAATGTGTAAGGGTGGCACTTGTAAAAACTTTTCCTTGTAGCTCTAATTCGATATGCACTCGTAGATTGAAATCAAGATGTTAGTATGTCATTTTCTTTTCATTCCATAATTTGGCCGGGTATGGCCGCTGGGGAGTCTGCTATACTCATGGTACATAGTTTGGAATGGAGGGATCAGTAGTTGTTGGAAGAACATATCAGAATAGTCACGCTATTCAGAAAGCTTGTACATTTTTACTGTCAAAGTTCATGCGGATGGGGAGAAAGCTATCTTTCACTCAAAGATAAGGTCATCTTGAAAGGAAGAAACCAATGATATTAATTTTCATCTTTTATCTCTAAGCTATTTAATTGTTTAGGATCACAAAGTTTACATAAATGTTATTTTGGTTACATTTTGATAAGGTATACACATACCTACCTGGCAATCGATCACATGTAGCGAACATTTCCTGGGCAATGTTGGGTCTCATAAAAGCTGGCCAGTTTAGTTTCTACAATTGCTTGGAAAGCTAATTGATATAACATGAACTTTTGCACTACAACTTTTTCTTGTAAATTTTCCATTAATTTCTGAATTCCTTCTTCAGTCTGATGTTAATTGTTTAATGTAGGCTCAAAGAGATCTGATGCTTTTACAAAGTACAACAAAGTATCTGATTAGCATGCAACTACAAAATGGGGATTTCCCTCAACAGGTAAACCTTGTTTTGATTAGCGCACTGATTCGTGAAGTTAAAAAAGCTACAATTAGAAGTATACAAGTCATACCACCTTTTTTTTTATGTCTCCTTTAATTTTCATGCATTTTAAAGAGTTTTGGGTTTACTGTTTTTCTCCTGCGCAACTCCTTCGTTTATGATTGAAATCTCTTACCTTTAATTAAATCTAGTAGTTCAAATGTATTATAGGTCAAAAATCATATATTACATCTTGATGCATATATATTACAAGGTGAGGACATAAAGAAGTGTACCAAGTAAAGTCAAGACAGTATCAACTAGATCAGGGAAATGCTGAAGGTACATAGTGATTCTGATTGCAACAATTACATATGTTGATCCTCTATGACAGGAAATGGTGGGAGAGTACTTCGGGACAAGGATCCTAAATTATCCATCATATAAAAATTCATTTCCAATATTGGCTCTAAGTGAGTATGAAAACAAAGTAAAAGGGGCTGCCCATAACTCTTAAATACTTTTTGGAGAAGGGTATGACATCAAATTAGTGTTCTCAGTTGTAGAAACAAAATGCCAAGTGATCACTGACTATACATAAGTAGTGACTCATTGTGAACACGCGATTAGTATTTTTTGATTTGTAATCAAGGGAGTGCAGGGATCTTGGGTGTATAGATGTTACCCAAATTCTAGAATATCAGCACGACAAGAAAAGCAAGACAGAGAAAAACAAACCAAATAAGAACACCAAGATTTACTTGGAAAACCTCTAAGCTAATCACTGAGAGGAAAACCCACGGGGTGGAGGAGGATTTCACTATGATTGAAGGTGGATTACAAGGGTTCTTCTAGAGGAGAATAATACCTCTCTCTCTAGGGTTTCAAGCAACAAGATGATCACTAAAAAGATATCCAAAACCCTTATTTATATGCCCCAAGTTAATTAGGATCGGAATTAATCCTAATCGTCCAAAAACCCCCGGCTACAGTGTTCGGATCGATCCATAGAAGACTTGGATCGATCCACTATGCGACGTCCAAACTAGCTCTCTATCAACAGGTTTGGGATCGATCCACTGTGGCTTTGGATCGATCCACTGGGTGCAGCTGCAATCCACGTCTCTAGAAACAGAGTCCAGATCGATCCAATGGAGAGTTGGATTGATTCACTCTGCAAACCTGTAATCAAGTCTCTATGAGAGGCCTTCCGGATCCATCCAACCAGGTCTGGATCGATCCAGCTTCAACTTGGATCGATCCAAAGACATCTTGGATCGATCCCAAATTCCCAGATTTGGTTTCCACGTTCCTTTTCTTCATAACTTCTTCTTCTCCTCCTCTTGTGCCGCATCAAGTTGTTCTACGCAACTGGATTCCGTTTGTTGAGGTCTCATGAGGAGAGGAACCCCAACAAACTCCCCCTTCTCGACTCAGGAGGACTCCATTCCAACTATGTTTATGCATAGCTGGAGCTTTTCTGTGAGGACCCGTCCCTCTACTCCTGTGGCTTGTCGTGGACCACAAGGGCAATTTGGTAAATTGCGCCTTGTTGGTTTGTTTCACACTCGCGTGTGCACACACTGACCATGTTTGTGGTATCGCCGGGCTAGAATGGTTAGTGGGACCCGGGATCGAAAGATCCGGGCTTGGGTTTAAGTTTTAACCCAAGTCCAGTTTCCTGCGAGAGACGGATCGATCCTTCCTTGCTAGAGGGATCGATCGGTCTTTGACAGGAGTGTGGATTGTTGAGTCGGATTCATCGGTCTCTTGGGACGGATCGATCGGACTCGGAGCTGGATCGATCGGTCTCCTTGGCTGGATCGATCGCTCTCCTGGCTGGATCGATCGGTCTCCTTGGACGGATCGATCATACTAAGTCGGTTCATTTGCCTATAAAACAAACAGAACCTTCTTCTTCAGATCTTTTTGAAAAACCGAATTCTTGGGCTGAGAATTTCTGGATTTCAAAGAGTTCGTGGACGATCCAAGGCATAGCAACTGGGATTGAAGCTGCTCTTGCTCCGGTAGGAATTCCTACCTACTTTCTTCGGGTTTTTGGAAGTTTTTTTCGGCTATCGATGTTCTTATGCTTAGAACTCATTGTATACATGTTTGATTGTAGTATTTCCGTCGGTTTTGGATTCGTGATGCTTCGTACTACAAGATCCCAGGTTTTGGTGGGATTTGGTGGAGTTTTTTGACGGTATTTCTCGCCGTCGGCTTACCGGAGAACCCAACCGATCGAACCGTATGTGAGATGGATCGATCCCTCTTCGTTGGGCATGCTGAAACCGAGCAGGATCTATCGGCCTCGGGTGAGGGCAATCGATCAGCGATCGATCCCGGTGCCTTGGGTAGCATGGATCCCTCTCGTCGCGAGTGGGATCAATCCGTCCCGAGTCGGATGGATCGTCCTGGGAGGACGGATCGATCGGACTCGGCGCGACGTGGAGTTTTTGCTCTCTGTCAATAGCGGGATCGATCCTCCCTTCAGGGAGAGATCGACTCGACTAGGGCAGAGAGAGGGCTTTGTCTTGTTTTGCTCGCGGAGCTTTGCATGTATCATTTTCTCTGCTGTCTTAATACCTGGTACATAGGTTTAAGCACGTTAGTCCTATAACAGGGCAATGGTGAACCGGGGGAGTGATGACTTCCGGGATGTTTAGAATAAACGGGCGGGTAGCCCTACAGCTTTTCCTAGCCTTGCATGCCGGCGTGCGCCGAGGGCCTTATCGGTGTTATTTGTGAGCTGTTGTTTGCGGGGTTGTTTCCCGGTGCAGGTGCTGTGGTGGACTGTTGGCAGTTGGTGGTGGTACCACTGCAGCAGTTCCTTAGACCTTATTTACCTGTTCACCACCCCGGGTAGGCAGGGTGTCGTGCCCAGACCTTGTTTGATATATCTTCACATATTGTTGCATGTTTATCTGTATTATCCTGCGCATGCCCATAACATGCATTGTGTTGCGCATTAGTTGCATCTGTGTAGGACGCTGGCGGTGGGTTGACCGCCGATCCGGGGTTTTCGGGTAACCCAGATCTAGCTCTAGGACCGTTGCGGGTAGCTTGGTCCAGGACTCGATTTGTAGTATTCAGTCGTTTTCGATGATAGGGTTAATTTGACCTGAGTACTGATTGTTGTTTGATGATTAGAAGTCGTGTCGGCCTCGAGCCGAGTCCTGAGGTGTAGCTATGTATCCGGTGTTCCTTGTCACTTGATCGGTGGTGACGACTCAGCGGTGTTGGCTCTGGTTAGGAGTGACGACCCCGCCAGCAGTGTTAGTTTCCTGCTGTGAGATTGTAGTGCTGGTTTTGGGCCTCATCGGGACACATGGTGGGATTATGGGACCCCTGTGGACACCCAGGCTTTGCTTGGGCGATACTGTTGTGTTCCCTCCCTTGTGAGTGTCATAGTGTAGTGTCACTGCTGAGCTTAGTGCTCACTCCTACCCGGGCTGCGTTTTGCAGGTGTTGGCGCTAGCTCTTCTTCGGTCGCCCCTACCGGGCCGGTGTTTGGTGACGTAACGGCGTCTGACGGTGCTTGAGAGGTGGTAATCTTCCAGTTTTAACCCTTTCGTTATAGATAGTCTCCTACGGGAGTGATAAATGTATAATTTCCCAGTTTTGAGGTTTTGTAATCTATATCCAGTTTCAGTCTTTGGGTTTGTAATATTTGTATAATATAGGATGGTTATGATTTGTTAGGGTAACCACTACGATTAGAGGGAAACCTCGCCAAAAATTTCTGCAGTAGGTTAGGTTCCGGTTCGCATCGCCCGGCCCGGTTGGGCCTACGCGGGTCGGGGCGCGACATTTTCCTTTGGGAAGACCTTTGCCATCATATCTGATGGGGTTGCTATCAGTATGAATCTTCTGAATATGAAACTGCTTCTCTTCAAGTGCATCTCTGATCCAATGATACAACACATCAATATGCTTGGATCTAGAATGAAAACTTGAGTTCTTTGACAAATGGATGACACTCTTGCTATCACAATGCACTATGTAGACCTCCTATTGCAATCCAAGTTCCATAGTGAACTTCTTCATCCATAACATCTCCTTGCAGACTTCAGTTGCAGCTATAAACTCTGCTTCAGCAGATGATAGGGCAACACACTTTTGTAATCTTGACTGCCATGAGACTGCTCCCCCGACAAATGTGACCAAGTAGCATGATATAGACTTCCTTGAATCCACATCCCCAGCCATATCTGTATATGTACACCCTTCCAACACTAGATTCCCATTCCCAAAACATAAAGTAAGTTTTGAGGTTCCTCGAAGATACCTGAGTATCCATTTGACAGCTTCCCAATGTTCTCATCCCGGGTTTGAGATGAATCTGCTGACAACTCCTACGGCGTGTATGATATCTAGCCTCGTGCACACCATTGCATATATCAAACTGCCAACTGCTGAAGCGTAGGCAATCTTGGTCATCTCCTTCATGTCCTCATCTCCTTTAGGACTATGCTCCTTGCTCAATTTATGGTGAGCTGCGAGCGGTGATCCAACAGGCTTGGCTTTTGACATCTTGAACTGTTTCAACACTTTCTCGATGTACCTTTCTTACGACATCCACAGCTATCTAGCACTCCTGTCACGTATGATTTTCATGCCCAAGATCTGCCTCGCCTGACCCAAGTCTTTCATAGCAAAGAACTTGGACATCTTCTGCTTTAACTTTTGGATCTTCTTGACATCTTTTCCTACTATCATCATGTCATCAACATAAAGCAAGAGAATAAGAAAATCAGCATTATCAAACCTTAAAATGTAAACACAATGATCCGAAGTGGTCTTCTGATACCCATGGTGTAGCATGAATGCATCAAATTTTTTGTACCACTGTCTCGGTGCCTGCTTGAGACCATAGAGACTCTTCTTCAGCTTACAAACCATGTGTTCCTTGTTCTTGGCTTTGAATCTTTCAGGCTACTCTATGTATATTTCTTCCTCCAGGTCGCCGTGAAGAAACGCCGTCTTGACATCCAGCTGTTCAATCTCTAAGTCTAAATTGGTTGCCATCCCAAGAACCACTCTGATAGAAGTCATCTCCACAGATCCAAGTCAGTAAAACATAAGAGGAACCAAATAAAAATATAAAATAGGGATCGGAAACCAACATCGACAATGACTTGGAAAACATGAAAAAAATACAGATCTAGGCAAATATGAAGCAAATCTAAACAGTTAGATCCAAGCACATAGAGAGCCTCTTGTTACATGAAGAGGGAATAAATGAAAGGGAAAACAAAGATCGAGTGCAACATCACCAGAAATCTCAACAAATGCCAGAAAATCGATAGATCCAAGCATACAAGCCTCTCGTTACATGGAGAGGGATCAAAATAGAGAAAATAATGGGGATAAGAGGTTCGATAGCGAAGAACCTTAGCAGTTCGGGATGATAGACCACCGCATGAGGAGATGGAGAGCAGCCCACCCGGATCGTCGACGGGCAACCAAGCTGATCCACCACCCTAGGGCGAGAGAGACGCTCGGAGACAGTCGCAAGAGGGAGGACGTGAAGGGTGGTTACGAGAAGGAACCCTAGCCTAATATCTCGTTCAAGTGGGAGGAGTATTGGGATGTGTACGGGTGAGTAGTTGGCATTTAATTTGGACTACAACCACTCCACTTGAACAATTCTAGTGCATTTTTGGCTGGAGTAAAAATGTTGAACTGGACTCTTTTTGTCCATGGAGTCCCGATGCTCCATCAAGTCCCTAGCCGAACCAAACCCCCACAAGTGAAGGGAGTACCGCCAGTTCCCCCACTCTGCGTCCACTTTCTTCCAACCAAACACACACTTAGCAAGTCCTAACTCAAGTGGAAGTCTGGCAAAGCAATGAGCTTTGTTGATCGGCTGATTGGCTTGAACCAGGAGACTTCCTTATGGAGGAAAACCTTGGGCGTCTCCTCTATATAAGGAGGAGACCGGCAAGATGTTGGATCATTTGGGGGAGATCTAGAGACCTAGAAAGAGAGAGAGAGAGAGAGATCTAGGGAGAGATCGGGGATTCGGGGGATCACGGGATCGAGAGGGAGATCTTAGGAGAGAATCGTCATCTACATCGGCATTGTGAGGCGATATTCTAGAGTTTTGAGTTAAGAATTTATTATATTGAGAGTGATTGTACTCCAAGGGTTGGGAGCGAGAGAAAAGTGTTATTGTGATCATTGGTCAATAAAAAGAGTTGGGCTGGTCAAGGGACGGATCGGCGCACAGGTGGCGTGTGGGCTTAACACAGACGGCACACATGTGATGCATAGGTCACACAGGAGTGTCACGTGCCATGTAGGCTACGCCGTAGGACTATTACGGGTCGAAAACTTTGATGATGATTTTGAGCCCGTGACCAGACCTCACCCCCAGCCCCAACACAGACAGAACCCATGAACCCCTTAAAACCACTGTTGGATTTCGCCACGTGGCGGAATATGGTCCCACCACGAGGGTGTGTGAGGATTGTGGGACGCAGATAATTTTGCTGCCAGTGACACGAGTTTCCCCACCTTTTAAATAGGGCGGTCTCGTAAGGCCGTTAAACCCCACACTAATCACCTTCTCCGCTGACGGGGGGTTCCTCTCTCTCTCTGGCTCTCTCTCATGGCGGCTACTCAATCGCTTGCTTCCTTAAAATCGACCATGCCCCCTATGGATCCTTCTATGGTGATCGGTTCGAAGCTGCCGTCCTCCATCCAAAGCCCTAGCGCCCATCTCTTCTCCAGAAGCTTCGCTAGTTGCCCTCGCTTGGTCGTCAACAATGTAAGGATTTCCACCTAAGTAAACTTTTTACACCGAATGCCTCTTGAATGTTTCTGGAGTTGGTGAAGTTGCTATTTTTATCATTTAGTTGATCGTTTGTTCTCAAATTGGCTATCAAAGCAGAGATTTTTGCTGGATTTGACTGGATTATACGCTGGATTATATTTCTTGGAAGTTGGGGGCAGGCGTTGGGGAGTTCATTTTTGCAGTAAATTACTGGATTTTTGAGATTCTAATACTTGTGGTCTGATTCATTGTGTTATTTGTGACAGGCGGTTATCGGTAATCGAAGCGTGAGAGCAACTGCTACGGAGCTTGTGAATTCCGACCTGAATGGTGAGTCTGAATCTTTTATTTTTCTTCTCAGTCTTGTAATTCTTTGTGTTTAGACAATGGTAAGGCACCTCAATAGTTTCGGTTGGTGCCAAATATAGAGATCTTGAGATGTTACATAGTTCTATTAGGCCTGCAAGAAAGTGTCCATATAGTCGGACAATGATAGTTTCCGTGTGTCCTGACTTTTGACCTTGGAAGAATCACTTTTGACTGCACTTTGTTGTACTACATTTGATGAGAGTGATATACTATTGAACCTCAGTTATTAAGATCATGCTTTGCTACATCAATGTCGGAAGTTTATAGCAGGATGAATTTCAAATTGCATGCTTGATTTTAATCCTTGGCTTCTTTAATTAACTCCTGTGGAGCTCGTGCCCCTTTGAATTTCGAGTTTCAAGCTTTGGGTTAACCCATTAATCTTGCAGTTCTTTGTGATTTTTAACAATTGAAAATTATTATTTCAATTCATAGATTCAGCTGAAAGACCATGGAAGGCAACTGATGCGAGGCTTGTGCTTGAAGATGGTTCTGTATGGAAGGCTAAATCTTTTGGTGCTTTAGGAACACAAGTTGGTGAAGTGGTGTTTAATACGTCTTTAACAGGGTAAACAATCTTTACTTTCTGCTTGACCTGTTATTTTCCGTATACTTTCTGGTGGAATTTGTATACATGTGTAGATAGGATACAATTCGACGTCTTTCTACATGTTGGAAACCCTCTATGGTTAGCGTTGTCAATTTGTATATGCAAAAGATGTCATTGCCAATTTCTATGAAGAAATAAACCTATTTCACATTGCTGACTTCATATGAAATCTTATATACTCCGAGAGTGGCTTTGTTTCCTTTATCTTTGAGCTTTTAGGTTATATGGTCCATTCTTGCAAGCTTTCACAAATGTGATTTCTATGATGTCGACAACTGTAGGTATCTTACCCATGCAAATGTTCTTACAGATATCAGGAGATTTTAACTGACCCCAGCTATGCAGGCCAGTTTGTCTTGATGACAAATCCTCACATTGGAAATACTGGTGTCAATCCAGGTTCGTGATGTCAGTTATTTAGAACATTATGGTCCATTCCCCTCTGGGTTTTGTCAACATTTTTGGAGCTAAAATTGTGGAACTTCAATGTATTAGGTGATGAAGAATCAAGTCAATGCTTCCTGGCTGGGCTGGTGATTAGAAGTCTGAGTATCGGGTATTCTGCCATATCTTTTGCGTATATATTCTGATTTAAATGAATGTATTTTAACTTCAAGTGCTTTAAATATACATATTTTACTCTTTGATGATTGTTTTGTGATATTTATATGCTTAGTCAATCAAATTGGCGATCCACAGAATCCCTTAGTGACTATTTGGCGAAGAGGAACATCATGGGAGTATGTAAGTGATAGTTGAGCATTGGAAACAAAATTGGCATGTTATCCAAACCAAAAGTAAATACTTTTCCTTGATTTCTTCTATTAACTTATTTATGTTGCCTAATTTTTTGTTTGCAACAGATGATGTAGATACGCGAGCAATCACTCGTAGATTGAGACAAGATGGAAGCCTTATAGGTGTCTTAAGTACTGAAGGATCAAAAACAGATGAAGCACTATTAGAAGTGGCCTGTAAATGGAAGATAATTGGTGAGAGTTTTGTATGGTACAATTGGTATCGTCGTTCGAAATTTGAATAAAATATTAATTCTTCTTTTAATTGGAATTTGAAGTATTAATTTGTTGAGCATCTAGTTTGTTATTGTGTTATTGTATGTTCTTCCATCAAAGTGAATTGAGCCTTTTATTGTTACTCCAGTGTAACCAAGTTAAAATACTGTGAAACTTGTATGAATCCTTTTTTCGCAGGGGTCGATTTAATAAGTGGAGTCTCTTGCAAGGCTCCGTATGCCTGGACAGAAAGAACAGATAAGGAGTGGGAATTCAACAAAGACTCACTTCATGGAGAGAGTTTTCATGTAAGATTCTTGTGATATGCCAGTGACACGTTCAAACTCAAAATTTCTGCCTCTCATATGTGTTTTCCCTTCTCTTAGGTTGTTGCATATGATTTTGGGATCAAGCATAATATTTTGAGGCGCTTGGCATCATATGGATGTAAAATTACAGTTGTGCCTTCAACATGGACTGCTTCTGAAACACTTAAAATGAATCCTGATGGAGTTCTTTTTAGCAATGGTCCAGGAGACCCTGCTGCAGTGCCTTATGCTGTGGAAACGATAAAAGGAATAATTGGGAAGCTTCCTGTTTTTGGAATCTGTATGGGTCATCAATTGCTTGGCCAGGCATTGGGAGGTAGGACATTCAAGATGAAATTTGGTCATCATGGGGGGAACCATCCTGTCTGTGACGTCCGGAGTGGACGAGTCGACATAAGTGCTCAGGTTGGCAATCCTACTTCAATTGTTTTGAATTATTAGTTGTATTCAACTGGTTCAACCATAAAGTGCAATTGTTTGCAACAGAAAATGCAAAGAATTTTCTGTGATTACCTTTTTCGAGTTGATGAACTTACCTCTTACTAGGCACAGCTGGAGAATATATATACGTAGATTACATGCGACTCATTCTCACTAGTCGGAGCTATATTAAAATCGTCCTCCTAATGTGCTAAAATAGTTGGTGGATGAGGAAGTTAAGAACCACTAGGTGAATTAGGTCTTCACATGTTGGTCGTGCGAATCAAAGTTTTGGTTACCGACTTGATGCGTGTTATGGTGTGAATGTGATTCCTCTATCTTTCCTCTATGCATGGGACTTGCTGAGTCCTAATGTGTTTATGCGCAAGGAAAATAGAAGCATTATATTGTTGAAGTTTTCAGTGCATTGAAATCTACTCTAAAGCTTTCCTCCAAGGCCTTATGACATTTTTACATGTATATTGTCTTGTTGCGCTTTGTTATCCTTGCATTGACATTATTTACTTTCAATGTCCATATATCCTGACTGAAGTTGTATACTCTTTTGCTAGAACCATAATTATGCTGTAGACCCCGCTTCACTTCCTGCTGGTGTTGAAGTAACACACATCAATCTGAATGACAATAGCTGCGCTGGACTGGCATGCCCAGAGTTGAAGCTCATGTCTCTTCAGTACCACCCAGAGTCATCTCCTGGGCCCCATGACTCAGATCCTGGTAAATACCCCCAACACCTGATTGTGTGAGTGCTTATTTTGCTATTTTCAGGAAATACAAGATAGCGAAGGCGAGAATTCTCTACAAACCAAAAGAATGTTAGGATTGATGATATATGCCTTCTGTGACTTGAGTACTGATTGCAGTATTTGTCTAATGAATAGCTTCTACAGGATCCAATATATCCCATTTTATGATGATTTCTGTACTTCTAACGAACTTTGTTAAGCTAAGAGAGATGGTAAATAAAGCTTAAATTTGCACCTACGTGATCTGTCTGAGAAGCTGGGCAAGAAAGAAATAGGCAAGTTGACTAATTAGGGAGTGAACGGCTTAACAGAGTGATTCTTAAACCAAGAAATTTTGGCTGAAGAGCATTCGAAAATCTATCAGGTATAGTTAGGAGGAAAAGATTGGTTATTATGCTTACCAGACCCTGGCTAATGAGATTTGGTTCTACTTTTGGACACAACTTTCCTCCCAGTTAGTTTTTTGTATTCTGTTTAACCTCATATTTTTTTACATGCACTTTCATTCGAAAGATAGATTAGAAAAGTAAATCCTTTTAAGAGATTTCAAGCTTTTCAGTACTTTCCTGCTAAACAACACCATGAACTATGTAATGTGCCTTGTTGATTATGAATGCTGTGCTACTTTAGAGAGCTTAAATCTAGACTTGGAACAATTATGGTCGATGAGCTTGCTGCATTCTTTGCAAAACATCTTGTTTCATGAATGAACTAACCCCCCTCAATATGGAGCACAAAGAAGTAATTATTAAGGTGAGGAGTTTAACTATCAGGGCAATGAACCACTACGATTATTTACCATGTCAAGAAGGGTCTTAGTTCTGTATTTTGTTAGGGTACATGCAAAGTATAATGTATTAGTGTTTTATAATTTTGATAATTGGTTGTGTTTTCTGGCGAGCATCGCATAAAACTTTGAAGGGTGCTAGACTGCAAATAAGGACTGCATCATGAAGCTAGAATCTTTAATCAGATCAGATTGATTTTTTTTTATTGCAATTGTGAAACTTGGCAATGCAACTTATTGATTCTGAATGATGATACAATGCAATAATATATGATGTGAACAGCTAGAGCAATAATATATGATGTGAACTGCTTGTAGGATGTGGTTATCAGCTGAAATTTTAGAATGCATGGTAACTTTTGGAAATATCTCATAACTGTAAGTCCTTCAGATCCAGAAGGAAAAATTAATGGTGAAAAGATAAATTATGGGTGCTTGTGATCTTTCAGGACTTCTTTCCACATTTTAATACTTTAATTCACACATTGTGATCTTTCAGGACGTCTTTCCACAGATTAATACTTTAATTCACACATTAAGATTTCCTGCACTCGAGACTTAAATTGGCCTCTAAAGGCGTGGATCTTGTATGAGTATCAGATGTTAGTATGTGTGCTAAGCTGTTCAGCCTCTTCCTTATAGGAGAATATAGAGGCCAAAGCATTAGTTCCTAAGAAATGACAAAATATATTGATAAATATGTGTTGTGTGGGTTTACCCTGCATTCTCAGAGAGCCCATTTAGTCCTTCCTCGAAGCTTGAATCGCAATGGAAGTGATTATATGAAAGTTAGCTGTTCATTTAGCATATCACTTGTCAGCTTGTGTGATGGGGGGAAAAAGTTGCTCTGTTTCTTGGTATATGTACAATCATTTTGGATTTGCCGCAATTCTTTGGTGTGTTACTGACCAGTGACTATGGTAACCTGCCTACAATTGTAGAATGCAATAGCCTTTTTGTTTGCATTGTAGGATGAACTTATGAAGTCACTAGGTGGGTGGCAAGGGTAGCCACCACCCCCGCTACTCTTCTCTGTCTTTCCTAACCACCCGGTAACCACCACCCCCTATTACTCCCTTCCACGTGGCTTCATGTCGATCGTCTGATATATCCGGCCATAAATTGGATCGGCCAGCCGTCTGATAGTTAGCACTGGATCTTATATAATAGATTCAATTTCTTTCTTTAGCTGCTTCATTATTAGAGTTGCTGGTGCATTAAGTGTTAAATATTGGATCTCCACTCAAGGTTTCAAAAACTTTCATCAATTTCTCAAAGTTGGACTTTTGATATGGTTTATTGTTGGCTAACTAGTGACACTAACAATCTTTTCCTTTGTGCTTCAGTTTTTCACGAATTTATGCACCTCATGAAGCAAGGCAGAGAACTCCGGTAAACAAATGTGGGATAGCTTTGCTGCCTGACCCGGAGTTGTGATACTGACTGGAAACCGACTGTCTTGAGGATCCTTTGGTGTTTAGGTGCTCCAAACCAATAAAAAGCATGTCAAAAGGAGATAAGCCTACAAGATGCACACACTTGTTTAACTATTTACCTATTTCCTTATGCTGGGAAAGCTTGTGGGGAAAAAAAGCTTGTCATTTGAGATAATTTGCGGCTAAATAAAATTCTTTATAAAATCCGAAAAAAATTTGATATCATGTTTGCATATTATACTTTCATTACTTTCTTTACTTTCATTGCAATCCTACAGTAGAACAATTTATTCTTCAGGCTTTCACCTTCCAGTGTAATTGGCTTCCCTTATTTAGTTGGGGAAGGCCAGTAATTGTGGCATCCAATTATGGTAGCTTTTGATTATTAGAGTACCAGTGTGGGCCTGTGCCACCTAGCACGTTCTTGTTTACCCATTTAGTTACAATTCCAGTTATTTCACATTTTTCCAATCTCTACACTTCGGATTTTGAGTTGCATGGATTTGAACCTTAATCTTAAGGTTAATTCTCTCTCCGCTCCGTCTTGATAATGAACAGCTTCGAGTTCATTTCAAAGGATGTTTTTTTTAGGGGTTTTTGGCCAAAGCCCCAAATCTAGGCCCCTCCTTGTCCAGAGCCCTATGCATCTTGATAAAACCCCCATTTTCACTACTTGTAGATGAAAAACCTCAAAACACCTCAAAATGACACTAATACCCTTATTTTCTTTTTCTTTTTTTATTCCAACATTTTCTCCCTCCTCTCTCCTCTCTCCTCTGACGAGACATCCCTCACCATCTCCGCCGCCGACCCTTCCCCGGCGACCACCCCCTTCCCCGGCGATCACCCCTGCGGCCACCGTTCCGACCTCGGATCTGAGCACCGTGACCCCGCCTCTCTTTCCTCGGCGCACTTCCGATGAGATCCAACGTCGGCGTCGTCCATTGCAGCGACCCGAGCTCGTCCGCCGTCACTCGTCCTTCCATATCCTCCGAAACCAGCAACCATTAGTCGTCTCTTCCTTCCCCGACGCCGTTCGATTGCCCTCCTCGCCGGAAACCCCAACCCGAGCTCCTACTCTCAGATCCGGCGCCGTAAGCTCCCAACGCCACCGTCTCCGACCTCCAAATCGCCATCCAACCGCCGATCCGGAATCTCCATCGCCTCGCGACCCTTCCGCCGCCGTTTCCCGGCTAGATTCGGCCGTCGTCGCGTCGGCTTTCCCCTCCCCTGCTCGCTGCCTCCTTCCCCGATGAGCTTGCTCCTTCATCCTGGAGTGGTTCAACCGGGGCAACTGGCTTGATCCGGTTCAGCCCGACCAAGCGAGCTTAGTTTGATCTGATCCAGATCCCATCAGATCCAACCCATCAGGCTCAATCCCAGCTCAATCTGATCATGCTCAAATCCAGCAATCCAGACTTGACCAGATTACAGCCAGATTGGGATGGTTTTATCTTTTTAAATTCATTTTCATCTTTGTAAATTCATTTTCATCTTTTTAAATTCATTTTCATCTTTCTAAATTTATTGTTTTAATCTTTTCAATGTATTTTCATCGTTTTTAAAATCATTTTCATCTTTTTAAATGCGTTTTTATCTTTCCAGCATATTCATCTTTTCAACTTCATTTTTGTCTTTTTAACTTTATTGTTATCTTTTTAACACCATTTTCATCTTTTTAATGTATTTTCATCTTTCTAAATTCATTTTCCTCTTTTTAAATACATTTTCATCTTTCTAAAATCATTTTCATTTTTCTAAATTCATTTTCATCTTTCTAAACTCATTTTTATCTTTGACAATTTATTTTCATCTCTCTGATAATTTATTTTCATCTCTCTGAAAATAGATCAAAGAGATGAAAATAGATCGGACAGATGAAAATAGATCAACAGAGATGAAAATAGATCCGAGAGATGAAAATAGATCAGACAGATGAAAATAGATCAATAGAGATGAAAATAGATCAACAGAGATGAAAATAGATCAATAGAGATGAAAATAAATCGGAGAGATGAATATGGATCAATAGATATGAAAATAGATCAAATGAGATGAAAATAGATTGGAGAGATGAAAATAGATCAAATGAGATGAAAATAGATCGGAAAGATGAAAATAGATCAAATGAGATGAAAATAGATCGGAGAGATGAAAATAGATCGCAGAGATGAAAATAGATCAACAGAGAGATGAAAATAGATCGGAGAGATGAAAATAGATCAGAGAGATGAAAATATATCAACAAAGATGAATATAGATTCGAGAGACGAAAATAGATCAACAGAGATGAAAATAGATTAAAAAGATAGAAATGATCAGAAATATGAAAATGCATTTTTATATTTCCATGATTTTCATCATTTCAACCGTATTTTTGTCTTTTTAAATTCATTTTCATCTTTCTAAATTCATTTTCATCTTTTTAAATGTATTTTCATCTTTCCAGCATTTTCATATTTTTACATGCATTTTCATCTTTTTAAATTCATTTTTCATCTTTTTAAATTCATTTTCATCTTTCTAAATGTATTTTTATCTTTTTAAAGGCATTTTCATCTGTTTAAATTCATTTTCATCTTTTTAGACGCATTTTCATATGTTTAAATGCATTTTCATCTTCCATGTATTTTCATCCTTTTAACTCTATTTTCATCATTTTAAATGTATTTTCTTTTTTTTACTTTATTTTATCTTTTTAACTCTATTTTCATCATTTTAAATGTATTTTCTACTTTTTAACTTTATTTTTATCTTCTTAACTGTATTTTCATCTTTCTAAATTTATTTCCATTTTTCTAAATGCATTTTCATCTTTCTAAATTCATTTTCATCTCTCTAAATGCATTTTCATCTTTCTAAATTCATTTTCATCTTTTTAAATGCATTTTCATCTTTCATGCATTTTTATCTTTTTAACTCTTCAAATTACAACTAAATTGTCCGAAATTATCCAATAAGAGTCTCTTCAATCACCTCAACTTTTATTCTGTAATTTTGTTTTATCTTTTTCCATATTTCCCCTATTTTTCTACCACTTTTTCCCTATTTTGTACCCCATTTTCCCTTTTTTCCTATTTTTTCCCAACATTTCTCTCTCCCCTTCCTCTATCTCCACCCCCGGCTCGAATCCCACCACTTACCTATCACCCCACCTCTTTCCTCTATCCCGTCTTCCTACAGCCACCTACCTCCACCAGCCACCTCTACAGCCACCTCTTTGCCGGACAACCACCATCTCCGGAGATGGTCGGAGGAAGCCTTGTAGAGGCGAGGGAGCCTCGAATCCGGGGCTGGGAGGAGCTGGAGGCCGGCGTGGAGGTGGAGGTGGCGTCGGCGCTGGTAGATCCGGAGGAGACGGAGAAGCTCGGGTGGCGTCCGAGCTCAGGTCGAAGTCGCCGGTGCCGAGGGAGGTCGTCGTCACGCCTCCCAAGCCGACAACAATCCAGACTTCATCTCTTCAGTCACTTCCAACGTCCGCAGAGACCCCGAGCCTCGCCGACCCCATCCCTAGCTTCCGTCCTCGTCGAAAGCCGGCGTCGACCTCCTATCGATCGGATCCCAACACCGCCTCGAGCTCCCCCTCTCACATCATTGATCGGATCTCACCAGCCACCATCAACGAGCACCACCACCACCAACGATCATTGATGATCGCCGGATCTGTGAGAGGAGGAGCTCGGGTTGGGGTTTCGTCGGAGATGGAGGGCGGCGGAGGGGGTGGACGGCGCCGTGACGAGGTCGGTGGGGGGTGGGGGTGGAGACGGTTGGAGTCTGGTTGGAGTCCGTCGAGGAGGTCACGGGAGGCTGTCCTCAGGTGGTTGGAGCGGCGATGGTGACTTCCGCGACGGCGGACGGAGGTTGGGTGGCTACGATGCACGCGCTGGATCACCGGATCTCAACTCCAGCGATCATCTGCCGCTGCCGTCATCACCACCACCACCATGCCATTTTAGTCCTATTTTAATTACATTTAACTATAGGGGCATTTTAGTCTTTGTTTAATTACATTAGCTAAATAAACCTGTTAAATGGGACTCTAACCTTAAAAATACATCAAATGGAGTTTTTAACAAAAATCTTCTCTAAATTGGGGTTATCACCAATTAACCATTTTTTTAAAGCATATTAGCCCATCAAATCTTGTTTAATTGCATATAAGTTTCTAAAAAGCCGTGACAATATCATATTAGGAGTACGATGAATAGCTTTCGTCGCCCGAATCTGGATCCCCCCATTCGAACCCTCTACAAACTCAATCAAGCGCAAGGATAAGTAGTACCAACGTGTGTATACCTAACGCGGGGGTAACCATGTTTGATTGGTTTGAAGTGAAGCTGAGTCAAAAAGTCACTCCAATCACTTCGGTTGTTTGGTGATGTTGAAATGAGATTGAAGTCACTTCAAGCCATTTCACCCCCAAGACAAATTTAGCTTCAACTTTCGGATTTGACTTCCGACGATTTTGGTCCGAAATTATTGAAGTGGCTTGCCGGGAAGTGACAAATAATATTAATAATATCGTACTAAAATAAAATATTAATATTAATAAAAATGGGTTTCACATGTCACGTGTCACATCGTGATTGGTCCAAATAATTCAAAATAGGATTATTTTTAATATTTTAATTTGAAAATTATTAATATATTAATATATTATTTTTAATGATTTAATTATTAACATTATTAAAAATAAAAAAATATTAAATTATTAAAACTCCCTGAAATTGCTCACAGTTGGGGGTGACTATATCTCCACTTCAAGCACCAACCAAACACCAGAACTCAAAAAATCCCAGAAAGTCACTCAAGTGAAGTCACTTCTCAAAAAGTCACTCTAGTAAAGTCACTTCCCAAAAAGTCACTCCACTTCAGCTCACTTCTCAGTAATCAAATAACCCCAAAAGGATAAATAAATTGCCCCAAGCCACAAGAATCAAAGTTGGTCACGCTTAGCAAAGCAAGTCACAATCCCCATCTGAAGCGGCCCAAATAGGCATAAAAGGTGTCGGCCTGCCCTCAAAGTATGTATAGAAAAATGTAAACGAAAATGTATTTTATTTCGAGTTTTGAAAATAACTTTATTGAATAAGGTCTCTTTGTAGACATTCTGATGCATATCCCGTGGTTAACATTATAAATTGGTGAGTTAATGACTGATGGTAGGTGGGATGTTGAGAAGCTTCTCTCTTTCTTTCACCCTGAGTTAGTGCAACATGTACTCCAAGTTGGTGTTAACAGTCGTAGTGGTCTTGATGAGTGTTGTTGGGCTTTTGGGAAGGGTGGTATTATCTCTGCATCCTCTGCCTACCTGTTCATGTTACGTACTGAGGGAATTATTGGTGAGTTGGATGGGAGTGATGTCTGGAGTAATGTATGGCAGCTTCCGGTAGGGCCGAGGGTGCGGCAGTTTGTGCGGAAAGCTTTGTTGGGAAAGCTCCCTGTTAGAGAAACATTGTGGAGACTTTGCTTATCTGCTGATAGGGAATGTCCTCACTGTAGATGTGAACCAGAAACAATCAATCATGTGCTAATTGAGTGCTCTTTCGCGCGGAGTGTCTTTGGGTTTCTTCTTGCGCAAGATTGGCCGAGTTGGGCTTCGTGGGATGTGGCATAGTTCGTTGAGATCTTGCGGCGCTCTTCGTCGGATCAACGATGCAGAAGATTGAAGATGTTTGTGGCATACGCCATTTGGCTAGTATGGAAGAATCGGAATGCATGCGTCTTCGAGGGCCAAGGAGATTCTGCGATAGTAGTTGCGCGTCGGGCTTTGCGACAGGCAGAGGAGTATGGCAAACAATTCTTGAGGAGGTCTAACACTGTAGTAGACATTTGTGCTGCGAAAATGGCAGTTGTGCGGGTGGATGCATCAAAGTCACATGGTTCTGCAACGGTTGGAGCTGTGTGTGAGGGATGTGATGGAGTTGTATGGTGGTTAAGAGGTAAGCCGGTTGATGCTTGCTCTATTGTTGTCGCTGAAACCATGGCAGTTCTTTATGGACTGCAATGGGCTTTGGAGCATGGAGAGCAGAAGGTGATGGTAGAGTCTGACTCCAAGTGGGTGATAGAAATTCTAAATGGCAACCGGACTTGGCCGTCTGAGATAGAGCATATAATCAAAGAGATCTGGGCGGTCTCTATTGTCGCGCCCCGACCCGCAGAGCGCACCCGGGCCGGGACCGCGAGGGGGAAAACCTACAACTACTAGCCTCAACTGGCGGAAACAGTCGAGACTAAAAGACAGCTAGTGGAAACAGCTGCCAACAAGCACAAGGCGGAAGCGAGCTACTACAACATCTATTAACATTTATTACAACACAGTAATAAAAGAGTTAACAAAGGTATAGTACAACAAGCTACAAGGGATCAACAGTCCCCAAAAAGAAGCTACACTACCCACCGGGGTCTCAGCGAACGCACAAACGAACCCATCCTGACCCTCAGACATGGTCAGGATCCGGCACGCTGCCACGAGACGGCCGACGGGGAAGCACCGGAGGAGAACGGGGACCCGCACCTGCAAACACACAGTCCAGGTAGGAATGAGCAACAGCTAAGCAGGGTCCTACTCTACCACTCTCGCTAAGAAGGCAAACCCAACGAACCAACCCTGAGGCCAAGTACTGAGGCTTGCCAAGGACCCCATAAATCCCGTCACTAACTCGAAGGATTCCTGTCCCAAGTACGCCCCTCCGACAACCACTGCTCAGGGTTGGGCAACTCCGACAATCCCTGACACAGGGTGGACATGACGCTACTAGTAGGACACCCTTTCCCAAGCGGGATCTCCACACTTTGCGGAACGACCAAGGTTAAGACTACCATCTCTCAGTACTCCAAGCCACAGAGCCAACAGGACCCCTAACTCCTGACCCAAGACTAAGCCTAGCCAGGGAGTCCATCGATCCCATCGATGTTGTGAGGACCCGTCCCTCCATCCCTTCGGCTTGTTGTTTACCCCAAGGGCAATTTGGGAAATTGCGCCTTGGCGGTCGTTTCACACTGGTTGAGCACACACAGACCTTGTTTGATACTTGTGTTTGTTTAGAAAGGTTAGGTGGACCCGAGGTTGGGGTTCTGGGCTTGGGCCTGGGTCCCTGCCCAAGTTTGCCTTTCAGGGCACAGAAGATCGATCACCTTGGGGTGAAGATCGATCCTGTTGCTAGCAGGATCGATCATGCATGCAAGGATGATCGATCCTACGTGTGCCTGGAAGTCTTTGTCGGTGGCTTTCGAAGGACGGCCACCGCGGTGGCCGTCGCTTCCCCTGTCAGGGGAGGGGAGACTTTTGCTCCCCTCCTTTGCCTTTCCCGCGGTTTCTCCGGCTTTCCCCGGCCTTACCCCCTTCCCCTCCCCCTCCTTCCTTCCCCTCTTCTTCTTCTTTCCCGCGAATGCTCTGCTTCTTCCCCTGTTCCGACCGCTCCTTTCTCTCCTCCGTTCTTCCTCCTCCGGCCACCTCTCCTGGAGCTTGAAGGCTCGTTGGGTTCGTGGCGAGGCGAGGAAGATCCGTGGCTAGTCTTCGTGGATCGAAGCTGCTCTGAGGAGGTAGGGTCTTCTTCTAAACTCCGGCTGTTTGAGGGTTTTGTATCCGGGTTTTGTTTTGCTTAGATCTCCTTGTGGAGTTGTTCTTTCCCGGTTTTGAGGCCTTGAGTAGCCTCGTTGTACTCAGATCTACCAACCCACCAAGTTTGGTGGGGTTTGGTTGTGTTTTCCGGCGGTTCTCCGGCCGGAAGCACGCCGGAACCCATCTTTGGGTGATCGATCCTTCTGGGAGGAAGGATCGGTCCTCTGGTGTGGGCTTGCTGCGCCCAGCACATGATCGATCTTCTTATGGGAGGAGATCGATCATGGGGCCTGGGTAAGCATGGTTACCCTTCGTCCCGAGAATGATCGATCTTCCTGGGAGGAAGGATCGATCTTCCCTGGTGCGACTGGAAGGGTGTCCTCTGTCACCAAAGAGATCGATCTCCCTGGGAGGAATGATCGATCTTCTTTGGCTCGACAGTGAGGGAAGCTCACTGTTGCTTGGATGATCGATCCTTCCCTTGGTGAGGATCGATCCTTCAGTAGCAGAGAGGGTTTTCAAGAGTTTTGCCCGCGGGGCTTCGCATGCGAGTGACTTTTTACGGTTTTACCCTCGGGGTTTATCCTGTAATGATTTATGTATGAATGCTCATCGCTTTGTGGTTGAACTGGGAGGGTGATGCCTCCCAGGTGTGTAGAATAAATGGGCTGTCGGTATGCCCTTACCGCTTTGTGGTGAACCGAGGGAGTCATGACCCTCGGGAGTGTTTAGTATAAATGGGCCGAAGGTGTGCCCTTGCTGTGTTGTTTGTTTACAGCTTTATCATACTTATCCTGCCCTTTTTCCTGTGCATTAGACATGCTAGGATAGGTTGGGTGGGTGTTGACTCTGCTGCTTAGAGTACCGAGTGATGGTAGTCTTAACTTCGGTTATTCCGCCAAGTGCGGAGATCCCGCTTGGAGAAGGGGGTCCTACTGGTTGCGTCGTGTCCACCCTGTGTCAGGGAATGTCGGAGTTGCCCACCCTTGAGCAGTGGCGTTATCGGAGATACGCACCTAGGACAGGAACCCTTCGGGTTATTGATGGGATTGTGGGATCCTTGGCAAGCCTCGGTATTTGGCATCAGAGTGTGTCCGGTTGCTTTACCCTTGTTGTGTGGGAGTTGTAGAGTAGGACCCTGCTGAGCTGTTGCTCATGCCTACCTGGACTGTGTTTGTTGCAGGTGCAGGTGGCCGCTCTGTCCCAGTGTTACCCCCTCGGTCGTCTCGTGGCAGCGGGCCGGATCCTGACCATGTCTGAGGGTCAGGATGGGTTCGTGTGTGCCTTCGCGGAGACCCCGGTGGGTGTTGCAGTTTCTTTTTGGGGACTGTTGATCCCTTGTGGTTTGCTGTACTAAACTCTGTTAACTCTTTTATTACCGTTTTTGTAATAAATGTTAATAGCTGTGGTTTAGTAGCTTGCTTCCGCTCTTTCTCTGTGCTGTCCAGCTGTTTCCGCCAGCTGGGCCTTAGTCTCAACTGTTTTCGCCAATTGAGGCTAGTGGTTGTGGTGTTCGTTTTTCCCCCCTCGTGTCCCGGCCCGGGTGCGCTCTGCGGGTCGGGGCGCGACAGCTTGGTATCAGAGCATAGGTTGTAGATCCCAGGGTGTTGGATCGGGTCTCTGCGGAGACGTGCATGGGTTGGGGTAGTTCTAGAGTTAGAACATCCCTGTTTGCTTGCTTACTTTCCGCTGAGTGTGTTTGTATCTCTTTGCTGAGTGCAGTTTGTTTCGTCTTTGACGAGTGGAACTCGCGTTTCTGTTGTTGGTACAGATGGCAGGGCAGCCTGGCAGTCCTCGTGGGTTGGGCCGTGGCGATCCTCCTGAGGCGAGCGACGTCCGGCAGACTCCCGAGGCTGAGGAGCCTCAGCACCAGCCCTACGTACCAGCGACAGAGACAGACTCTGCCGTGGGCGGTGAGGTGGAGATTCCCTTCCGCCGTAGGGAGGCCCCCTCACCCGTCGCCAGGCGCTCCTTGGCGTCTGAGGTCCTCGAGTTCCGCCGGTTGGACCCGCCGAGGTTCAACGGCGGAAGCGGGGATCCGTCAGTGGCCGAGGAGTGGCTCGACGGAGTCACCAGTTTGCTTGACCTCTTGTTCGACGAGAGCGACCCCGTCCGGGTCAGACTCGCGGCTCTCCAGCTTGAGGGAGATGCCCGGGACTGGTGGCGCACAGTTCAGGCCACCAGCGCAGCAGGAGGGCAGTTGTCTTGGGACGGTTTTCGTGCAACCTTTCTCGACGCGTACTTTCCCTACAGTGCGCGGTTGGCGTTGACTGAGGAGTACCTCAGTCACTTTCAGGGTGCTCGTACTGTGCAGCAGTATGCCACCACTTTCACCCACTTGGCCAGGTACGCTGGGCCAATGGCAGCCGACCCTACCGCCCGGGCCCAGCACTTCGAGAGGGGGGCTCCGTGAGGAGATCAGGCGGTTGATCGCCGCTCGGCAGGCGACTACCTACTCCGCAGTTTTGGGTGCTGCGTTGGCAGTGGAGCCACGTTGCCTGGGGAGGCCGAGGTCTGTCCAGCCAGTACCGGCGGCAGGTGGGGGAGGAGGTGAGCAGCACCATAGGTCTCAGGGGCGCAGAGACCATCACAGGAGGCCCTCGCATCAGCAGCAGTATCGCCAGCAGCCGTACCAGCAGCAGTCCCGCCAGGACGACCAGCCACTTTTGACGGCGGGGCCCGCACAGCAGTCTTCCCGGGAGGGAGGCCGAGTTCAGCAGTCCGAGCGTGGGCCAGCGCTGTGCTTTCACTGCCGGCAGCCAGGGCACATCCGCAGGGACTGTCCGCGATGGAACGCACGGGGTGCGGCGCCATCAGGAGGTCGAGACGGAGGGTCCCGGGCTGGGCAGGGCCAGAGAGGTGGAGCCGGGCCAGGCCGCAGCGGAGGTCAGGTGTTCGCCCTACCTGACCGCCCCTACGCAGACGAGGTGCAGCCGTCTTATCAGGAGTACCTGTCTCAGCACCCGCTCCCGCTGACCGTAGCACCACCCGTCTCCAGAGGTACTCTTACCGCTTTGTAGTATCCTGCTAGGCGTTGTTTTCGTTTCTGAGCCCTACCTTGATCGAATCTCGAGGACGAGATTTCTTTTAAGGGTTTTAGGATGTGAGGACCCGTCCCTCCATCCCTTCGGCTTGTTGTTTACCCCAAGGGCAATTTGGGAAATTGCGCCTTTGCGGTCGTTTCACACTGGTTGAGCACACACAGACCTTGTTTGATACTTGTGTTTGTTTAGAAAGGTTAGGTGGACCCGAGGTTGGGGGTTCTGGGCTTGGGCCTGGGTCCCTGCCCAAGTTTGCCTTTCAGGGCACAGAAGATCGATCACCTTGGGGTGAAGATCGATCCTGTTGCTAGCAGGATCGATCATGCATGCAAGGATGATCGATCCTACGTGTGCCTGGAAGTCTTTGTCGGTGGCTTTCGAAGGACGGCCACCGCGGTGGCCGTCGCTTCCCCTGTCAGGGGAGGGGAGACTTTTGCTCCCCTCCTTTGCCTTTCCCGCGGTTTCTCCGGCTTTCCCCGGCCTTACCCCCTTCCCCTCCCCCTCCTTCCTTCCCCTCTTCTTCTTCTTTCCCGCGAATGCTCTGCTTCTTCCCCTGTTCCGACCGCTCCTTTCTCTCCTCCGTTCTTCCTCCTCCGGCCACCTCTCCTGGAGCTTGAAGGCTCGTTGGGTTCGTGGCGAGGCGAGGAAGATCCGTGGCTAGTCTTCGTGGATCGAAGCTGCTCTGAGGAGGTAGGGTCTTCTTCTAAACTCCGGCTGTTTGAGGGTTTTGTATCCGGGTTTTGTTTTGCTTAGATCTCCTTGTGGAGTTGTTCTTTCCCGGTTTTGAGGCCTTGAGTAGCCTCGTTGTACTCAGATCTACCAACCCACCAAGTTTGGTGGGGTTTGGTTGTGTTTTCCGGCGGTTCTCCGGCCGGAAGCACGCCGGAACCCATCTTTGGGTGATCGATCCTTCTGGGAGGAAGGATCGGTCCTCTGGTGTGGGCTTGCTGCGCCCAGCACATGATCGATCTTCTTATGGGAGGAGATCGATCATGGGGCCTGGGTAAGCATGGTTACCCTTCGTCCCGAGAATGATCGATCTTCCTGGGAGGAAGGATCGATCTTCCCTGGTGCGACTGGAAGGGTGTCCTCTGTCACCAAAGAGATCGATCTCCCTGGGAGGAATGATCGATCTTCTTTGGCTCGACAGCGAGGGAAGCTCACTGTTGCTTGGATGATCGATCCTTCCCTTGGTGAGGATCGATCCTTCAGTAGCAGAGAGGGTTTTCAAGAGTTTTGCCCGCGGGGCTTCGCATGCGAGTGACTTTTTACGGTTTTACCCTCGGGGTTTATCTTGTAATGATTTATGTATGAATGCTCATCGCTTTGTGGTTGAACTGGGAGGGTGATGCCTCCCAGGTGTGTAGAATAAATGGGCTGTCGGTATGCCCTTACCGTTTTGTGGTGAACCGAGGGAGTCATGACCCTCGGGAGTGTTTAGTATAAATGGGCCGAAGGTGTGCCCTTGCTGTGTTGTTTGTTTACAGCTTTATCATACTTATCCTGCCCTTTTTCCTGTGCATTAGACATGCTAGGATAGGTTGGGTGGGTGTTGACTCTGCTGCTTAGAGTACCGAGTGATGGTAGTCTTAACTTCGGTTATTCCGCCAAGTGCGGAGATCCCGCTTGGAGAAGGGGGTCCTACTGGTTGCGTCGTGTCCACCCTGTGTCAGGGAATGTCGGAGTTGCCCACCCCTGAGCAGTGGCGTTATCGGAGATACGCACCTAGGACAGGAACCCTTCGGGTTATTGATGGGATTGTGGGATCCTTGGCAAGCCTCGGTATTTGGCATCAGAGTGTGTCCGGTTGCTTTACCCTTGTTGTGTGGGAGTTGTAGAGTAGGACCCTGCTGAGCTGTTGCTCATGCCTACCTGGACTGTGTTTGTTGCAGGTGCAGGTGGCCGCTCTGTCCCAGTGTTACCCCCTCGGTCGTCTCGTGGCAGCGGGCCGGATCCTGACCATGTCTGAGGGTCAGGATGGGTTCGTGTGTGCCTTCGCGGAGACCCCGGTGGGTGTTGCAGTTTCTTTTTGGGGACTGTTGATCCCTTGTGGTTTGCTGTACTAAACTCTGTTAACTCTTTTATTACCGTTTTTGTAATAAATGTTAATAGCTGTGGTTTAGTAGCTTGCTTCCGCTCTTTCTCTGTGCTGTCCAGCTGTTTCCGCCAGCTGGGCCTTAGTCTCAACTGTTTTCGCCAGTTGAGGCTAGTGGTTGTGGTGTTCGTTTTTCCCCCCTCGTGTCCCGGCCCGGGTGCGCTCTGCGGGTCGGGGCGCGACAGCTTGGTATCAGAGCATAGGTTGTAGATCCCAGGGTGTTGGATCGGGTCTCTGCGGAGACGTGCATGGGTTGGGGTAGTTCTAGAGTTAGAACATCCCTGTTTGCTTGCTTACTTTCCGCTGAGTGTGTTTGTATCTCTTTGCTGAGTGCAGTTTGTTTCGCCTTTGACGAGTGGAACTCGCGTTTCTGTTGTTGGTACAGATGGCAGGGCAGCCTGGCAGTCCTCGTGGGTTGGGCCGTGGCGATCCTCCTGAGGCGAGCGACGTCCGGCAGACTCCCGAGGCTGAGGAGCCTCAGCACCAGCCCTACGTACCAGCGACAGAGACAGACTCTGCCGTGGGCGGTGAGGTGGAGATTCCCTTCCGCCGTAGGGAGGCCCCCTCACCCGTCGCCAGGCGCTCCTTGGCGTCTGAGGTCCTCGAGTTCCGCCGGTTGGACCCGCCGAGGTTCAACGGCGGAAGCGGGGATCCGTCAGTGGCCGAGGAGTGGCTCGACGGAGTCACCAGTTTGCTTGACCTCTTGTTCGACGAGAGCGACCCCGTCCGGGTCAGACTCGCGGCTCTCCAGCTTGAGGGAGATGCCCGGGACTGGTGGCGCACAGTTCAGGCCACCAGCGCAGCAGGAGGGCAGTTGTCTTGGGACGGTTTTCGTGCAACCTTTCTCGACGCGTACTTTCCCTACAGTGCACGGTTGGCGTTGACTGAGGAGTACCTCAGTCACTTTCAGGGTGCTCGTACTGTGCAGCAGTATGCCACCACTTTCACCCACTTGGCCAGGTACGCTGGGCCAATGGCAGCCGACCCTACCGCCCGGGCCCAGCACTTCGAGAGGGGGGCTCCGTGAGGAGATCAGGCGGTTGATCGCCGCTCGGCAGGCGACTACCTACTCCGCAGTTTTGGGTGCTGCGTTGGCAGTGGAGCCACGTTGCCTGGGGAGGCCGAGGTCTGTCCAGCCAGTACCGGCGGCAGGTGGGGGAGGAGGTGAGCAGCACCATAGGTCTCAGGGGCGCAGAGACCATCACAGGAGGCCCTCGCATCAGCAGCAGTATCGCCAGCAGCCGTACCAGCAGCAGTCCCGCCAGGACGACCAGCCACTTTTGACGGCGGGGCCCGCACAGCAGTCTTCCCGGGAGGGAGGCCGAGTTCAGCAGTCCGAGCGTGGGCCAGCGCTGTGCTTTCACTGCCGGCAGCCAGGGCACATCCGCAGGGACTGTCCGCGATGGAACGCACGGGGTGCGGCGCCATCAGGAGGTCGAGACGGAGGGTCCCGGGCTGGGCAGGGCCAGAGAGGTGGAGCCGGGCCAGGCCGCAGCGGAGGTCAGGTGTTCGCCCTACCTGACCGCCCCTACGCAGACGAGGTGCAGCCGTCTTATCAGGAGTACCTGTCTCAGCACCCGCTCCCGCTGACCGTAGCACCACCCGTCTCCAGAGGTACTCTTACCGCTTTGTAGTATCCTGCTAGGCGTTGTTTTCGTTTCTGAGCCCTACCTTGATCGAATCTCGAGGACGAGATTTCTTTTAAGGGTTTTAGGATGTGAGGACCCGTCCCTCCATCCCTTCGGCTTGTTGTTTACCCCAAGGGCAATTTGGGAAATTGCGCCTTTGCGGTCGTTTCACACTGGTTGAGCACACACAGACCTTGTTTGATACTTGTGTTTGTTTAGAAAGGTTAGGTGGACCCGAGGTTGGGGGTTCTGGGCTTGGGCCTGGGTCCCTGCCCAAGTTTGCCTTTCAGGGCACAGAAGATCGATCCTGTTGCTAGCAGGATCGATCATGCATGCAAGGATGATCGATCCTACGTGTGCCTGGAAGTCTTTGTCGGTGGCTTTCGAAGGACGGCCACCGACAAAGACTTCCAGGCACATGCAGGATCGATCCTCCACGACCCAAGGATCGATCCTCCCTGCCCAGAAGTGCAACCTTGGGCTGGAAAATGGGCCCAAGCTCAGAACTCCCAAACTAGGTCCCACCTAACCTTTCTAACAAACACAAGCATCAAACAGGGTCTGTGTGTGCACACCCAGTGTGGAACGACCGCCAAGGCGCAATTTCCCAAATTGCCCTTGGGGTCAACACAAGCCAAAAGGGAAAAGAGGGGCAGGTCCTCACATATATAGTCTTTACTTCCGTTGGTTTTGTTGCTAACCCTAGGTCTGCTAACACTTGTGCAGACAAGGTGGCAAAGTCATGTCGAGCATCTAGCTCTAGTTTTGGTTGAAACCTAGGTGATGACCCAGGTGTCATTGAGCATCTGTAACTTGTGTTTTGTACTCAGCCCTAGGGCTCAACTAATCAAACAAAAAAAAAACATTATAAATTGAAATGTTTTTGTATAGTATTTCTTTTCCTCTTTAAAGCTATCTAGTAGGTTTCGCCGTTTTGACAGCTATAAATGGAAATAGAGTGGTAGTATTACAACACTCTTTTATTTATTTATTTTACGTTTTGTAAGTGAAAAATTGCATGAGTTGTAATACTCTTGTTTGTAAATGTTGGATTTAAGGCCCAATGAGTTGGGCTAAACATGGGTTGAATCAAATGAGCCTTGGGGAGCCCATTAATAAAATAGCCAAAAAGGTAGAGAGCCCATGTGTGTAGAATAGTTTAGTCCCATATTGGAAGTGGAAGAAAACTTTCACTTGTTTATATAGAGTTTTGAGCCTTTAGGCTTTGAACACATGTGAGGACTAAAGGTGGAACACCCACACGCGCGCACCGCCGCCGCCAGCCCGCCGGCCGTGCTCGTGCGCCGTGTCTGGTGGGTGTCCTTTTTGCTACACACAAGAGCTGGTCGAGTCAGCTCGGATTCACTGAACCTTTTCAACTTTCGAAACGATTCAGATGAGTTAATTGGATCTGACTCTTGGGCTACCCATAATTAATGGGCTGAGTCAGTTACCTCTTGAGAATTGATCTGATCTGACTCTTGGACTTCAGAATAATTGATTGAGTCAGTTACGACTCTTGAGCTTCTGGGCTATTGATTGAGTCATATTCAATTCCAGGAGAATTGATTGAAATCTGACTCTTGACTGGTCAGTTTCCAGATGACGTGGCAGTCTCCTATTGGCTGGTTTTTTGCTGACAAGGCAGGCTTTTCATCTCCCCTATATGGCTGATCAGCTTCCTCCCTTAGCCTATAAATAGGACCCTTCCCAGCCCTTTAGTGGTTAAGTTTTTCATGCATCCATTTGCACACCACTTCACTAGAGGGTCCTGAAGAGAGTACCGTACCAGCGAAGGTTCGACGGGCGATCGGAGGCCGGCTTCCTTCCATTCGCGCAGAAGATCGTTGTACCCTGGGAGTTCCTTGCCTGAAGATCCAGAAGCACCGGTGGGTGGGCAATACGAACTTAAGGGCACAGTGTGGTACACTGGCCTCGATCAACCTTCGGATCTACATCGGCGTTTCTTCCTCCTAATCGGCGTTCCTCTCTCTCTTTGGAGTTCTACCATTTTATCTTGTAAGTGTTTAAGAATACGGTTTTATTTCTTGTCTTTGTAAATGATTCTTGCTACCTTAGTAAAAGCAAGATCCTAATCTTTTATTATTTCTAACAATCTTAAGTTCGTATTTTATCGGTTTTTCGTATTCGGATCCACTTCTCCTACGGATCCTTCTGTTTTCTTTTTCTTTTGAAAGGAAGTTCGTTGAGCTTCCTTTAAAGAACTCCAATTCTTAAACTCATAACTAAACCACTTTGTGGTTGATCTACTTTGCAGATGGCTTCAGGATCTGTTCCTGTGATCCCTCCAAGTGAGGAAGTGCCTGTTGGCAATCCACATGTAGTGAAAATGCCAAGTGTGCCGATCAGGCAGCTAGAGAGGCCTGAGAAGTTTAAGGGACTGAATTTCAAGCAGTGGCAGCAGAAAATGCTGTTCTACTTGACCACTCTTAAGCTTGTCATGTATCTCACTGAGGATGAGCCTGTTCTAACTGAAGAACAGAAGAATGCTCATACCGTAGCTGCGGTTCAGGCTTGGGGTCATTTTGACTTCCTATGCCGGAACTATATTCTGAACGGCTTGGACGATAAGCTCTACAACGTGTACTTTCCCAAAAGAACCGCAAGGGAACTTTGGGAAGCCTTGGACAATAAGTACAATGTGGATGACGCCGGCGCAAAGAAATTTGTTGTCGGTCGATTCCTTGAGTACAAGATGGTAGACAGTAGAAGCGTTGTCGACCAAGTTGAGGAACTTCAACTCATCTACCATGACATGAGTGCTGAAGGTATGACCTTGAATGAACCTGTCCAAGTGGCGGCTATGATAGAAAAACTGCCACCTTCTTGGAAGGACTTCAAGAACTACCTTAAGCACAAACGAAAGGAGATGAGTCTTGAAGATCTCGTTCGGAGATTAAAGATCGAGCAGGATAACCGCAAGACCGATAAGAACAGCGGTCTGGGCATTTACTCTAAGTCCAACTTAGTGGAAAATGCAAGCGGTTTGAAGAAGCGCAAGCGCTTCGACGAGGGCAGTAAGGGAGGCAGCGGGAATCAGAAGTTCAAAGGCGAATGCTTTGTCTGCGGGAAGGCAGGACATCGGGCCAAGGACTGCCGCAACCGCCCGAGTGCTCAAGGGAAGAAGAAGCCAGCCCCCAAGAAGAAGAGGACAGAAGCTCACTTGACCGAAAGTCTCAGTGCAGAGATGGACGACTTGCACCTGGTGGCAGTCATCACCGAGGTGAATCTGGTCGGAAGCAACCCAAGGGAATGGTGGGTCGACACAGGCGCTACCCGCCACATCTGCTCCAACAGATGGATGTTCGACACCTACCAAGTAGTGGATGGAGAGCACTGCTACATGGGAAACTCTGCAACCTCCAAGGTGGAAGGTAAAGGGACGGTAAAGCTGAAGATGACGTCCGGGAAAGAGCTGACCCTGACGGAAGTCCTACATGTGCCGGAGATACGCAAGAATCTAGTCTCAGGTTCTATTTTGAGCAAGAAGGGCTTCAAGCTAGTCTTCGAATCAGACAAGGTCATCTTGTATAAGAATGGCATGTATCTGGGCAGGGGCTATATGACCGAGGGGCTGTTTAAGATGAATGTAATGACTGTTATCCCCAAGGTCAAAACTAGCGAAACCTTAAAGGCTAGTGCTTCCAATGTAATGACTGTTGCCCAAGAGGCTAATAAAGAAAATGTTGCCTATGTGACTGAGTCATTTAAATTATGGCATGGAAGGTTGGGACATGTGAACAACAATTTAATGAAAAGACTAATAAACTTAAATCTTCTTCCTAAATTAATAATTGACAAAGAACACAAATGCGAGGTTTGTGTGGAAGCAAAATTGGCTAAGAATTCGTTTCAATCAATTGAACGAAGCACTGAACCTTTAGGTTTGGTTCATACAGATGTTTGTGATCTGAAAGTTGTACAATCTAGAGGTGGTAAAAGGTATTTTATTACCTTTATTGATGATTGTATGAGATATTGCTATCTTTACTTAATGAGAAGTAAAGATGAGGCAGTGGAGATGTTCACTCATTACAAGAATGAAGTAGAAAATCAGCTTGACAGAAAGATCAAAATGCTGAGAAGTGACAGGGGAGGTGAGTATGAGTCACCTTTTGCCCAAATTTGTGCTGAAAATGGCATCATTCATCATACTACAGCGCCCTATTCTCCAGAACAAAATGGAATAGCAGAACGGAAGAATAGGACGCTAAAGGAAATGATGAATGCCATGCTTATAAGTTCAGGCTTACCTCACAACAGGTGGGGGGAAGCGATACTTTCAGCGAATCATGTGTTGAATAGACTACCGCACAAAAAGTTAGACAAGACACCTTATGAATTGTGGAAAGGCCGTGCGCCTGGTTACAAGTTCTTAAGGGTTTGGGGCTGTCTAGCTAAGGTTCCAATTCCAGTTCCAAAACGAACTAGAATAGGGCCGAAAACGATAGACTGTGTGTTCATAGGATATGCACAGGATAGTAGTGCTTACCGATTCTTGGTTAATAAATCGGATAATCCTGAAGTGCATGTGAACACTGTCTTAGAGGCTAGGGATGCCTCATTCTTTGAAGATGTGTTCCCTTACAAGTCTTCTCCTACTACAGAGGGTAGTGAGAGACCTTATGAGAACACTAGGGAAGAAAGAATTCAAGGGTACTCTGTTCATGAAGAGGATGAGGAACCTAGACGGAGTAAGAGGGTTAGAACGGAAACTTCCTTCGGCCCAGACTTTCTAAACTTTCTAACATATTTGTTAGAAAATGACCCTCAAACATTCAAAGAGGCAATGTCAACTCCATATGCTCCTTTATGGAAGGAAGCAGTGAAAAGTGAAATTGATTCCATCATGCAGAACCATACTTGGGAACTGGCTGATTTACCACCAGGTTGTAAACCTTTGGGTTACAAGTGGGTTTTCCGAAAGAAAATGAAAGCAGATGGAACAGTTGACAAATACAAGGCAAGGCTTGTCGTCAAGGGTTTCAAGCAAACCGAAGGGGTGGATTATTTTTATACATATTCTCCAGTCACTAGGAAAACGTCAATCAAAATAATTATTGCCCTTGCGGGTTTAAACAATCTGGATATACATCAAATGGATGTAAAGACAGCGTTCCTAAACGGTGATCTGGAAGAAGAAATCTACATGGAACAACCAGAGGGGTTTGTGGTTCCTGGGAAAGAGAAGAAAGTCTGCCGACTTGTTCAGTCTTTGTATGGACTAAAACAAGCACCTAAGCAGTGGCATGAAAAGTTTGATCATGTAATGCTGACAAACGGATTTCACATAAATGAGTGTGATAAATGCGTTTACATAAAAGGTGATGAGAAGGAATATATAATTCTATGCCTTTATGTAGATGACATGATCATTATTGGTAGCAATGATAACATCATTAAAACTACTAAGAGCATGTTGTCACGAAATTTTGATATGAAGGATTTGGGTATCGCTGATGTGATACTTGGTATGAAAATTACCAAGACATCTGATGGCTATACTTTATCTCAAGATCATTATATTAAGAAAATTCTTAATATATTTGATAAAGGTAGTGATGCTGTAGCCAGGACACCGATAGATGTTAACTCACATCTAAAGAAACATCATGGTGAAGGTGTACAACAATTGGAATATTCCAGGGTCATAGGCAGTTTGATTTATATCATGAACTGTACACGACCGGATATTGCCAACTCAGTAAATAAGCTGAGTAGATACACAAGCAATCCTAGTACGGATCACTGGAAGGCATTGATCAGAGTCCTTATGTGAGGACCCGTCCCTCCATCCCTTCGGCTTGTTGTTTACCCCAAGGGCAATTTGGGAAATTGCGCCTTGGCGGTCGTTTTCACACTGGCTGTGCACACACAGGCCTTGCTTGATGGTTGTGTTTGTTAGAAAGGTTAGGTGGGCCCGAGGTTGGGGGTTCTGGGCTTGGGCCTGAGTCCCAGCCCAAGTTTGCCTTTCAGGGCACAGAAGATCGATCACCTTGGGGTGAAGATCGATCCTGTTGCTAGCAGGATCGATCATGCATGCAAGGATGATCGATCCTACGTGTGCCTGGAAGTCTTTGTCGGTGGCTTTCGAAGGACGGCCACCGCGGTGGCCGTCGCTTCCCCTGTCAGGGGAGGGGAGACTTTTGCTCCCCTCCTTTGCCTTTCCCGCGGTTTCTCCGACTTTCCCCGGCCTTACCCCCTTCCCCTCCCCCTCCTTCCTTCCCCTCTTCCTCTTCTTTCCCGCGAATGCTCTGCTTCTTCCCCTGTTCCGACCGCTCCTTTCTCTCCTCCGTTCTTCCTCCTCCGGCCACCTTTCCTGGAGTTTGAAGGCTCGTTGGGTTCGTGGCGAGGCGAGGAAGATCCGTGGCTAGTCTTCGTGGATCGAAGCTGCTCTGAGGAGGTAGGGTCTTCTTCTAAACTCCGGCTGTTTGAGGGTTTTGTATCCGGGTTTTGTTTTGCTTAGATCTCCTTGTGGAGTTGTTCTTTCCCGGTTTTGAGGCCTTGAGTAGCCTCGTTGTACTCAGATCTACCAACCCACCAAGTTTGGTGGGGTTTGGTTGTGTTTTCCGGCGGTTCTCCGGCCGGAAGCACGCCAGAACCCATCTTTGGGTGATCGATCCTTCTGGGAGGAAGGATCGGTCCTCTGGTGTGGGCTTGCTGCGCCCAGCACATGATCGATCTTCTTATTGGAGGAGATCGATCATGGGGCCTGGGTAAGCATGGTTACCCTTCGTCCCGAGAATGATCGATCTTCCTGGGAGGAAGGATCGATCTTCCCTGGTGCGACTGGAAGGGTGCCCTCTATCACCAAAGAGATCGATCTCCCTGGGAGGAATGATCGATCTTCTTTGGCTCGACAGCGAGGGAAGCTCACTGTTGCTTGGATGATCGATCCTTCCCTTGGTGAGGATCGATCCTTCAGTAGCAGAGAGGGTTTTCAAGAGTTTTGCCCGCGGGGCTTCGCATGCAAGTGACTTTTTACGGTTTTACCCTCGGGGTTTATCCTGTAATGAATTATGTATGAATGCTCATCGCTTTGTGGTTGAACTGGGAGGGTGATGCCTCCCAGGTGTGTAGAATAAATGGGCTGACGGTATGCCCTTACCGCTTTGTGGTGAACCAAGGGAGTCATGACCCTCGGGAGTGTTTAGTATAAATGGGCCGAAGGTGTGCCCTTGCTGTGTTGTTTGTTTACAGCTTTATCATACTTATCCTGCCCTTTTTCCTGTGCATTAGACATGCTAGGATAGGTTGGGTGGGTGTTGACTCTGCTGCTTAGAGTACCGAGTGATGGTAGTCTTAACTTCGGTTGTTCCGCCAAGTGCGGAGATCCCGCTTGGAGAAGGGGGTCCTACTGGTTGCGTCGTGTCCACCCTGTGTCAGGGAATGTCGGAGTTGCCCACCCCTGAGCAGTGGCGTTATCGGAGATACGCACCTAGGACAGGAACCCTTCGGGTTATTGATGGGATTGTGGGATCCTTGGCAAGTCTCGGTATTTGGCATCAGAGTGTGTCCGGTTGCTTTACCCTTGTGTGTGTGGGAGTTGTAGAGTAGGACCCTGCTGAGCTGTTGCTCATGCCTACCTGGACTGTGTTTGTTGCAGGTGCAGGTGGCCGCTCTGTCCCAGTGTTACCCCCTCGGTCGTCTCGTGGCAGCGGGCCGGATCCTGACCATGTCTGAGGGTCAGGATGGGTTCGTGTGCGCCTTTGCGGAGACCCCGGTGGGTGTTGCAGTTTCTTTTTGGGGACTGTTGATCCCTTGTGGTTTGCTGAACTAAACTCTGTTAACTCCTTTATTACCGTTTTTGTAATAAATGTTAATAGTTGTGGTTTAGTAGCTTGCTTCCGCTCTTTCTCTGTGCTGTCCAGCTGTTTCCGCCAGCTGGGCCTTAGTCTCAACTGTTTCCACCAGTTGAGGCTAGTGGTTGTGGTGTTCGTTTTTCCCCCCTCGTGTCCCGGCCCGGGTGCGCTCTGCGGGTCGGGGCGCGACAGCTTGGTATCAGAGCATAGGTTGTAGATCCCAGGGTGTTGGATCGGGTCTCTGCGGAGACGTGCATGGGTTGGGGTAGTTCTAGAGTTAGAACATCCCTGTTTGCTTGCTTTCTTTTCCGCTGAATGTGATTGTTTCTTCTTCCGCTTTCTGTTGTGCTGCTTGTTTTGCGGCTTGTGACGAGTGGTACTCGTGTTTCTTTTGTTGGTGCTGATGGCGGCACGGTATGCCAGAGCTCTCAGAGAGGTGGTGTCCTATTGGTATCGTCTTGTCCACCCTGTGTCAGGGATCGTCGGAGGTAGTCCAATCCTTGAACAGTGGCTGTCGGAGGGACGTATCTTGGACATGTACCACTTGGAGAGGAGATCAGGAGACTGATCGCCGCATTCCAGGGCGACCAGCTTCTTTTGACGGCGGGGCCCGCACAGCAGACTTCTCGGGAGGGAGGCTGAGTTCAGCAGTCCGAGCGTGGGCCAGCGCTGTGCTTTCACTGCCGGCAGCCAGGGCACATCCGCAGGGACTGTCCGCGATGGTACGCACAGGGTGCGGCGCCATCAGGAGGTCGAGACGGAGGGTTCTGGGCTGGGCAGGGCCAGAGAGGTGGAGCCGGGCCAGGCCACAGCGGAGGTCAGGTGTTCGCCTTACCTGACCGCCCCTTGCAGACGAGGTGCAGCCGTCCTATCAGGAGTACCTGTCTCAGCACCCGCTCCCGCTGACCGTAGCACCACCCGTCTCCAGAGGTACAGTTACCGCTTTGTAGCATCCTGCTAGGCGTTGTTTTCTTTTCCGAGCCCTACCTTGATCGAATCTCGAGGACGAGATTTCTTTTAAGGGTTTTAGGATGTGAGGACCCGTCCCTCCATCCCTTCGGCTTGTTGTTTACCCCAATGGCAATTTGGGAAATTGCGCCTTGGCGGTCGTTTTCACACTGGCTGTGCACACACAGGCCTTGCTTGATGGTTGTGTTTGTTAGAAAGGTTAGGTGGACCCGAGGTTGGGGGTTCTGGGCTTGGGCCTGAGTCCCAGCCCAAGTTTGCCTTTCAGGGCACAGAAGATCGATCACCTTCGGGTGAAGATCGATCCTGTTGCTAGCAGGATCGATCATGCATGCAAGGATGATCGATCCTACGTGTGCCTGGAAGTCTTTGTCGGTGGCTTTCGAAGGACGGCCACCGCGGTGGCCGTCGCTTCCCCTGTCAGGGGAGGGGAGACTTTTGCTCCCCTCCTTTGCCTTTCCCGCGGTTTCTCCGGCTTTCCCCGGCCTTACCCCCTTCCCCTCCCCCTCCTTCCTTCCCCTCTTCTTCTTCTTTCCCGCGAATGCTCTGCTTCTTCCCCTGTTCCGACCGCTCCTTTCTCTCCTCCGTTCTTCCTCCTCCGGCCACCTCTCCTGGAGCTTGAAGGCTCGTTGGGTTCGTGGCGAGGCGAGGAAGATCCGTGGCTAGTCTTCGTGGATCGAAGCTGCTCTGAGGAGGTAGGGTCTTCTTCTAAACTCCGGCTGTTTGAGGGTTTTGTATCCGGGTTTTGTTTTGCTTAGATCTCCTTGTGGAGTTGTTCTTTCCCGGTTTTGAGGCCTTGAGTAGCCTCGTTGTACTCAGATCTACCAACCTACCAAGTTTGGTGGGGTTTGGTTGTGTTTTCCGGCGGTTCTCCGGCCGGAAGCACGCCGGAACCCATCTTTGGGTGATCGATCCTTCTGGGAGGAAGGATCGGTCCTCTGGTGTGGGCTTGCTGCGCCCAGCACATGATCGATCTTCTTATGGGAGGAGATCGATCATGGGGCCTGGGTAAGCATGGTTACCCTTCGTCCCGAGAATGATCGATCTTCCTGGGAGGAAGGATCGATCTTTCCTGGTGCGACTGGAAGGGTGCCCTCTGTCACCAAAGAGATCGATCTCCCTGGGAGGAATGATCGATCTTCTTTGGCTCGACAGCGAGGGAAGCTCACTGTTGCTTGGATGATCGATCCTTCCCTTGGTGAGGATCGATCCTTCAGTAGCAGAGAGGGTTTTCAAGAGTTTTGCCCGCGGGGCTTTGATACGACTTGAAAAGTGTCGTGGCTTAACAAGGCTAACCAAAATTACAATATATTCCGGTGCTCTACTTTAACTACTAAGAACTAGTAGATAGTGGAGAGTCCGAGTCGAGTCCACAGGGATTTCAGGGATTTAAATCAAATACTTAGTAAATCTCCTACTAATAAGTTGAGAAAAGATTTAGAATTGAAATTAAACTAAACTTATACTAAAGGATTGAAGAATATGAGAGAAAGGACCATAGGATTCTTAATCAGTAACTAAGGTTCTACCAGGTTTTCCAAAGATCAGGGCATGCAGACACGATAAATGGCTTTCTAATAGTTGATAAAGGAATGGCTAATTCTCCTTATCACTCGACAAGTTCTGTTTAGGATTCCTTGTCGGCAAGAACAATTAACGAAATATCAGTGACCGAATGATTAGTTACGTTCACTGCTATTGAACCCTCTTACTCAGATGAGTTCATCGCAAGCAAAGCCAAAGATATGGATTTAGGTGTAATATCGAGATGACTTCGCATCTCGATGGCCGAAACTACAAAGATAAGATGCATGAAGGATTAGGGATGGAACGTAGTGGGACTAGCACTACTATAGTGGGACTAGCACTATACAATCTCTAATCACGAATAAAATTCCATCCGAGAAATCATGGTACTAGCATGATCCTCTTATTTGGATGAATCCAATCCACGCCCTAACATACACAAGCTCTAGAATCAAGTGCAAGTAAGAACGATCCAAACATCCAGCAAGAAATCGACACCAAGATATAGGAAAATATAATCAATCCATAAAACCAAATAATCGTGTATACAAACCCTAAATCTGAGAAATCCCTAGTAAAAACCCTAGTTACATCATAAGAATCCCATGGCTAGGGTTTTAGCTACTCATCTTCAGGGGATAATCCATTGGTAGAAGTTGATGATCTCCTCCCACCATGGATCTCCTTCAAAGAATCGTCGAAGAAAAGATGTAGAAAAGATAGGTAAACTCCCTCCAAAAACGTCTGGAAAAAGCCCCCCCCAAAAATCCCTAAACAATGCCTACTTATAGCCCAAGAGACAACCTCCCACGGATTAGATCAGAGCCGTCGATCTTTGCTTCTGTCCGCGTCCGATCGATCCAACTCTTGGAGTTCGATCGATCGGAGTCCTTAACTCCCTTCATATTGCGCAACGCCCGAGCTGGATCGATCCAACTCTTGGAGTTCGATCGATCCTACGCCTTATTGCTGGAAACTCCCGAGCTGGATCGATCGGGCTTGACTTGGCCGATCGATCGAATCACCGTTGTTAAGCTACATCCCTTGCTGGTTGAGTTGGATCGATCGAGCCGGTAGAGCTCGATCGATTTGGCTTGCCCAAAAACGCCAAAATAGATTGTTTTAACTCCAGAGTTGACCTAACTCGTGAAAGGACCTGTTATGCCTGAAATGGAATAAAAGTAGTCAGTCCAGCATTGCTCGGGGCCCAACAAAGCCAAATTACAAGGGTGTTTTGTGCACTTTTCAAGTCTTATCACACCCCCCCAACTTGATCTTTGCTAGTCCTCGAGCAAAGCAAACAAAAATTAAAAGTAAAGCAGTAAATCTAACTAGCCACTTTCGTAGGTCTCACGATCGCACTTAGCATGTGCAACAAGCCTTTAAACCCCTGGGTGACCCCAGTGGAGGAGTTATAGTCTCCTGAGGGTTTCCAGCGATGATACCCACAAACATCTACACATCCCCTTGAAACATGTCATCAGAACTCCATTAAGATCCTCATTAATTCCAATGCAGCAAACAGAACAAATATCCATGAATGTATTCTTTAATTCATAGTCATATAAACATAAAGTAAATGAGAACAATTCATAACACACTTCCAGCACTTCAACATATTTAATCATGGTTCAAAAATAACTTTGACTCTCTTGTGTGTGAATTTGAGTTTACACATGCTTCAGAGCATCAATTATATCTAAACACTTCAACTATTCAAGATCACAAGTGCAATGTTATGATTTCTTAAGCTTTCTTCATGGTCCATGTAATGAGGTTCAAGCCAGTGACTCCCAAACCAGACGGCTTTAGGGCACTAAGTGTAGAACACTCTTCAGACTCTAATGCTCAAATCATGAAGGCTACAAATCATAACTAGTCATTCGCTTATTCTTATTTTTTTCATTAAAGGAAATTCAACCTTTTTACGCGAACACCATGCTGGCTAGGCACACTGCCCGGTTACTAAGTTGAAAATCCTTCCTTCTTCTTTTTCTTATTTCTTCTTCTTCTTCTTTTTTTCTTTTTTTTTTAACGCAGATAATTGCATGTGTTCATGTATTTTCTGTGTCAAGTCTAGAATCATAAATCCATCCTAGTATCAGGTTCAGAATCTAATTTCAACTCATCCACATGTAAACGTGCTCAAGTGCAGTAAGATCTGTCAAGTCATCCCTAAACCATGGTAAAAGTGTTAAAGTACAGAACTCATGCCATGCATAGTTAAATTTACTGAATTTTACATGACATTTGAATTTCTGAACAATTCATAGGATAAATTTCTAAATCAAGCATCTTTATAAATGAGTCTCTTCATTTCGTTCTTCTGACATGATCTCAGGGACGTATAATAGTTGGTTATCATGAAATAAATAAACATGAATTCCTAGAATTCTACCCCCCAACTTAAATGTAATTGTCCCCAATTACACTAAGTCATAAAAATAACCCAAAGAATATAGGGTAGAGATAACCTGAGATACTTCATACGAAGAAGTAACCTTGATGATAAAGGACAACAAAATTGCAGATCAAGGTTAGGTGTGAAAACCAAGAAAATAGTGATGGTTCCCAGGTGTGCATGCGACCGCATAGATGCCCTGTAAAAATAAAGAAGGAATACCCCGTGATGCATTAATGGAATATAAGGAATAGGCATGGAAATTGGAGAAAAATTCGGCAGCATTTCCTCTATTTATGCAAGAAGCCCATGGGCTGTACAATCATTCATCACAATGATAGAAATTGAAAAACTACAATCCTGAGCTTCCACCTGCAAGACACACAAAGCAACCACATTCATCCACATACACACAGTAGACCAGCACAAGCAGCTTCCCTTTGGTCCCCGAAGACACCCCCCCAAAATCAAAAAACTATGTATATTGCATGCCAAGCAAGTACAAAAATGAGTCCATCCATTACACAAGTCACATCAAAACTGGCCAGCACACGGCCATAGACGCAAGAAACCTAAAAGATATACAGGTAAAGTAAGCAAGCATCTATGAACGAGGCTCAAGGCCGAGGTGGTGCCTCAGGGACAGGTGGCGGACAATAAGGTACGATAGTAAGAACCGGCGCAGGTGGGTGAAGGTCGTCAAGACGCGCCCGAATGTACGACAGGTCTGCTCGGAAGGCCGCATCTCTCGCGTCGACAGCGTCCAAACGCTGGTGTAACCATGCCAACTCGCCGTGGAACTCTCAGTACATCTCGCCCAACGTAGGATGGTCGACTGGCCCGTACTCCGGTGCATGGTGGGATCGGCTGGGCCGCGGCTGACTGAGCAAGACACCCGCCCTCCTCATGTGACTAAGGACCTTGCTCCAGGTGGCGGAACGAAACCGTGCTGCCAGAAGGGCATCCATCGACACGGTCTGCTCCCCCTCTGGAACGCACTCCTGGCGGTGTAGAACCGTGGAGATAAGCCGAGGATGTGGGCAGGCGGCATCGTTATAACTCGGCCGCATATCCAGCACCGTCATCCGATAGAACTGGTCGATGTCCTCCAAGATCATCTGCGGAATACTCATCGCCCAGTCCTTGGCCAATAGCCAGAGCATGCGGAGCCAGTCGCCGGTCCGATATCGAGCATGCCCCATCTGAAAAACATTACGTCGCAGGACATCGTCGATCAGCCACATGTGCGGCGGCAGCTCAGCGCGAGAAAAGGTGTCGGAGGGATAACGGTTCGGCCGAAGAAACATGTAAGCGTCGAACTCCTGGGCGTAATACTCATCAGGCGTCGCTCGGTGGAGGTCGCGGCAGCGCTTGGGAATTGACAAGGCATCGCAGACCGCCCGGAGATTCAAAGTGACCTCTACTCCGTCGATCATGGAAGTGAACCCACGGGACTGGTACCGGTGGGATGTATCCTTGTCACGCTCGTCCCCAAAAGGAATAGGCTGCATGTTCTGATAAAACATGCACACCAACCGCGGATAGACAGTAGAGCTGGGCGTGCACACAGGTAGGAGACCCCGGCGCTCAAGGGTCGCAACGGAATCTTTGGCGTGCTCGACCGTACGGAAAAACTCGACGTCGAAGGCATACTCAAGGTTGAGCTCGCGCTGCCAGCGAGGATGAAGGCCGCGGACGTCTGTCGGGGCAGTCGATGGGTGGGATTTCTTGCGCTTCCTTGGTCGCTGCACTTGTTGGGAAGAAGTAGCCACCGCCGCAGCCTTCCTCTTGCCGGACGACGCAGTGACGGCCGTCGAAGAAGGTGGTGGAGCTCGCGAGGCTCGGATCGGCCTTGGCGGAGGTGGGGAAGAGGACGACGCCGGGGAAGAAGCGGATGTGGCTGGAGAAGACATTGACGACGCCGTAGTTAATGGCAGCCGTCGGGCCGGAGGGGTGGAAGAAGAAGCGGCGGCCGCTTTCCCTTTTCCGCCGACGCCCTTCTTGGTGACGTTCTTCGCGCGTACCATGGTAGGGATGAAGATGAAGAACGGCGCCGGCGATGATCAACGGAGCACACGGAACCTCAGGTGGAGAAGCGGAGTGGGTTTGGACGAAATGGAGAGGTCGTGAGTGGGCAAGGAGGCCGGAGGAATGGAATGTGGGGCGGTGGAGGATGATGATGAGGAGGTCTTGCCGGAGGGAAGACCGACGACCGGCCGGGAGGAGGATCGCGGAGCGGCGGAACCCAAAAGGAACGGGGAGGAAGAAAAAGAAAGGTGGAGCGATCAAAGGGGATAAGCCCTAGGATCGCTCGGACTCCCCTTATAACCCCCAAGCCTCACGACTTCGATCGATCCAGCCCTGGGTGTTGGATCGATCGAACTCCACTCGTCACCCAGCCCAAGCGCCACAATACACACCTTAAGGGAGGGGAATCGATCGGTCCAAGAAACCCGATCGATCCAACTCCTTGAACACCCAAAACATGCACAGCAAGCGTGGTGCCGCACACCAGATCAACACAATAAATCCAAGCAACCCAAATCCAATGTCATTGAGGAACGAACAGAACAAAGCTACGAAGAACAAAATAAAATCCAAAGTGCAAAAATAAACTGGCAAGTAACAGACCCAATCTAGACATACATCAAACAGGAGTCCTAGAAAGTAGCATATGAGAGTCCTAAATTCTAATCATCATCTTCCATGTCGTCCTCGTCCTCGTCCTCGTCCTCGTCAGAATCACTCTCGCTCTCGTCAGAATCACTCTCGCTCGACTGTCGGAACAGCGGGCGATCAGGGTCATCCGAGGCATACGGGGATCCTGGGGGCGAAAGTGCTGGCGATAGAAGCCCCGGATCAATCAGAGATCGTGGAGGCACCACAACAGAGGACCCATCGGGCAATCGGAAAGCGACCCACGGATCCTCGAGACCAGGATCGTGCTGAATAGCATAAACAAGACAGGCAAAGAGATCAGGATCCGGGAGCGGCCCAAAAAACTCAACACCGACAGGATGGTCGATAACCGAACCGGTAGGATAAATAGGGATGGGGACATCCCAAGGATGGTAACAGAAGACTACCGGTGGCGACGGAGGCCGGCTCGAGTCGGCTAAGTCGGCAAGGTCATCATCAGATGAAAACATTGAAGCTTGAGATACCGGAGAACCTGGCTCAAACTCGGGCCCTGACGACTCGTAGCTGGAAGTAGACATTGAAGGTGACCCTGCATCCGAGATAAGCGGTAAGAGAAGCGACGAAGAAGAAGTGGACTGACCACGTTGGATCGCTCGAACCTACAGGTGCCGATCGATCTAACATGGGTTGAGGGAAGAACAAACACCCATAACGGAACAGAGGAGGGAGAAAAGTGCAAGAACTGTGGTAACGGCCGAAGGGAAAAGAGAAGGCAAACATGCATAATGATAGATGAGAGGAAAACGGAAACAACGAGAGGAGGGCGACGGCCATCGAGGATGGAGGCCGGCGACGTTGGTCGGAAACCATGGCACAAACCATGGGTTCGCATGCAAGGGAGAGATGAAGAGGACACACACAAGGGATTATCACACTGGCATGGGAGCGCTGAAAAGGACGCGTAGGACTCTTACCGGAAAGTTGCAATCGCCTGGAAGGACACACCGGAAGCCGGGACGACGGTATTCGCCTTAGCTGGATGCCGATGATGGGAGGAACTCCGGCAACCACGAAACGACTTATGTAATTCGCTAGGTCTCGTAGGTGAGGTAAGGAGGGGAATAAATAGGCGGCTAAGAGGTATGGATTAACTCGAAATGGAGTCCGAGTTGGAGACGGCGAAGCAGAGGCGCGGAAGATCGGAAGTTATCTCAAAGAACCAGCCGGATCGATCGGCCTAGTGAGGATGGATCGATCGAACGCCACGTGGCTGCATCAAGTAGGCACCGATGAACAATAGCTACTAAAGGCGCCCGATCGATCGAACTTGGTGTGCCCGATCGATCGGACCGACTCAAAGAGCGCGACCGATGGACGGATCGATCGCACGGTGTATGGCCAAAAACACCACGCTCTGTCACCAATAAATACCTAGTCGGATCGATCGAACCCGCTAGGATGGATCGATCGAACTCGCACACTTAGTTTTCTCAAAAATGTTGGAGCGAAGGACGGATCGATCGATAGATGTAGTGTCAAAAACACTACGTTCTGTCAGGATTAAATGCACAAGACGGACCGATCGCGCTCTCAAGCCCCGATCGATCCATCTAGAGCCAAGAGGAAAGACAAGCTGGAGCGAAGAGCCGATCGATCGGATGCTTGTTAGGCAAAAACAATATGTTCTGCCAAGATAAAGCCGCAAGTTGGATCGATCGGTCGCCATGGGGCGGATCGATCGAACTCCGGAACGAAGAGAAGCGATGCTATATGCAGAGAAGGATCGATCGGTCCTTCTATAGCTCGATCGATCGATCGGACCAAAATACGAGAAAATCCACCAGAAAACTTAAAAATGAAGCCGCGACGACCTGTAAAAATATAGACCTCTCCAGGCCAAAAGAATTCAAGTACGGACATCCCCTGATTCACCATTAACACGAACAGTCACAGACATCGATGACAGAATTATCAGACAATCACAATCAACAACGCACTAAGCAGAAAAATACGCAAGCATGCAAAGAAAACATGAAAGACCAAAACAACAGAACACACACAACGGATGGGTTGCCTCCCATCAAGCGCTTGGTTTAACGTCTCGAGCTCGACGACATGAAAGCGCAATTACTCAGAAAGTGGTTCATGCAACCTCTGTGTGGCTTCTAAGGTCAGAGGATTTTCTATGTATCTTTTTAACCTTTTGCCATTCACTTTGAAGGTGGAATCAGAGTTAGGATTGCGGAGTTCAACAACCCCATGGGGAAAAACTTTAGTGACTTCGAATGGACCAGTCCATCTAGATTTCAATTTCCCTGGGAAAAGCCACAACCTAGCGTTAAATAACCACACCCTATCTCCCACATTAAAAGTTCTTTGATGAATGAACCGATCATGGTATGCCTTAGTTCGAGCTTTATAGATAAGAGCGTTATCATAGGCGTCATTACGTATTTCCTCCAACTCATTGAGTTGCAGTAGGCGAGCGCGCTGACCCGTAGGTAACCAATTAACCTCTTTAATAGTTAACCACACTCTATCCATGAGATTCACTGGTAAGCGGCAATGCTTACCGTAGACCATCCGATACGGGGACATCCCTATGGGTGTTTTAAATGCCGTTCTATATGCCCATAGTGCTTCATTCAAGCGCATAGACCAGTCCTTTCTATCCAACCGCACGACTTTCTCCAGGATGCGTTTGATCTCCCTATTAGATACCTCTACCTGCCCACTGGTCTGAGGGTGATATGGTGTGGCAACCTTATGGGAAATATTATACTTATCGAGAGTGTGACGGAAATATCGATTCATAAAGTGTGATCCGCCATCACTTATCATAGCTCGAGGATGACCAAACCGAGAGAAAATGTTAGAATGAAGAAATTTAACAACAACTCGGTGATCATTGGTCTTAGTCGCTATGGCTTCAATCCATTTCAAAACATAGTCAACTGCTAATAAAATGTAGATGTAGCCATTTGAAGGAGGAAACGGGCCCATAAAATCAATACCCCAAACATCAAATACTTCACATTCAATAATCGGATTTTGAGGCATTTCATTTCGATGCGAAATACTCCCTAATTGTTGACACCGCACACACGCTTTTGAAAAACTGTGAGCATCACGAAAAATCGAGGGCCAATAGAAACCAGATTGAAAAATCTTGGCTGCGGTTCGACGGCCTGAAAAGTGTCCTCCACATGCATGAGAGTGGCATGAAGTAAAAATGGAGATTATTTCAGATTCGGGTACACAACATCTCATAATCTGATCCGGACAGTGTTTAAAAAGGATGGGATCATTCCACACATAGGATTTAACTTTCGAAAAGAATTTATCTCGATCTAGTTTATTCCAATGAGCAGGAGTGAATTCAGAAACAAGATAATTTACGATGTGTGCAAACCACGGTTTTGGGGCTTGATCAACAGTCAATAAATATTCATCAGGGAAGGTATCATCAATCGGGGATGAATCATTAATGACATCGACAGGAAGACGCGACAGGTGATCGGCTACCACGTTTAAAGCTCCCTTTTTATCTCATAATTCCAGATCGAACTCTTGGAGAAGCAAAATCCAACGAATTAATCGAGGTTTAAGCTCTTTCTTGGAAACAAGATACCTAAGGGCTGAATGATCGGTAAAAATTATGACTTTGGATTCAAGAAGATATGACCGAAACTTTTCTAAGGAAAAAATCACAGCCAGTAACTCTTTCTCAGTAGTCGTGTAATTCACCTGAGCTTCATTCAACGTCTTACTAGCATAGTAGATGACACGAGGTAGTTTATCAATGGTTTGTCCCAACACAGCACCTACTGCGTGATCGGATGCGTCACACATGATTTCAAAGGGATGATTATAATCAGGACAATGGACAATCGGTGCTGAAGAGAGTGAATCACGCAGGACATGAAAAGCATGAAGACAAGATTGATCGAACACAAATGGAACATCTTTAACCAATAGAGCACATAATGGTCGGGAGATTTTACTGAAATCCTTAATAAACCTTCGATAGAACCCTGCGTGGCCCAGGAATGATCGAATTTGACGCACCGACGAAGGAGGTGGAAGTTTAGAAATAAGCTCCAACTTAGCTTTATCTACTTCAATCCCCCGACTTGAAATGACATGGCCGAGAACGAGACCTTCCGTAACCATAAAATGGCTCTTTTCCCAACTCAACACCAGATTAGTTTTCTCACACCTAGCAAGGACTTTGGATAAATTTTCAAGGCATGATTCAAAAGACTGGCCAAACACAGAGAAGTCATCCATAAATATCTCTAGAAACTGTTCAATCATATCCCCAAAAATAGCAAGCATGCAACGTTGAAATGTCGCTGGGGCATTGCAAAGGCCAAAAGGCATATGACGATAAGCGAATGTTCCATACGGACAAGTAAAGGTTGTCTTCTCCTGATCATTAGGATCGATGGCGACTTGATTATACCCAGAGTAGCCGTCAAGGAAACAATAATATGCTTGGCCTGATAACCGTTCTAAAATCTGGTCAATGAAGGGCAATGGAAAATGATCTTTTCGAGTTAAAGCGTTAAGAAGCCTATAATCGATACAAACTCTCCACCCTGTGGTCTGTCTAGTTGGGATATCCTCCCCTTTGTCATTTTTAACCACTGTGATACCAGATTTTTTAGGAACGACCTGAGTAGAACTAATCCATTTAGAGTCTGAGATCGGATAAATGATCCCTGCGTCTAAAAGTTTAATTACTTCCTTCATTACAACATCTTTCATAAGAGGGTTGAGCCGGCGTTGCATCTCCCGGACACATTTAGTTTCATCCTCTAAGAGTATGCGATGCATGCAAATCGAAGGATCAATGCCTTTGAGATCACCAATGGACCACCCTATAGCTCTTTTATGTAGTTTGAGGACATCGAGTAATTGATGCTCTTGATCAATGGCTAATGCAGAAGAGATAATTACTGGAAGGGTAGATTCAGGTCCAAGGAAGGCATATTTTAAATTGGATGGCAACGTTTTCAGCTCCAAAGATGGTGGTGTGATCAAAGAAGGTACAGCCGGCATTGAGGAGGTAGGAGGTAAAGGCTCAAGGAGAGGCTTTTTCCAGGAAATACCGCACACATCAGTCATGACATCAAGATCGTTAAAATCCTTTAAAACATTGTCATTTTCAGACTTGAAAACCGACCCAAAACCATCCAAATCATTTTTTTCATTGTTCAAAACATCGTCATGCATATGTGACACATAATGTTCAAAAACATCGTCTTCAACCACAATAGACATGTGACAACCACTCTCAAAACTCCCACACGGAGTATCATCATTCAACAACAACATAGGTAATGTATCATCAACACAACTCATTATCTCATCCTCATTACCCAAGGTCTCAACCATAAAGCAGTCATCATCATACGCATGATTCTTTGAAGCATGAAATATATTCAAACGTAATTCCATATTACCAAATGTGACCGTTATGAAACCATCCCTACAGTTAATACAAGCATTGGCCGACCGCCAAGGATTATAGGAACCGATTTTTTAGTTTGCACTCCAGGTTCCATATCTAACACAACAAAGTCAACCGGGAATACGCACCGATCAACCTTAACCAAAACGTCTTCAAGGATTCCTCTTGGCGTCTTAATTGATCGATCAGCTAATTGTAGGGTCATGGCCGTAGGTTTCAATTCTCCTATACCAAACTTAGAATATAAGGAGAAAGGCATGAGGTTGACACTTGCACCCAAATCCAGTAGTGCTCCATCAATCGTGTGATTTCCTATAATGCATGAGATTGTGGGGGTGCCAGGATCCTTGAGCTTAGGAGGAAGATCACATCGAAGGATTGAGCTAACTTGCTCGGTCAGGAAAATCTTCTTAGACACATGTGACCTAGACTGTCGTTTATGTGTGCAAAGGTCCTTGAGGAATTTGGCATAAGATGGAATGTGTTTGATGGCATCAAGCAGAGGAAGATTAATATGCACTTTTTTAAATACCTCCATCATTTCATCTATTTTTGAGTTTTTGAATGGGGTGGAAGTCGGATCTGCTAAAGCTTCAGGAAAAGGAACCTTAGGAATATAAGTCGTGGGATTTTGTTCTCTTTCATGAGATGATGTCATGTGTGGTGATGCATGTAAATCACCAATGGAGTCATTTTGATTGGAATGTGGAGTGTCGGAGGATGAACCAGGTTCCTTTGATGCACATGAGTTATTGGGCAATGATGTCTGAGAATGAGATGCATGTAAATCTTGATCATCTGTGGTTACTTCAGGTTGCTCAATGTTGGCAAAAGTTTTACCACTACGAAGGGTTGTCACAGCTTGTACTTGTTCATGCGATGAGTCTACATGATGTTGGCCTTTGGGATTAGGAATAGACTGACTCGGTAATTGTCCATCTTCTCTCCTAAACAATGCATTCGCCAATTGACCCAATTGGGCCTCTATCTTTGCCAGAGTTTGAGAATGAGAATGAACTAATTGTGTCAACTCATCGTTGTGTGGAACATGATTTTGTTGCTGTGGATGAAGAACTGAGTGATTTTGAGGTCCTTGACTCTGGGGAGGTACATACGGTTTGTTTCCCCAAGATTGAGATGTTTGATTTTGAACAGGCCGATATGGAGGTCGAAATGACGAAGTTTGGCCTTGAGAGTTGGTAGGATATGATGATTGGAATTTTGGAGGATAATTCGTAGTATGAGCACCTATGGATGGTCTAGAATTAAAAGAAATGGGTTGTTGACCTGGTGTTCTCCACGAAAAATTTGGATGATCTCTCAAACCAGGATTGTAAGAATTTGAATAAGGATCGTAAGCTGGCTTAGATTGACCATACACGGCATTAATGTGTTCCTGAACTAACTCAGGATAATGACATGCCAACTGGCAGTCCGTGACATCGTGACCAGGATTCGAACATAAGAAACAGATTTCTCCTGACGATGGAAGCGTAGGAAGAATAGATGAATCAACCTGATTTGTGGTTTGAGTGAGAACTTGATCTAGTTTTCTACTCAAGGCATCAACCTGTTGAGCAAGTCGGGTTGACTCGTTTAACTCAAGAATTCCTCGAGGATTAGATTGGGTGGAAGACCCACGATTATTCCTAGAGGAGGTGGCGTGGTGTTGAGAGTTCTCAGCGAGTCTCTCAAAAAGCCTCCAAGAATCGTCAAGGGGGTTGGTAATGAACACTCCCCCACACGCTGCATCAATTGTCAATTGATGTTTTTCCTTAAGACCCTTGTAGAAATGCTCTACTATGGCTCATTGAGGAAATTGGTGGTGGGGACATTTTCTAAGGAGTTCCCTATAACGATCCCAAGCCTCATGAAATGCTTCATCGTCGGCTTGTCTAAAGGAGGAAATTTCATGGCGAAGGTCACTGGTCTTGGTAATCGGGAAAAATTTCTCAAGAAATTGAGCTTGTAATTGAGGCCATGTCGTGATTGACCGAGGTTCTAGAAATGTGAGCCAATGTTTCGCTTTACCTTTTAGGGTAAAAGGAAATAATTTAAGTCTCCAAGCGTCTTCGGTAAAATTATTTACCCTCACGGTAGAACTAATTAGAATAAACTCCTCTATATGATTGTAGGGGTCCTCATGAGATAAGCCATGGAAAGTCGGTAAGGATTGTAAGAACTGTGGTTTAATCTCATAATGGGCCGCTCCAATTACTGGAGGTTGAATACAGGAGTTAGAAGTGAAAGAGGTTGGAACATAAAAATCTTTCATGGCTCTACGACCATGGTTTTCAGGTTGGTTAGGATTGTCATTAGGTCCAAGATTGTCCTCAGGGTTATCCATAGCTAAATGAGTAGGGGAAGAGACTGACAATTTATGCGATGTAGAGCAAGAAGCAAAGAATTCCTTCAATGTAAGATTGAAATCTGGGTCCTTATCATCACTCATCAACACATCATAAAGATCATTCAAGGTTTCGAAATGCAAACAGTGCAATCTCGATGACGTGTTGTTGGCGTTCGCTCCTTCACCGCTCGAAAAGGATGCCGCTTTGTTCTTCACCTACTGATCACAAAAAGATATAGAAATATTAGCACTGAAACTATTTTTGGTCTTTTATATAATAATCAACTGATAAGCAAGAAACTATACTAAGTACACAACTTAAAACACCGTAAAAGTCCCCGGCAACGGCGCCAAAATTTTGATACGACTTGAAAAGTGTCGTGGCTTAACAAGGCTGACCAAAATTACAATATATTCCGGTGCTCTACTTTAACTACTAAGAACTAGTAGATAGTGGAGAGTCCGAGTCGAGTCCACAGGGATTTCAGGGATTTAAATCAAATACTTAGTAAATCTCCTACTAATAAGTTGAGAAAAGATTTAGAATTGAAATTAAACTAAACTTATACTAAAGGATTGAAGAATATGAGAGAAAGGACCATAGGATTCTTAATCAGTAACTAAGGTTCTACCAGGTTTTCCAAAGATCAGGGCATGCAGACACGATAAATGGCTTTCTAATAGTTGATAAAGGAATGGCTAATTCTCCTTATCACTCGACAAGTTCTGTTTAGGATTCCTTGTCGGCAAGAACAATTAACGAAATATCAGTGACCGAATGATTAGTTACGTTCACTGCTAATGAACCCTCTTACTCAGATGAGTTCATCGCAAGCAAAGCCAAAGATATGGATTTAGGTGTAATATCGAGATGACTTCGCATCTCGATGGCCGAAACTACAAAGATAAGATGCATGAAGGATTAGGGATGGAACGTAGTGGGACTAGCACTACTATAGTGGGACTAGCACTATACAATCTCTAATCACGAATAAAATTTCATCCGAGAAATCATGATACTAGCATGATCCTCTTATTTGGATGAATCCAATCCACGCCCTAACATACACAAGCTCTAGAATCAAGTGCAAGTAAGAACGATCCAAACATCCAGCAAGAAATCGACACCAAAATATAGGAAAATATAATCAATCCATAAAACCAAATAATCGTGTATACAAACCCTAAATCTGATAAATCCCTAGTAAAAACCCTAGTTACATCATAAGAATCCCATGACTAGGGTTTTAGCTACTCATCTTCAGGGGATAATCCATTGGTAGAAGTTGATGATCTCCTCCCACCATGGATCTCCTTCAAAGAATCGTCGAAGAAAAGATGTAGAAAAGATAGGTAAACTCCCTCCAAAAACGTCTGGAAAAAGCCCCCCCCCCAAAAAAATCCCTAAACAATGCCTACTTATAGCCCAAGAGACAACCTCCCACGGATTAGATCAGAGCCGTCGATCTTTGCTTCTGTCCGCGTCCGATCGATCCAACTCTTGGAGTTCGATCGATCGGAGTCCTTAACTCCCTTCATATTGCGCAACGCCCGAGCTGGATCGATCCAACTCTTGGAGTTCGATCGATCCTACGCCTTATTGCTGGAAACTCCCGAGCTGGATCGATCGGGCTTGACTTGGCCGATCGATCGAATCACCGTTGTTAAGCTACATCCCTTGCTGGTTGAGTTGGATCGATCGAGCCGGTAGAGCTCGATCGATTTGGCTTGCCCAAAAACGCCAAAATAGATTGTTTTAACTCCAGAGTTGACCTAACTCGTGAAAGGACCTGTTATGCCTGAAATGGAATAAAAGTAGTCAGTCCAGCATTACTCGGGGCCCAACAAAGCAAATTACAAGGGTGTTTTGTGCACTTTTCAAGTCTTATCAGGCTTCGCATGCAAGTGACTTTTTACGGTTTTACCCTCGGGGTTTATCCTGTAATGAATTATGTATGAATGCTCATCGCTTTGTGGTTGAACTGGGAGGGTGATGCCTCCCAGGTGTGTAGAATAAATGGGCTGACGGTATGCCCTTACCGCTTTGTGGTGAACCGAGGGAGTCATGACCCTCGGGAGTGTTTAGTATAAATGGGCCGAAGGTGTGCCCTTGCTGTGTTGTTTGTTTACAGCTTTATCATACTTATCCTGCCCTTTTTCCTGTGCATTAGACATGCTAGGATAGGTTGGGTGGGTGTTGACTCTGCTGCTTAGAGTACCGAGTGATGGTAGTCTTAACTTCGGTTGTTCCGCCAAGTGCGGAGATCCCGCTTGGAGAAGGGGGTCCTACTGGTTGCGTCGTGTCCACCCTGTGTCAGGAAATGTCGGAGTTGCCCACCCCTGAGCAGTGGCGTTATCGGAGATACGCACCTAGGACAGGAACCCTTCGGGTTATTGATGGGATTGTGGGATCCTTGGCAAGCCTCGGTATTTGGCATCAGAGTGTGTCCGGTTGCTTTACCCTTGTGTGTGTGGGAGTTGTAGAGTAGGACCCTGCTGAGCTGTTGCTCATGCCTACCTGGACTGTGTTTGTTGCAGGTGCAGGTGGCCGCTCTGTCCCAGTGTTACCCCCTCGGTCGTCTCGTGGCAGTGGGCCGGATCCTGACCATGTCTGAGGGTCAGGATGGGTTCGTGTGCGCCTTCGCGGAGACCCCGGTGGGTGTTGCAGTTTCTTTTTAGGGACTATTGATCCCTTGTGGTTTGCTGTACTAAACTCTGTTAACTCCTTAATTACCGTTTTTGTAATAAATGTTAATAGCTGTGGTTTAGTAGCTTGCTTCCGCTCTTTCTCTGTGCTGTCCAGCTGTTTCCGCCAGCTGGGCCTTAGTCTCAACTGTTTCCGCCAGTTGAGGCTAGTGGTTGTGGTGTTCGTTTTTCCCCCCTCGTGTCCAGGCCCGGGTGCGCTCTGCGGGTCGGGGCGCGGCACCTTAGATATTTAAGGTACACAACAAATTATGGATTGCAGTATACGAGGTATCCAGCTGTGCTTGAAGGATATTCAGATGCAAACTGGATCTCGGACTCCAATGATACAAAATCCACAAGTGGGTTTATTTTTATGATTGGAGGTGCAGCAGTGTCTTGGAAATCATCCAAGCAGACTTGCATAGCAAGGTCGACTATGGAAGCTGAGTTTATAGCGTTAGACCTAGCTGGGGAAGAAGCAGAATGGCTGCGTAACTTCCTAGAAGATATTCCTATGTGGCCTAAACCTGTGCCTCCTTTTAGCATTCACTGCGATAGTCAATCAGCAATAGGCAGAGCACAAAGCCATATGTATAATGGAAAGTCTAGGCATATACGTCGACGACACAATACAGTAAGGAATTTATTGTCGACAGGTGTAATTTCCATCGATTTTGTGAGATCGAAGGAAAATGTTGCAGATCCACTAACCAAAGGCCTAACTAGAGACCTAGTGGATATATCATCGAGGGGAATGGGGTTGAAGCCCATGAAATGACTATCTTTCTCAATGGCAACCCAACCTAGCTGATCTGGCATACCCAGATTCTAGGTTCAATGGGACAACCGAATTGTGGGGGGCAGTCGCTTATATCACTATTACCCATTCCTATGATGACTGAGTGATAAACTTGCAAAGTGCGAAGGTTAAGCTTATGCTTTTAATGATCTACAAAGAGTAGGGGTATGACAAGATGCTCCTAATAAGATATCACCTATGTCGAATGAGAAGGGGTCACTTCTATGAGAATGATGTAAAGGGCTAATTCTCTAAAGCACTCGAAGAATGTTACCAGGCATGTCCAGGGCCGAAATGGACACAACAAAAGAGCTTTCAATGGTATAAGAAAGGAGCTGTGTGAGCACTATTGTCTTAGTGTACATGAAAGCTGAACAGTTCAAGACATCGTGTTCACTGTTTAGCAAGTACATTCGATAGTGTTTCACTAAGGAAGGTTCAAAGCTAACAACTACCTCTCCTGAAGCAGCAATGTTCTGTGGTACTCTCAATGCATTAGGGATCATTTAGCATTTTGATCAACCATTTGATTCATGTGGGGCATTGTTGGATTTAAGGCCCAATGAGTTGGGCTAAACATGGGTTGAATCAAATGGGCCTTGGGGAGCCCATTAATAAAA
>OY986972.1:6249009-6269009 GCA_963920575.1 Narthecium ossifragum
CTGTGGGTGGGCAATACGAACTTAAGGGCACAGTGTGGTACACTGGCCTCGATCAACCTTCGGATCTACATCGGCGTTTCTTCCTCCTAATCGACGTTCCTCTCTCTCTTTGGAGTTCTACCATTTTATCTTGTAAGTGTTTAAGAATACGGTTTTATTTCTTGTCATTGTAATTGATTCTTGCTAACTTAGTAAAAGCAAGATCCTAATCTTTTATTATTTCCAACAGTAAAACCATCGAAAAAGTTACTATACTCGGTCTTCACTCCAGCACCATTGAAACAACAGGAAGTTCAGAATTTCCGATACTAAAAGGTCTCTATCCCAACACCAACTAAGCACCAGGAAGTAACAGTCACAGAATTTTACTCCACAGGACTAACAACACCCCATGAAGTCCACTCCACTCCGTTCAGTCCAGGGCAATCAAAGAGACCTTCCTCTGCTCTTCTCCAACAGAGCTGAATCTGACCGTTGACATCCTTACTCTTCTCCAACAAAGCTGAATCTGACCGTTGGCATCCTTAAGCCACGAAGCACGGTAAATAGCGAGCTGATATCACGTGCCATGCGCGTGCGGTCGCCCCCACCTCCCAAACCGCTTCTGGTTCCCCTTTCCAACCTCCACGATCATGGCGGCAACCATCTCGCTTACAAAATCCACGGTGATGGAAACCTAGAGCCAAAAAGAAGGGGCCGATGGGAGTCCAGGGCCTCTGGGACCTCCTCGCCCCCGTGGGCCGCCGCGTCTCCGTCGAAACCCTTGCTGGGAAGAAGCTCGCCATAGGTGCGTAACGTTCCAACCCCCTCCTCCCTCCCTCTTCTCGGAGATCTCGATCACCGAAGTCGCCAATCGTTTCGATTTTGGAGGTTGCAGACGCGAGCATATGGATGGTGCAGTTCATGAAGGCGATGCGGGACGAGAGGGGGGAGATGGTGAGGAACGCCCACCTCCTCGGGTTCTTCCGACGCATCTGCAAGCTCCTCTTCCTCCGGACCAAGCCGGTCTTTGTCTTCGACGGCGCCACCCCTGCCCTCAAGCGCCGCACAGTCGCTGCCCGCCGCCGCCGCCGTGACAAGGCACAGGCCAACATCCGGAAGACGGCCGAGAAGCTCCTCCTTAACCACGTCTTTATCTTAACCCACTCTCGCTTTATTCTTCTCGTTTTGGCCATTTTATATGAGTTATGCTTACCGGATTCTTTGTTTGTTGCTTACGACTTGATAGCTTAAAGCGAAGAGGCTTGAAGAGTTGGCGGCGGAAATTAAGATGGGAAATTCCACGAAGGATGGATCAAAGGGGAAACAGGTGGCTTTGGAGGTTGAAGGCGGCGGTGGCGTTGGTGACTTAGTTGGGAGTAACTCGGGAAGTAGCAGTAGGAAAGTTGTAGGGTCTTCTTTGAACCAGGAGAGTCTAGATGAGCTGTACGTGCTCTAGATTTTATTCTCCAGTTCAATTGTAGGAGCCTTTTTGTCGCTTTTCCTTCTAATGAGCTGATTTCTTGGCCTTCTTTGTAGCCTGGCAGCATCACTTGCTGCTGAAGAAGAGACGAATTTCACAGATAATGTACTTGGATCTGCTAGAGGTGTTTTACCTGAAGAGGAAGTTGAGGGAGATGACAACGATGAGATAATTGTCGTAAGACAGAAACTCTTTTGTTACTCGTACGTTTTTCTAGTTTGTTTCCTTTGTTGCTTTCGATTATCTAGCCTGTGCTTATTTGGCACCTCTCCTAGGCTCTGAATCAGTATTAAGTATTAATTATAAGGAGTACTCCTTTTTTTAGTCTTAACTTCCTGTGTACAAGTTGTTATCAGATTGATTCATGCTTCATATTCATACATATACTGCACTATGCATGTTTTGGCAATCTCTCTTCCTTATCTATGTTCGACAGAAACCGTAGGTCTCTTTCTTGGTTAGTTTGTTTTGGATATGCTAGGTTTCTGCTGTGGGTTACAGTTGGATCTTTGCATGATGTCTGTCATTTGGTTGTAACTTCCTTATTGCTAGCCTGGTCTCTGATGAAGAGCTTGAATTACAGTTGGATCTTTGCATGATGTCTGTCATTTGGTTTCCATTAAGTAGAATAAGCTTAAGGAGAAAGTTCTGGAATTTCTTTTATCCATTCTGGTGAATCAGACTAGCTTTAGCTACATTTTCTACTTTAATTAACTCGTGGTTTTATCTTTGATCGACTTCTTGTTTGATCAGAACAGTGAGTTCAATTTTGTCTAATTGAGTGTTGCATATGGTTATGCAATCAAATTAGTGAAAGGGTTGTCACTTTTCTGATTTCTTGCCTTGGCTGGTTAGAGGAATCTACTTCAGTAGTTATTAGTAGAAACTGGTGGTCCGCAAGCTTGCTTGGCTATTTCGAGAAATGTTAGAATTTTGCTCTTTATTTTTTGATCTGGTCATTTATTTTCTTCTTTAAAGCGAGCAGTTCATGGACCAAAAGTCCTTTGAGAGTCATGAGCAATCTGGTTTTAGATCTATGAACTTTCCATTTTCCTCCTCTATTTCTATCTATATGCAAGAGATGCTTTTGGAATGTGGAATCCAGTGATTGTCGTGCTAATCCGTCCAGTGGCATGAAGTCTGTGCCGACTGGCACGTACTGCCAGCCAGAGAACAACACCACACATTCTACTGAACAGTAATTCTTGACATGGATTGCCGGCCCGGTGGCATGCGCCGTGCCGGCAGCCTACTGGCACGGTACGTTCCGCCAGCACGGATGTGTGCCGGACCGGCACGCCCCCGTGCCATTCTTCTTTTTCTTCCTCCTTCTTCTTGGCATGGTACGGGGGGGTTTTGATGCCGCTAACCCCCTGGCACGGTACGTACCGGGCGGCACGCATAGTGCCGGACCGGCACGGAAATCCATGATTCTTGATGGAATCCAATGAGTTATTGGCAAACAGTTTCTCTGAAAAACTTTTTAGTGGGCACTGATGTCACAGCCAGCACAACACGTGCTACCAGCATAGTAATCCTCGGTGGAATCTAATGTGTTTTGATAAACTGTATGTCTGAGATACTTCTTAGTGGGCAGTAATATCATGTGACTCTATGCAGTTTTTGAGACTAGATGTTTAGACAGTTGAGTTCAGGACATTTCTTTTTATAGATGAAGTTACTACAGTGATCTGCAACTAGACATCATTTTAGCGGAGAATTTTATTTTCGGGTGTGAATGAACTATTATGATCTGTATTTAATAATCACAAGACTTATTAGTGTGTTGTTTTTATATTAATGCAGCCACTAATGAGCGATAGTATTGATCCTGCTGTGTTAGCTTCTTTGCCTCCATCTATGCAGTTGGATCTTCTTGTTCAGGTAAAGTACATATGCCAGACAGTGATTTTCGCATAACAACAAATTATTCTGTTTCCTGTTAATTTTTGGCTAGCCCTTGTATACAAGTGTCTATTTTCTTTCTTGTGCAGATGAGAGAAAAGCTGATGGCTGAAAACAGGCAGAAGTATCAGAAAATTAGGAAGGTATAACTCCAATGACTATTTATTGTTCCTTAGTAACTTGAGATCTTCAATGGAAATTGAGAATGACTTAGATCTCTTCCATCTATTTATTGTTCTCCTACATCCTCCCTTTGTTGCCGTCAGAGTTGCATTCTTCATTCCGGAATTCAGCATCAAAAGATGCATTTGGCCTTATTTATAGGTCCTTGATTTTGTAATAGCTCATTTTAATTTAATCAAAATAATCGTAAGTGCTTTATGTTTACATAGGTAGCTTGTATCTTATCTATCGCAGAAGCAATTTTGAACAAGTTTTCCATCAAGAGGGCCCTCTGAGGCAGAACTCCAAATGGAAAAACTCCACAGAAGAATCAAGCGATTTGTGTTTGGTTGTTATTTGAAATGGGCTCCTTGAAGTGTGTTGAGTTCTTGACCAATACAACTCTGGGAAGGAAAATGCTCTTCCTTGTAACCTGTAAAACCAGTTGACAAGTTTCTTTACATACCTTGCTTTTTTTGTAACCAAAATCCCCCCTAGCATATTGCTCATGGTGGAGTTGGTGGAGGGTATCATATGAGCTTCTTTAGTTATTGTATTAAGTGCACTCATTTGTCTCTTATCTTTATGCTTCTTTCCAATTCCTTTCCATCTTTGTCTCCACGACGCTGACCAACTGAGGACCATTACTTTGGGAGCACTATCGTGGTCATTTCCCATCATTACTGCTACTTCTCTTCCCCCTATCTTACTCTCTTATCCATAATGCATACAGTTTGGACGGGGAGGATGGGTGGATTCATATATGCCTTATCCACGCGTTTGGATAAGCTGCAGATCCCAAAAAATGGAATCCGTCCATTTTCGGCATCCGCCGCACGCGGGATCTGCTCCCGCGGGTACCGCCGATTCCGTGCGCCAAACACGGCCTTTATGGAGCAAGTTGGGTGCTAAATTACAAACATGCTTCTTTCACTACTTTCATGAAAGTTTGTGATGCAGCTGTATAATTCTTGGTGGTGAAAGCCTGTGATGCAACTGTATAATTCTTAGTGTTTTCAGAAATTGACTATCAATAACATTTCATGCTGGGAGAGCTCTCTATAGATGTCTGGTTAGGTCTGTTGGTGGAAGCCTCTCCATATTTATTTTGCTGCTGGTAATATCTTATATGCCAGCTGTTTTTACTTGAAATTTTTGCAATGTCTCTTATATTGGCAAACTACATTTCTTAACAAGCGAATCTATGGAATCAAGAAAATTGATTTTCCTATTCTCTCTTATTTAGGCTCCTGAGAAATTTTCTGAGCTCCAAATTCAGTCATATCTTAAAACTGTTGCCTTCCGTCGGGAGATAGATGAAGTACAGAAATGTGCTGCTGGAAAAGGATTTAGTGGCGTGCAAACTTCAAGGATAGCTTCCGAAGCTAATAGAGAATTCATATTTTCTTCATCATTTACTGGTGATAAACAGTAAGATAAAAATTGTAAGCTTTTACTGCTATACATATGCCAATTTCTGAATAATGTCCTTTGGGTTTTTATGTCATTATATAAGCTTATTTACGAGCAACATTTTTGTGTCATATGCGATGCATATGATGAAATTGATGTTCTTAATATAACATGGATAACATAAAGGATTGGTCGTCTTATTCTATGCTGCTGCATAAGAGTTCATGGGGAGTTTGGTATGAGTTACCGCATAGTTTCCCCTTGATCTCCTGTTTTTAAATGTGTATGAGCATAATGTATGGAACTGTAATTCCCCTTTATGCTGATCTCGTTCCTTAATTCAGGATGTTTACATCTGCTGGAGTCAATAAAAGTGTAGACCAGGACCATCGTTCTCCTAGAAAAGTAATTTTATCAGATCCTATAAAGCTGTCTTCGTTTTTAGGCCAATCAAGTTCTGCTTCTACAGTTACTGTTAGTGAACCAAAGCATACAGATGGAGATGACATTGAGACGTATCAGGATGAGAGAGGACGTACTCGTGTTAGTAGATTCAGAGGGATGGGAATCCATATGACTCGTGACTTACAACGGAATTTGGATTTTATGAAAGAGCATGAGCAGGAAAATAGGAGAGGAAATGTATGCATGGATCCAGAGACTGCCTGCGGCAAAGATGCTTCAGATATCAGTAGACGTGATCTTGAATTTAGCAAGTCGATCAAAGCTTCAATGCTTAATGAATGCAAGAAATCTAGCGGTAGAATCTCTGGGGCAGCAGAAGGAGATGTGAGCAATCCTTCTGATACCGAACTAAGGGTTTCAAGCAAGGAGACAATTGAGGTGACCTTCTTAGAAGATGACATTGAGAAGAAAGATGCTGATGAAAATCTTTTCCTGAGTTTAGTTTCTGGAAATCCGACACTACAACAGTTGTCAGATAGCGGTACTTCAGACAAAAGTACAAATGATTTCGAGTCGGAATGCATTTGGGAGGAAGGAGTAGTTGAGGAGAATCCTGTAGATTTGACAAGTATCAGTAATGAGCAAAATCCATCTAATTTAGAAGAGGGAGGCAGTTCTGAAGATGAGATGGAATGGGAGGAAGGAGATCATGCTCCTGAAGCTGCATCTGATGGTCAGACTAAAGGTCAAAAAGTTGTTTCACGAGGATTGTTAGAAGAAGAAGTTGATATTGAGGAAGCAATAAGGAGAAGTCTTGTGGATTTTGAAGGCCAGAAGACCTTAAACTTATCTTCTGGCAATTCGAACACAAATATGACAATTGACTCTAATAATTGCCTTGAGTTACAGTTTAATAACTCAACAGATAAGAAAAGTAGTCTGAGCGCCAACTTGTCCTCTGAAAGTTGTCAAAGGAAGAGTCTTGCACTATTTGCTACATTGGATGGGCATGAAGTTGTGGATAGTACTACCCAAGAACATGCTAAGCAGGTTAATGATTCTTCTGGTATTTACCTTTGCCCACCTGCTGAGTCAGGGGTTCTTTTTGAAGGAAAGTTAAATGCAATTGATAAAACAAATGAAAGATTGCAAGTTTTGGATGAGAAGCTTATAGATATATGTTTGGATGATGATGATGGATTAAAGATGTTAAATACGGACAATGCTCTTAAAACTGTAATATCTGTTGGGCATCAATTATCCTGCACTGAAAAGGATACAGATGTTTCTGAGCTAGCTGGAGATGGACACAATGTTGGCATATGTACAAAAAGTTTTGCAGGCACAATTTCTAATATCAGGTTAGATGCCAATCAAATCAGGTCTCCCAATCAATTATCCTGCACTGAAAAGGATACAGATGTTCGTGTTGATGCTTATTCTGATCATTTCCAATCAAATGGGGTCTCCCAATCAAGCCATTTCTTTCAAGAAAACAATGGCATTGTTATTGCCCAAAGAAATTCTTTAATGGAAGAAAAGGCAGAGAGAGTGGTTGATGTTGATAAAGAGAGAGAAAAGGTAGCTGGAACTGGTAATGATATTCCTAGCGTTGAAGGAGAGAATTTCAGAGACAAAACCATCGTTTATGAGGACATGTATGATCACATAGTAGTACCAGATACTACTCTTGATGAAGAAATTCAACTCCTTATGCAAGAACGTATAGGTCTTGGAGATGAACAGAGAAAGCTAGAACGAAATGCAGAATCTGTCAGTAGTGAGATGTTTGCTGAATGCCAGGTATGGTTGAATATTCCCCTTAATAGTTGTCAGATTATTTAATAATTTAATAATCTGACATTCCTTTATTTATGCTGAGAGTCTTAGAAAACTATTTACTAATGCAATTGTTCTAACTAATTAAAAGCTTATGCTGCTTTCTGTTTTATTTTAGTTTCAATTAGTTGTTCTCGAAAGAAATAACATGCCCACGTCTCTTGCATCTAGACAAATTTTTCTTAGTAGTCTAATGATGAAAATAAGCCTTTAGATATTTTAGTCATAGTTCTGTAGAATACTGAAGAGAGCCAAATCAATTTACTACTAAGACCATGAAGTTCGATTTTCCAATTCAATCCTGCATAGAATGATCAATTTCCTTTCTTACCTATGTCACAGAAAGGATGGTTATGCTCTTTCAGGAATATGGTTTGCTTTATTTTGTGGTTATCATTTTTCTAAAGAATGTGGGCTTCCAGCTGCCTTGATGCACTATTTGCTGCATAGAGTTCTTTACGTCCCATGAATGATGATTTACATTGTGATCCCATATAGGAGTTTATTGTTTGAATATGATAATGTTCTTGGAAATGCAGTTTTCCTACTTAGGTTCATGATATTGAAAGAGAGCCTGACAGCTTCTTTCTTTCCTAAAATTGCAGGAACTACTTCAGATGTTTGGTTTGCCATATATTATTGCACCAATGGAAGCTGAAGCTCAGTGTGCATATATGGAATCTGCAAAACTGGTTGATGGTGTCATTACTGATGATTCTGATGTTTTCCTCTTTGGAGCTCGCAGTGTATATAAGAACATTTTTGATGATCGGAAATATGTTGAAACATATTTCATGAAGGTATCAACTTAATTCACTCATGGCTTTAATCATTGACTTTAATCTCTGGCAGCGTATGTTGTGCTGATTAATTTCCAGCATGATATGTGCCTTGGTACCAGACGTGCCGATGTACATCAAGCCTGCCTTTTTTGAGGTGTTTAAAATTAGTTTTTAGGGGAGAAAGACGGTTCTAGGGCAGAGAGAGTTGGATAGAGAGGGAAAAAGAATGCATTTGTAATGAAGAGAGGGAGAAAGAGAATACATGGAGGAAAGAATCCTCTTTGTGTGTGTTAGAGAGAGAGAGAGACCGGGGGGGGGGGGGATTGCGGGGGGGGTTGGGGTTGGGAAAGGGAAGGTGGTAGAGCGGCGGTGAAATGGTGAGGGTGAAGAGAGGACAAGATGTATGGGATTTGAAGGCTTGAAGACTTGGGTCTTGTTTTCTTAACTCAACTAAAGTGAAGTCATATCTGGGGATACAATCTTGACCTTTTTTTATATTCCTCAGTTTAACAGAAGTTGATATTTGGAATGTTGATTACGCTTAAGCAAAAGTAAGAGAAAAAAGGAAGTCGGTATCCAGATACCTTAAGAAAATGCAAAGCATTTCTGGTGTGTTTCGCTTCTAAACTACCTGAAAGCCAATGCTGCCATGGTACAAAACACTTAAGCACTCACTTTCCCTCACGGCACTTATGGGGAACTTATTGTTCCATTAACCTTTTGGAATGTTAATCACCATGCACCACTCTGTCTCACGCTGACTCTTAAAATGCAGGGGTTTAAGTTGTAAACAAGTTATATTCTTATTGTTTTTCTTCTTCTCCTTGAAACCATTTTTTGCACCTTAAAACAGCCCTTTAATGTTGCTTATATATGCTATGCACAAGAGTCCCATTTCTTTTCTTTGCTTTCCTTAGCACTTATTAAATGTTCATATGTTGAAAGACAGTTATGTGTTATGACTTCTGCCTGTTACATATTTTCATATCAGGATATTGTGAGCGAGCTTGGATTAACCAGAGAAAAATTAATCAGGATGGCATTGCTTCTTGGGAGTGATTACACTGAAGGTGTCAGGTAAGTTGGAACAAACACAGCTTGTTGATGAGTTATTCACACATGAATATCTTTTATAGGTATGGGAAGGAATTAAATTTGAAGTAATTCTAGAATAAGAGTCAGAGGGATTGATGGCAGTGTCAGTATTATGCAATATTCCGCATGAAAGAGGATTTTTAACTTCGACTGTTATAGGGTCACAATGAATGTGTAATTTCTATTACATTTTACTTTGAGAGTGCAAGAAAGTAATAGATGTTTGGAATAAAGAGGAAACCAAGGGTGACGCAGAACAGAAATTTGGAGAGTGGAGAGGAGGGTAGGAGAAAAAGAAGCTAGAAAGAAGTTAGGAAGAGGAAGAAATTAGGGAAGAGAGAAGCTTAGAGGGGAGGAAGAAGAAGCTTAGAAGAAGAAGAGGGGAGAAGACGAGGGGGCAGCATAAGCCTTTTTTTTCCATATAATCATTCATCCAAAAAGTCCCCATACTAAGGGCTCTCTTATATAAGAGAGAGAACCTAACTTGACCATCTCAAATAGGTCAAGACCAAAATAACAACAGGACTCATCTAGAAATAAGACCTCAAATAGATAAACTGAAATAACAAGGACACTTAGAAAAAATAATAAGAGGACTAGGACTCAAGACTCAACTAACAAAATGCTGAAGATCCATTTGAACAAGGACCTAGATATGGTGTTTGCATCAACCCTCTCGGGGTGAAGAGAACTCGACCCCGTTGAGTATAGTGTAGCATGGCTCTGGCAGTGCTGCAGAAGTCTGACTCTATCTGCAAAATTTAGTCCGCTCCAAGAAACCAAAGACATGGCTATATCCACCACTAGTAGAAACTATTCACTTTTTTAAAATTGCATCAAAATACTCATGTTGTGGGCGGAAGAGGAGTAGATCTAGGCTCAGATATAAGAAGATAATTTGGCTCAAGTGGTGGCTTAAGTGGTGGTTCAATGAAAGGATCATCAAGGGTGATGGATATGTTTATGTTCGGTGGACAATTAAGTCAAGGAGACGTGCCAAGGTATTTGTGGAGCTGATGTTGTAAAGTGAAAGGTTGTGAAGGTTATAGGAAGTTGTTCTAATTTTATGCAACACCTCAACTGGCCTAGCACTAGCCTAGCACTACAAGCCTGCAATTTGAGAGTAGAATTCATCACATAGTTCTCAATTTGAAATTGATTCAAACGCCAATAAGAATCATCTTGCAACTCATATCAAATGTTATTTGCATGAATATTCTTGTTGATCTCTAGATGCAAATTATGAATGTAATGTGTAAATGCATGCTATGAGATCTAGATGTTTATGAAACTTGCAACTATGCATGACTTCTAATGAACACATCCCTATAAACCTAAGATGCAACATGCAAATTGATGCATGCGAACAATAGAATCCCAAATATGATCGTCACCCAGACGGATTCTTAGAAAGCTACCAAGGTTTGAATCCACAATTTCCATTTGATTGTTCATATAGGTAGCAGAAAATTTGCAGTTCGTGCTAACTAAATGCTAAAGAGTCTTCCAAAAATACGTCATGAAGCAGACATCCCAGTCACACAAGATAGTATTTGGAAGATCAAACAATTTAATGGGTTTTGGGAGGCCATAGATTTTCACTATCCCAATATTGTTAACCTTATATGGGATGATGATATGAAGACTCTCATCTCTAGACCCTTTCTTTTCCTTGCTCATAGCAACTTCGGGAGGGAAGGATGCAGCTCTCAATCATAGGATCCTCCTCGCACACATTATCGATGTCATTGATGTCATTAAGATTAGGCTCATAAACTAGCTCTTCAATCGCACTCGTATTGTTATCTTGCTTGTGCTCATCTATGGGGAAAAAGTTGCTTGTACAATCGGATGAAGCGTGACCAAAGCCTTGACACTTGGAGCACTGAAGCCGAAAGGTTTGTTTAGGAGGTAGTCCAAGTACTCTTTTATCTTTGTTGTTGTGATTTGGACTAGCCATAGAAGAGGATTTAGGATGAGGAGCACTGGCAGGCGGTCTAATCCCTAAAGGTTGTGAACATCTCCTGAAAATGGTCCTAGACATGCGTTCATAGTTTTCCACTATGGTATAAGCATCGTCTAGAGTGGTGACGCCATGACCAATAAGCTCCTTTCGTAGCTCGTCCTTCAGGCCTAGTCTAAACCTGCTCAGAGTGACCCTCTCATATTCAATGATAGCACATCGCATCATAAGATCCTTGAATTGTGCAATGTAATCAGTGACTGGTCTGTTACCTTGTCTTAGGTTATTTCATTTATCTAGAAGTTCAACTTCGTAAATTCGGGGAGCGTACTTTTGTTTTAGTTTTTCTGGCATCTCTTCCCAACGGGTTATAGGCTGTTGGCGTTTTCTATGTAAGAGTAATTCGGTATCGTCCCAAAAGCGCTTAGCTTGCCCAATGAGCTTCATGCGAGCAAACCTAACCTTTCTGTCATCATATAGGCTAAACCACTCGAAGAAATGCTCCATCCCATGTAGCCAATCAATAAGAACCCTAGAGTCACGACAACCACCAAAGATTGGGGCCTCGATCGTGAAGCCTCATCTCGTGCGGTCGTTAAAACCACAACATTATAATCGTGCGGTCGTTAAAACCACAACATTGCGCAGGCTTACGGCATTGGTAGGTGTAAGGATGCTTCACTAAGTTTTCCATTGTGGGCTTCATATCAATTCGAGGTTTCAAGGAAGTCATGACACAACACCTATATGAAGAGGCATGTAATGAAAGTGCGCATGGTGTTATGTTCCTGTTATGCTAGGATATGAGACTCCAAATAAGACCTAATGCATGGAAATGATGCAAGAGATCAACAAATTTTCAGCAACTAAAATTAAATATAATGTGAAGATTATCTCAGCAGAATAACTCAAATTGAAAGCTATGTAATTGTTGCAAGCCAATAGTATTAGGATCAGTTCAAATGTCGCATAAGTATATAGAAGGCGGGTTTAGAACTATTTAGGCCTTGCTTTGCTTTGGTTTTTGGATCAATGCTTTCAAGGAGTTGATAGCCCACACATAAAAATAGAGTAACTGATGTAACTTTAAGTAAGCAGAATAGATCTAAAAGCAATGAAATTAGCCTGACCTTGGTTTGCTTAGATTGGGCTTGAGCTGTACTGAGTGGGCTGACCCTAGCTGAATAAGTTCTGGGCTGAATGGGCTTTGAGTCTGGGTTGGGCTGAAACTGCTTTGAATCAGGTTCAAATTAGGCTAGGTTGAGTTGATTTGATCTTATTCATTTAGGCTCTGCTTGCCTGACTCTGTCGGATTAGCAGCTGTCTGAACTTCTGGTATGCAACTGGCCTGAACTGTCCTGGAGTGGGCTGAAGCATCAGATCTGAGTTTGCTGAATCTGGGTCGGGCAGATCTGGTTGAGCTGGGCTGGATTGGGCCCAGTTAAGCTCAATCTAACCTGAATCAAGTCAGTTTGGGTTGGGTCAGATCAGTCTTGGCTGGACCCACCCTTTTAATTAAAACCCAACTGATCTGATCCCCTTTTGATAAAGCTGATCGCGATCTTAGGGATCGTGTAACAGTAAAGAAGGGTGTGGGATCCAAAGACGAGGGGTCCCAAGGTGAGCGCGTGAAGGCGGCAAGGCTGGTGGACGGCGGTGAACGGCTACGGATGGAGGTGAAGTTTCCCGGACGCGGGAGTCGGCAATGGCGACGGCGATGACGACGGAGAACGGTGAAGATGGTGGCGGCGGCAATGCTCTCCGGTGAAGGCATCATGGCTGAGGTGACTCTCTCTCGTGCTCTCGGATCAATGGGGGGAGGGTGAATGAGGGTTTCAAAGGTGAGCTATTGGAGGAAGAATGGGGAAAATAGAGGGGAATAGATGAGATAGAAAAGGTGGGAGCGGGGGCAGGGGGGAGGTGGAAGAGAAGCGGCGGGGTGCTATGACAGGTTTCACATGATGCAATGATGCGTGATCTTTTGTTTTCAGCTACTTTTTTTTTTCTTTTTTTTGGTTGATTTGTTCTTTGTTGAACAAAGGTCCTTTTTTTTGTTCTTTTTTTTTTCTTCAGCAGAAACAGAGGATGCTAATGCAAAGGTGGAAATTGAGAAACTTGTGGTAGGGAAGATGGTGAAGAAGATAGGGAGAGTGGCTGATGGAGGGACTCATCCGAAGAAGGATTGGTTCGCCAAGTGAAGACATTGACGAGTTGCTCTGATACCAATTTGACACAACAGAAATTTGGAGGATGGAGAGGGTAGGAGGAAAAGAAGCTAGAAAGAAGCTAGGAAATTAGGGAAGGGAGAAGCTTAGAAGAAGAGGAGGGGAGAAGACGGGTGGGGGGGGCAGCATAAGCCTTTTTTTCATATAATCATTCATCCAAAAAGCCCCCATACAAAACTAAGGGCTCTCTTATATAAGAGAGAGAACCTGACTTGATCATCTCAAATAGGTCAAGTCGAAAATAACAATAGGACTCGGTTAGAAATAAGACCTCAAATAGATAAACTGAAATAATAAGGACACTGAGACAAAAATAATAAGAGGACTAAGACTTAAGACTCAACTAACAAAATGCTGAAGATCCATCTGAACAAGGACCTAGATAGGTGTCCGCATCAAAGGGCCTATGCAATCTGATTTTCATCAGCATTGATTGCAAGGGGATATTCAAGTCCACTGTGGGGTGATTTGTATGAATTTTACTGTAAATGAGGTTGTATGTCACTGAAATTTGTCTTTGTAGTACATGAATATGGCACTGTGCATAACTGCACTGATGAGGGCAAGAATTTCCATTTTCCTATTCTATAATATATGAAATATAATAATTCAATTGCATGAATTATTGTGTTCTCCGTGAGGAAAGAAAAGTTTATTCGCTGGCTTGGCTTCTAGGGTTACAGGAAATGAAAATCTCATGTTTAGGCTACTTGTTAATAAGCCAAGCTCAATCTTATTTGACTCGCTGTCAGCTGCTTATAAGTTGGTTTTGAATCCTTGCTGAGCCACTATCTATGCAGGCTTCGCTTCAGCTCGTTTTGATTCCCCAGTTTATCATTGTAATAAGCATGACATTATCGTAATACTCTTAGGCTTAAGTTGATACAGAAAAACAATACTTAACATGAGCTAAGAGAAGGAAGACATCCTTAATTATTTTGTGTTTTAAACTGTTAACTGACAGTTGTAGTTTCTAGGTGGATTATACTGAGTTGCATCTGTTAACTATTTTCTGATAGGAGATTGAGTTGTAGTCTTATTTCCGACAGCTATAAGAATTTTTTGGGGGAAGAACTAATCATCATTCACGTGTGATTATGTTTGGACATGAGCATGAGCTCTTGAATTTGTTTCATTTTCTAAAAGAATCACTTATGGTCGGGAATCCTTGTACCAGGGATCCTATAACATGGTCGGGAATCCTTGTACCAGAAGAATGTTGATAAACATGGCCGGGAATCCTTGTACCAGGGATCCTATAACATGTATAAGTGCAGTATTTTAGATATATTCGGATTTGGACTAGACACCTCTTGTTAGATCTGTGGAGAAAGATTGAACACGTTTCAGCTGTGAATTTGCCTCCAAATGGATTTCAACCCACCTTTTGGGTTAGGAAATCGCCTCTTGTTATCTTCCATGCTATAACTAATCTCGAGGCCAGATTCATGGCTAAAAAGGTGTTCAATCTTTCACCAAAGATTTAGCATACATATAGATAAGTTCTATCAAATATCCACCACCCAGTTTTTTTTTCCTTTTTTTACGATCTCTGAGTGATTAATGATCTCTTTTGTTCAAGTACTGAACTCTTATGTTGCAGCGGTATTGGAATTGTCAATGCCATCGAAGTTGTACGTGCATTCCCAGAGGAAGATGGTCTTCAGAAATTCCGGGATTGGCTTGAATCTCCAGATCCTTCTATTTTAGGACAAGTCAACTCTCAGACAGGTGACATTTTGAAGAAAAAATCATCAAAATGTATCAATGAGAATGTTGATGTAGTGATTAATAATTTGGAAGAGCATCATGATCAATCAGCTGTTAATGCTATCCCAGACAATAAAGAGTTGTTCATGACTTCGCATGTAAGTTCTTACCGCCCCTTTAATTTCATTCTCTTCCTGCCCTTACATTGTTGAGTGTCTATGATATTCTAACATCTGCAATACAGAGAAATATAAGCAAGAACTGGCAGATTCCTTCATCTTTCCCGAGTGAGTCAGTTATTTCTGCTTACACTTATCCACAAGTTGATCAATCAACAGAGCCTTTCTCCTGGGGCAAGCCAGACTTGCTTTTACTTCGCAAGTGAGATACTGCTCTGCTTCCCTTGCTATTTATAGAAAGCATATGGAGTTTGTTCAAATGCTGTTCTATGATGTCCATTGACTTATCCTAAGGACATTTAGATTACCTTTTACTTTTGGTAAAGTTGATGCCTCAAGTAGAAGTAACCATTGTATTTCTCATTGAAGAAGGAACTTGTTATTCCTTAATTGAAACTTCAGTATCTTAAAACTCGGATGACCGAACATTGCATGTTTTTTGGCATAATATGCAGTATAAGTAACTCTGAGATAGCCTTTCAAGTATGTGTGTGAGCTTGATGGTAAGGAATCCTTTATTTGTTTAGGCTTTGTACAGAAAGAGTATGCTTCAGTGTTGGATTTACCATGGCCTTATTCTTGTTTTAGATTCATGTTCCTTACCTGAATGGTAAACCATCTAGATCTTTTGCAGGAATCCCATTAGTTGCATTGAGTTATGATAAGGACTGCAGTTGTCTTTTGAATAATGTAAACAACTTCATTTATCATCTCACTGAAATGGAGAAGTAGATCTGTATTTTTTTCTCACTCTTGCCACGTATCTACATGCTTGACTCGCATTAATCTTTTTGTGTGTCCTAACCACAACAAATGATACTATATGCATGTATGTCAGTGTTGTATTTCTTGAGCATGTTTTTTATGATATGAGCTATATCTGAGAATTGCTGATGTAGCAGAGAATGTGGGGTTGGTGAATGATATGAGAGAAAACAAATTAAAAAATTCAAGAGGACAATGTTGTTTTGGAGGGAAATTTGTTGTTAAACTTTTAAAATAGAAGAACAGAATATGCAGATAAAGCTTTTATATGGAGTTATAGCTCATGGCTTTATGTTACTTGCAAAGAACAATGCGATTACATCTTTATTCGAATTTCAAAATAAACATGCAGGTTGTGCTGGGAAAGGTTTGGTTGGAATAACCAAAAAGCTGATGAATTGATAGTGCCTGTTTTAAAGGAGTACGACAAGCATGAGGTTAGTAAATTCTGTCATTTTTGTTTCAATTTTGGAATGGGATATGAAACTTGCTTTTAGTCTCAAATATTCGTGGAGTTCTTGGTCTTTTTCTTTGCTATCTTTAGCAATGATTGCCATGCCAGAGGCGTGCGCCGTGCCGGCCTCCGGCCGGCTCGAGACTTACTGCCGGCATCGGCAGTGCCGACCGATTTGCCGGTCAGGAAGATGTGACGAGAGAGATAGGAGCCGGTGAAGTTTTCATCGGAAAAGGAGGCCATCAGGGAGTTTTTGGGGAGCCGGAGACGAGCTTCAAAGGCGGCGGTGGCGGCGAAAGCGACTGAGAGAGAGAGAGAGAACGAGTCGGAGGTGCGGCCGAAGCCTCTCTCGGCCGGGAGAGGTGCTCGCAGTCGAGAGAGAAAAGGGAGACGGGATGTGAATTAGGGCATAAGTGTTTAAGTAACGGGTTTGGACCCGTCGACCCGAAACCCATTATTTACAATACATGTTATCTATAACCCTAAACTAAGCCCGATGCCCCTCACTTTTCGCCGCCTCCGCCTCCGACGTTCGACAATTGGATCGAGTACGCCGTCGGCCCTCTCCTTCCTCTTTTTTTTCCCCTCTTCTCTCTCTCTTTCCCCTCCTCTTCTTTAACCCTCATCTTCCTCTTTTTTTTGCCTTTTCTTTCCCTCACCTCTCCCTCTTTGTGCCAAAGCCGGTCCTCGAGCCGGTGCCGGTGGGCCACCGGCTCGAGATTCGCCGGCCGGCACCAAGGTTGCCGGTCGGCTCGGAAATCCTTGATCTTTAGGTTTGACTTTAAAGGAGTTCTTGGTCTTTTTCTTTTGAGCAGATTTGCTAGACATTTTTGTGCCCAATGTGCTTTCATTGTGTGCCCACACCAAGCTGGTGATAATTTAGAGCTTGATCCTAATTTTCCATTGAAGTTCAGTCTCAATTGGGGCTTTAAGCTGGTGGTTTGAGTGATGATTTGGTCTGCTTTACCTATTTCCATGACTAGTTAACATGAACTCAGTGTGACAAATAAAGGGGTCATATGATGCAACAATCAAATACCAAGAATATGTAGAACACGATAAATATCAAGTGTTTCATTTTCTGAAATCTGTATCAATCACTGTTGCCAACTCATATTTCGTAGGATCAGGAATTTAAGCAAATGGTTGTACACAATTAATACAACTGTGCTATATATGCTGAAATGCGAGATCAAACTTTTTTGAACTGCTGTAAAAAACTAGAGACAAAAGCTAAGCATAGGAGGAATTTTTAGGGGAGAAAGCAAGAACTAAGTTATGAAGCATAGGAGGAATTTTTAGGGGAGAAAGCAAGAACTAAGTTATGGCTCCAAAATTGTCGGAGCACTCCTGTTCTTTTTTCGTATTTCTGTTCATACTACTGCTCAGCAGCCTTGTATTAGGACTACACACACTTTGGAGCATTTGAAGCTATATCACATTATCCCTCTTATGACCACTTTATCTGAGAACTGTTGGAGTCCTTGCTTGCTGTTCTGACAGTAGTTTTATTTTCCAGAGTCTCTCTCTCTTTCCTTCTCTTCAGCCTCTTTTAAGATTCAGTTTTTCTTGGTTGCCGAAATAAACGCTCCAAGTACTGGGATTGCAGTGTCTGTTCCCTTTGACTTGAAAGACTCGATGAAGAGTATGCAGGGTTGCAATCACAAACAACCATAATTTGTTTTCTTGGAATGTAATTAGTTCGTTCATGTTGTTAACTGTTGAGACAGAAGTTCTAATTTCCCAGTACATTCACTCTCGGGGATTGGAATGTTAATGATACAATTGCTGAATGGTATAATCTGCTCCCAGTTTACTTTGCCTGCACAATGTGAAGAGATACTATGTCTAAAATCTTGCATTGAGAATGCCCAATGCGAGATTCTGGGCACAGCAAAACGAATGCCTCGCTCAAGGCAGCCAACCAAGTGCCCCTTAATAGCATGTAGTGAAAGCAGAATGCTGGAGTTTGAAATTGTTAACTGCATGAGTTTGCTTGTAAAGAACTTTGGTTGCTCGAGAATAGTGCTCTTTTTGAATGATGAAACTGTGTCCATTCATGCTCGACTGGACACATTATTATGCTTCCTGTGACTGATATGAGCTAACTGGCTTCAAGCCACATCGTGACTGGTAGTATATTATTGTGCTATTTGTTGTAGATTTATATACGTGTAGTATGTGATCAGTGCTTACATGTAACTTCCCTTCTGACATCTTTCACAGACTCAGCTGCGGCTGGAGGCCTTTTATTCATTCAATGAGAGATTTGCTAAAATACGGAGTCAGCGCATTAAAAAAGCCATAAAGGGAATTACAGGGTCATACTCTTCAGAGCTGACTACTGCTGTAGCACTTGAAAATACCAAGCCTGGGAATAAAAGGCGGCCAGGCTGTTCTACGCGAAAGGAACGTAAATCTGAGAACCATATTGACAGCAAAGCTGGGAATGATAAGGGAACTTTGAAGCCACGAAGAAGACAGAAAAGTAAGACCCATGGTATGCAAACAGAGGATGGGGCTTGGGAATCACCCACAGTGGAGCTAGGTGGAGGAGACGATAAGATTCAAGCTGGTGCAAACACCAGAGAAAGCAGAAGACGTGGGAAAGGTAGTCCAGGAAGGAGAGGTAGACGGAAAGAGAAACCTGAATCCGAATCAACTTCCAGCGAGACGGAAAATCATAACCAGATGCCAGAAGAAACTACTCAACTGCGCAGAGTAAGTTTAAATCTTAACCTGTTCTCTCAAGCTATCGTGCAATACTAAATGCAAATACATCTTTTCAATTCTGTTGGTGGATCTTAATGAACGTCTACTACGGAGTTTAAATATCATTGCTGCTTTCCTTATTGCATTCTGATCTTCCTTTGTATTTTCTTTTCTGCGCTTGTAATTTCCCAGTCATTGCGGCATCGTAAGCATGTAGAATATGCAGGAGATGAAGTTGCGAACCTCAGTGTTTCACCTAACGTTCCTTATGATTGTGGCTCAAGTAAAGACACATTGCCGGAAGAACCATCAGAGCATCAGCCAAAGATCATGGTTGGGGATGACTATATCTTGGCAGAAAGTCAGAATCAAACTTCTATGGAGGATGGCTGTCCTGAAGACTACCTAGTCAGTGGGGGTGGGTTCTGCATGGACGATGGCGATCAACTCGGCGATGCAAGTCAGACAGGTGCACGCCCAGTGAGAGATCTGGTTGGCGCATCCATGGAAGGGCCAAATAATGTGGAAAATGATCACGGACAAGATACTGGGAGCGTCTTCACAGCACAGGATCAACATGCGACTGAAAAAGCTTCTCCAAGCGCAGAAGCTGTAGAAGTTGGCAAAGATAACCTTGGGTTAAGCGCTATGCCTACACTAAAACGGAAAAGGAGGAAGACGTGATTAGAGGTTTTTCTCATCCTTGGAAGCAGCAACGCAAGGAATGCAGCAGAGTCTTGTTGGTTTCTTACAATTTTTGAAAATAGGGAAGATCATCTTTCACAACGTAAACTATTTATGTATAATTATACTGTTGGTCGATCACTGATGGCCATGTGAGGATGAACGTTTTTGTTGGTTTTGTACATGTATCTAAAAGTTTGGCTCTCAAAATATGAACTATATGTAAAGTTATAATGCATTCTAAT
>OY986972.1:6274009-6372810 GCA_963920575.1 Narthecium ossifragum
GGGAAAAAAAGTGGAGGAAAGGATGAGATGAAAAATGCAATGGGATTTTTTATTAGATTAGATCAGGAATCCCATTTTTTATTTGTTATGCATAAAAGATCTTCCTGTGTTATACTGTTCAATTCTCGACGATGAATTAATAGATATGATATTATTATTCATAATATTATATCGATTAGATTCAGTATCCTCATAATACAGTTGTTCCCATTCAATTAACATGAGTCAAATTTTTATGTCTTTAAGGGATTGGATGGATGCCATGACTATCAGCTAATTTTTGGCCATAATTGCATGTTAGACTGTATTTGCTTTGTTCCTGATTAGTTCTTGATAAGTTGATTAAATGGATGCATTGGGGAGTTTGAATATTTCCAAGTGAGAACCTGAGAAAAGGGCTCACATCAAGAAAATCTAGTATTCTCTTTACTCCGGGCATCCACAAGAAGCGCAGGCAGGCGTACAATGCCACACATCTTAGGTGTTAGGGAGGCTAAAGGCCAGTGGACATACTTTGGTTTGCCATTTCATTTGGCGTGTTCACGAGAATTGCGTATGGACACAAGATATGACTCAAAAGTCAAAGAGTGGATTTGCTTCTCTCTCCGGGCAAGGGCAACCCATATATAAGTTAGTTAAGATTAGTAGTCATTAATTAAACATGAGAAGCTGATGCTGGCATTCCAAATATGCTCTTCTAGAAGGTCATCGTCAAAGTCTGATCATCCTGGATCTCTTGCCAAATCCATGGAGAACCTTTCTTTTACTCTCAACAAAGCTAGCTAGTCGTTGCTTCACATTTATAACTCCCATTGGGCCTCCCAAGAATTTATTACACAGCCACTTTTTTCAAACCAACCGGACATCCGACGGAACCTGGGCACCAACCGGCGGCGGTCTACTCCGGTCGTGTCAGCCGACAAGAAGGTCCCGTCTCGAAAACAACGATTCACACGCCTTCTTCATGACTGGACACGTGGTATGATTTGGATTGAGGGTTTTCTCGTCTAGGAGGTCTGTATGTATGGAGCCAGGTCAATGAGGGACTCGGGGATAGACCGTGATATATCAAATGGAGGCTCTGAATCTCAATCTTGGATTTTTATTTGATGATCAACGATATTTTCTTCATATATTACTTAGATAAAAATATATATATAAAAGTGACGAGGCCGAGCTTATATTAATATAATCTAACATGTCTTCTCAATTGTTGGTTTGTATGATCATGGATGGACTCATCCGTTCATACATATATCACAAGTTTGAACTGATCAGGATCTCTCTAATAATATCATGAGTTAGCGGAATGCATGACACATTGTTAAAGGCTAAATTATGTATTAGTACCCTGTAGTTTTGGTCAACTTTTTATATGGTCCCTGAACTTCAATTTCGTGACATTGAGTCCCTCGATTTTGTTTTTGCTTCTCATGTGGGCCTCCACCCCAGTTTCCGTCGTCTAACTAACGGCAAAAGGGGTCACGTGCGCCGCACGTGACCCCCTTCCGTCACCTTCCAGCCCCTGTCGTGACCTCATGGACCTCATCCGCTCCAATCCCCCCGACTGCCTCGTCTCCGACTCCATGTTCACGTGGACAGCCGCCACCGCTCGAGACCTTGGCATCCCCCGCTTAGTCTACCACGACAACGGCCTCTTACCCCTTTGCATCCACCACAGCGTCGAGTTGAACCAGCCCCATGTTAAGGTGGCAAACGACGACGAGCCCTTCGTCGTCCCCGACCTCCCCCACCGATTATCGATGAAGAGGCCCGAGCTCTGTGCTATTTTTCGGTCTCCAGACCTCGTAGCCGAGGTCAGAGCTTCTGAAGAGATTAGCTACGGCGTCATCGTCAACAGCTTCTACGAGCTGGAGCCGGACTACTCTGACCACTATAGAAAGTGGCCGGGGCGGCGCGCGTGGAACTTGGGTCCTCTATCTCTATGGGACAAGGCTAACCAAGCCCCCACTGGCTCCGAGTTTGGTGCTTGGTTTAGCTGGCTGGACTCCAAGCCAGCCAGCTCGGTGGTCTACATGTGCTTCGGAAGCATCTGCGAGCTGTCGGCGGAGCAGCTGCGCGAGATCGCTCTCGGGGCGGCTTCGGAGAGAAGAGGGCATGGGGGGGAAGGGATGGGGCTGGGGCTGGGGCGGGGACAGGGACGGGGCCCGAGGAAGGTGCGAGGAAGGGCTGGACGACATTCACATCCTCTTCTTCGTCTTCGTGGGAGGAGACGATGGATTGGACGAAGGCGATGCCGAAGAAGCTGATGAGGTAGATGAGGGAGGCGACGAGGGCGATGAGTGCGACCAGCTCAGAGAGGGTGAGCAGGTGGAGCGGGGTGGAGGAGCGGACCTTCTCGCGCCACCGACACATGAGGAAGTACAAGGCCATCACGAAGAGGACTGAGAAGAGCTTGTTGGTTGCTGCTGCTGCTGTTGGTGGTGGTAGGATTCGGGTCGGGATCTCGGCGGTGCGGGCTGAGGTGGGCGAGGCGGTGGAGTTGGTGGTGGGCGCGAGGGTCGTCGGAGTTGGGGTTGCGGAGATGAAGGGAGGGGGCCGGAAGTTACAGCAGAGCCCACCGGTCTCAGGCAGCTGCCGTTAGCTGACGGAAGGGGGTCACGTGCGGCGCACGTGACCCCTTTTGCCGTTAGTTAGACGACGGAAAGTGGGATGGAGGCCCACATGAGAAGCAAAAACAAAATCGAGGGACTCAATGTCACGAAATTGAAGTTCAGGGACCATATAAAAAGTTGACCAAAACTACAGGGTACTAATACATAATTTAGCCCATTGTTAAATATCACTTTTGCCCTAATACCATGAAAAAACCGCAATCACCCAACCCAATCAAACTATTATAAATTTCAGGTAAATTTTAGTTTTGGATCCTATGGTTTAAATCATGTTTCATTTAAAACCCTATAGCATCAAAACCTTTAAATAAGGGTCTATCGTTTGGATTTCGTTCCAAATAAAACCTTATGTGACATCAGGTGATTCATTTTCCTCTGAATTTTTAACGACTGTTGTAAGCAAGGGTTAGGGTTTAGATGGCTCTCTTGGTCCCCCCTTTTGATCACCCTCTTTCTATTACAAAATCCCTTCATGGTGAGATTTCGACTAACAAGAATCCAGCGTCAAATATCAACACCTACCCAGAGACAGGGTTATGTTGGTCTCGGCACTCAATGTTTTATTTGAAATGAAATATAAATGTCATAATTTTATTTAAAAATTTTACAACCACAAGCTCTTAGATGAAACTCGGTCCAAATCATATGATCCAAAATCATAATTTACCCAAAAAAAAATCTTTAGTCAGTCGACCCAGCAGCTTATAATTGAACGAGTTTGTTCCGAGCAACAGGCGTTTCCCCCCACCCCCCCCGGGCTACGCGGTATAATAAATGAGAAATTATCCATATTTGATTTGCATGGGAAAGGCCACACCTTTTTGACCAAGCAACGCGGCGAGCGATGTCATCCACCACCTGCTCTTCTTGTCCTCTCTCCGTCGCCGTTCTTGACTATTATTATTATATCGATGTATCTGCCGCACCAAAACACGTCTTCACCTCTTTGTTCCTTTCCTGGATGGATACCCCCAACGCCCCCACCCACTCCTCTTCCCTCAGCTCATATATAAATCTGAACAACTTCCAATTATCCCATCTCCAACATCTCTACTGATCTATCTCTCTTCTCTTTGAACCATATCCATAAGCTTTTTTGGGTTGTTTGAAGAATGAGTTACTACGGTCAGCAACAACAGGCACCCGCTGCGGAGGGTTACCCAGCACCACAACCACAAGCTTATGTCGCGCCGCCTCCGGCTGGCTATCCTATGAAGGATGGAGCCATGGAGACCCAGCAGGCCGGCCCCGTCGAGACCAAGAGCCGCGGCGATGGTGGCTTCTGGGAAGGATGGTTAGTATATTTTTCTATAGATCGATGTCTCGCAAGCTTCATATAATTTGCTTAAGCTTTTGGGTTCAAATGGTTAGAACTAATGAACATCATCTGCAACAAAAATTTGACTCTTCCATTGTTGTTGCTGTTGTGCAGCTGTGCTGCTTTGTGTTGCTGCTGCGCCCTGGACGTATGCTGCGGTTAAGAGAGCAGCATGCGGGAGGAGGGGAGAGCTCTGCTAGCTATGTTACATCTACTAGCTAGCTAGCGATTGTAATGTCCTTGGATATGTGTATGTTTAGAAGGGCAGCTAGCATATGCTTTTGGCTCTCTATTTTCCCCTTCCCCTCACTATTGTGCCCTCCTTGTTTTAATTTGTGTCTTGTACCAGATATATATGTGTAATAGGATTTTAGGCTGTTGTTTTTTGAATAAATGGATTTCTTTGCATGATTTATTATTACATACTGGACTAGTGGATTCAATATGAGATTTTTTTCGGTTAGTTTGTGCTGATTTTGTTGCTCAATCAGGTTGAAAAATTAAACATATCTTGTTAATTATGTTTTCATTGTTGAAATTCAGATCCACTCATGCTTATAGTCACGGCCATTCATTAATATAAGGACGCTGATTTAGATACATGGATAATGGCAAGTACCTTTCAATCAGTACATGTCGGCGGAACCGCGGGTGTGGTGGGTGGGTGGGGGGGCCGCCCCCCTAGCAACGCCGGAACCCCCTTACCCATCTCATCAACTGATAAGGACGATTCCGCTGTCGTGAGAAAGATTGGATTCGGCCTAACCCATCTCATCAACAAGGACCATTTTCTTAGAGTGAGCATTTCAATTCTCCATCATCATAGTAAGCTCAGGGGCGGAACCCGGGGGGGGGGGGGGGGGGGGGGCCACCCCCGACCCTTCATCATGCTTACTGCCTGCATATACTACCCATCAAACTTGTTGGATCTAATCATTTGCAAAGATTAATGTCATTATGTCAGTGTCATATACTTTCTCCATCTGCTAAGGCTAGCATAGAAATTCGAGCCTCTTAGGGCCTTGAGAGTGGGGCCGTGCTTGACACGCGTTGTCACATGAGTGATTACCGCGACGGCCATTGATTGGACGGAGAGCAAATGTGTTAAAATAAGAAAGCAGAACATAATTTCAAAGAATAATTTATACGATGGAAATTATTGTGATTGCTAAAAATTTATTTTTTCTGGTGTACAGCAGAGTCTCTGGGTCAAGTCGAAATTCCAATGCATCTTGATCAGTGGGATTTTCTAAAGATCACTTTTGCAAAACAATAGCTCTGCCAACATTCTTAGTTCATACAAGTCAATATTATCATGAGAGTATTAGGAAGACATGGTTCAAAGACTATGGGTGGTTGAAATACAGTGTATCAAAGGATGTGGTGTATTGCTTATAGTGTTATCTGTTTAGGAAACCTCAAGGAGAAGAAGGCGGATGAGATGTGTTTTCATGTACATGATTCAACAATTAGAAAAAGACAATAGAAAAATTTGGTGAATATGTTGGTGCACGTAACAGTTTTCATAATGAAATTAGAGAAAAATGTAAAACACTCATAAATCATGGGCAAAGTGTGTCGCACATATTTTCCGCACATGAGCATAACCAAGAGAATGCATATCGCATTCGTTTAACAGTTGTTTTAGATTGCATTCGTTTTCTTTTGAAACTATTGAGAGCGAAGTCATTTTTTAACGTTTTCAAAAAATGCAAAAACGTAGCATTCAATTTCCACCTTTCAATCGCAGCACATAGTACGGTACATATATTTAAATATTTGTATTGTTTTTATTCCTTAATGTTTGATATTGTAATTCTAAAGTGTTTTTTACATTACTTAAAAGAAAAAAAAATTGGTCATTTTGTTTTAGATTTCGCCCCCCCTTAAATCTCATCCTGGTTCCGCCACTGGTCTATCCATTGATTGATGGATTAATGTTCTACCAATATATTAGATAAACTAATCGGTAGACATTTACCGATTGAATGTATCAATCATCTAATCGGTAGAATATATTCTACCGATTAGTTGTTCTAATTCATCGACAGAACACTACTAATATATTAGATGTAATAATCAATAGACATCTATCGATTATCGGAATGTGCAATGTACATGATCACGTGACCATCGTACACGAATCTTTATCTTAACGTAAATGAAACAGTTTGAGACCTTTTAAAAGTTACTTTTCACGTACGTAAATAAGTTTAGCAAACATTTATATGTCAATTCAAAGGACCAAGACCAGCGTTATATGCTATCCCTACTCCTTTTCCACACTCGTTTTTGTACGAATAATATCAAAAAATTCAGAGTATCAAATGCTTGTCGACTCTTCCATACTCAACATGCTCTTCCATAAAACAGCGATGATGTAAAAACAAACAATATTTTTTTAAAAAATGTCCTCATCATACAACTCCACACAAGTTAAAAACTTACCACAATATTGATGGTATGTCACAGCGAAGGGCCAAAGGCACTACAGGTCTTCACCTTTTGTATAGCTTTCTATAAGAGCTGTATAAGAGCTATATTGTTAATAGAAATAAGAAAACAGTAGACACTCAACTAGCAACAGAAACAAGGATGTATATTTATACTAGTGGTGTCCCCTATCACATGATAGGGTAACTACCAACCTCACATCAATAACCACCCAATAACTCCCTCCCACTAAACTCCCTTAACCCAGGATTATCATGTCACATAGGCTCCACCTAGGACATTCTCCTGTCACATAGGACATCAGAAGTTTCATTCATAACCATAGCCTCATATAAGGATGACTAGTAAGTCCCACTGCCACTTCTACCCTCTCCCCACCTTCTCCAATAACTCATCACTAACCCTCTCTCTCCCCCTCCACGTAGGATAACCCTCTCCACGTAGGCTCCACATAGGACAAAGAAAGGTTATTTTATAATCATGCTCCTATATAAGGAACTAGTCCTATCCCCTGTCACATGGCAGGGTAACCACCATCTCCCCACACCTCCCTCATAACTCCCCACTAACCCCCCCTAACTCCCCCCCTCCCCCACTATTACCCCCTCCACATCAGCAGCCACATAGGATAAACCCTGCCACATAGGATGCCAGTAGGACAACAAAAGGTTAACTTATAACCATGCTCCTATATAAGGATGACTAGTAAGTCCCCTGCCACATGGCAGGGTAACTACCCTCTCTCCTCATCTTCCCCAATAACTCCTCACTAACCCCCTCCCTCCTCTACTATCCCCTCCACGTAGGATAACCCTCTCCACGTAGGACAACAAGTTTGTTAAGTTATAACCATCTCTCTCCATATAAGGATACTAGGTGGGCCCCCTGCCACCTGGCAGGATAACCATGGATGATTCGGTTATAAAACCGAATTTGATTAATGAATTAGTATGAGTATTATATATGTTGATTGTATTAGATTAATATACTATAACTATAGAATAGATATAAATGTATGAATTAAATCAACCTTATAAGGGATGGTTATGTATAACCGTGTTTGCTCCTTATAAGGTAGATGTATGTATATTTAAAACGGGATAATTGGCTAAAACACCATATTATCCAATCTTTATTGCTTAAAAAAAAGGTTCATAAGTTTTAAGCCAAAAACTCCATTTATAGGTTAGTTAAGTTGTTCCACGAGATTAGTTATTCCACATGTAATGAATGCATTAAGGATGGCGGAGCTCGCCGGCGTGGGGGATCTCGAGGAAGATCGAGGCGGCGGAGTGGAGAGGACGCCGGATTCGGAGCCGGGGAAGCGGGGTCGGGGAGGCCGGTGGAGCTGGACCCGGGGACGTTGGTGGCGGGGCGGAGCTGGAGCGGGTGCGGAGGTCGCGGAGGCCGATAAATCTGGAGCCAGGGAAGCCGCCGTGGTGGAGGCCAGTGGATCTGGAGCCGGGGTCGGGGAGGCTGGTGGAGCTGGAATCGGGGAAATCGGGGTGGGGGAGGACGGCGGATCTGGAGCAGGGGAGGCTGGGGTGGGGGAGGCCGGTGGAGCTGGAGGCGGAGACATTAAATGCAAGTGGGGCCAGCCATTAACTAAGATGGTGTAGCAAATAAATGCAATGGAGAGGGAGAGGGAGAGAGAGAGAGAGAGAGGGTGTAGTATGTTTTCATTAAATGCAAGAAGACATTAAATGCAAGTGGGGCCATCCATTAACTAAGATGGTATAGCAAATAAATGCAATGGAGAGGGAGAGGGAGAGAGAGAGTGTGCAACAAATAAAGTGGGTCAGTGGCGGCAGAGGAGTTGGTCATCGTGTCGTGCGGTTAAAGAGTCCACTTGTCGATTGAGAGAAAACTCAGTCGATTGAGAGAAAACTCAAACCAAATTAAGAGAGAAAACTCAGTTCATTGAGAGAAAATGAAAAATCAGTCTATTGAAAGAAAACTCAATCTATTGAGAGAAAACTCAGTCCATTGAGAGAAAACTCAAATCAGTGAGAGAAAACTCAGTTCAATGAGAGAAAACGAAAAATCAATCCAGTGAGAGAAAACTCAGTCCAGTGAGAGAAAACTCAATCCAGTGAGAGAAAACTTAGTTCAGTGAGAGAAAACGAAAAATCAATTCATTGAGTAAAAACTCAGTCTGGTGAGAGAAAACCCAGTATAGTGAGAGAAAACTCAATCCATTGAGAGAAAACTCAGTCCATTGAGAGAAAATTCAGTCCAGTGAGAGAAAACTCAATCCATTAAGAGAAAACTCAGTCCATTGAAAACTCAGTCCATTGAGAGAAAACTCAGTCTATTGAGAGAAAACTCAGTCCAGCGAGAGAAAATTCAAAAACTCATTCAATTGAGAGAAAACTCAATCCAGTGAGAGAAAACTCAGTCGATGGAGAGAAAACTCAGTCGATTGAGTGATAGAAAAACTCTTTGGTTGTTTATAATACTGATACTCTATGTTTTTTCTGCTTTTATTCTTAGTTAATAAAGTTTTAGTTTAATTTTTAGGAATTTATTTGTGCTTGGGAGAATTTAGTCTGGATTAATTAGTGTATTTGGGTGTTTATAATGCTGATGTCAGCAATAGGAGTCCCTTTCACTCCTCCTTCGATCCGCCCAAACCCACTTCTTCTCCTTCTCCGGCGTTCCTTCTTCTTCCGCTGCTCTTTTTCCTTCCTCGCCAGCGTCGTCCATCCTTGCACCGACGCTGTCTAGCCATCCTCCGCCGTTCCCCTCAGCTGTGCCCTCCGTCGTTCCCCTCAGCTGTGCCCTCCGCCGTTTCCTTCCTCTTCATCTCCTTCTCTCCGCAGCCGCGCAACACCCACGTCTCTCTTCGAAACCCATCTCGCCGATCGCCCGCTTCCTCTGTTCTCTGCCGTCACCATGCCGCCACCACCTTCCTCATTGCCCACGTCTAGGGCGCTGTATACTATGAGGGAGGAGGAGAGGGAGGGGACGGAGGAGGAAGTGAGGATGAGTTGAGGAGAGGAAGAAGAGGGCTTCTCTACGCCGTGCTCATCGCCGCCGTTCTACACGCCATCGTCGTCGCCTCCTCGGTTCTCGGCAGAAGGGGAAGTGTTTCGTAGGACTACTACGTTAACAGAGGCTTTTTGCCAGTGGACTGGGCTTTTGCCCCAAAAACAGTTTATGCTGTTTTATTAGCAAAATAAGTCCCTTCTCATGGGTTCCGGCGGATTCTCCCTATTTAAAACTAACCTAGAGAATATGATAAAAATATACAAAATTAACTTAAAAAAATATACATGTAAACAAATTAATATAAGGAAAACGATTGTAACCGCTTTTGCTCCTTATGAGATTGATTTCCACGTTATTCCCTTCGGTTCTGATTGTCCATTAATTCATTCCCCCACAACACGGTGTTCAATTATTAAAGAAGGATCTTTTATTAACAGAAGCGGCGCATTCATCTCCTTCTGGCATCACAGCTCACCCATTGTGATACATAGATATAAAAGCCAACAAGTAGATTGAAGGATGAAGGGAAAGCTTTATTCATTTTCACACAATATTTACACATGTTTTTACTCCCCTCGCTATACAGTTCTTCTTCTTTTTTGATGAATTAAGCCCGCAGGCTATCCCCTTCGCTATACATAATGCCACCACCCATAATGTACTTTGGGTTATCATATCCACAACCTACCTTTTATGTACAAATAGTGATAGATTATATAGTAAGTCCAGCAATGGCAAATGCCAAACTGCTATTGTTTTTTACCACATTGTTAGCTGGCCATGGTGACGACACTCACTGCTCTAACTTCCATATGCTGCATCCCTTCATTGGAAGGATGGACGCTAACAGTTGCCTGAGCTTCCTTGAGTGAGTTCTCCATTCCAGCAAAAGCAACAGATAAAGCACCCACGATAGCAGAATCATCAGCCTGTTTCTCCTCGCTGTTATTCTCCGAGGGGATTATCTCCCACTCTTCTTTCAATGTAGTCACTTGCATGCCTTCCTCCTTATGTAGCTCGATCTCGAAGGCAGTGGGAAGGATTACATAGTCATTGACTGGATTATAGAACGGATCTGGTTCTCCTGCCTTGAGCCACTGCTTGAGAATTCTGAACACACGATGGTCACGTACTATGCCACGATGATCAGCAGGAACTCCAACTCTTACCACTGCATCGAGCCCATCTGCCTGCAGTATGTAAATAACATCCCATAATCATACCAGCTTAAGCTATCAAACCAAATAACAAAAAACAAACACAAGGAACTTGTCATGTGTAGAGCCATGAAGTTAAAAATGGAGGTATCACATATGAAATGCGCTTCTACTTGTATGCTATCCGAAACATTGTTCGATGCTTTTTGAGGTCTGTCTTTCGGATTTTACAGGTGATCCGTCATGATAGGAAAATGCCTGGATATTATTCCTGTTCTCAAATGATATGAAACCATGTCTAGCATGTGACAATCTTATACGTCATGTTATTTAATGTCTTGCAGATCTACATAGGACAGAGGATACAAATAGATATGAATGGCCAAACATCACACCGTAATCTAAAACAGTCATCGAAGCCTGGGGTGCCCTGACATGCAGAAACAAATAACAAAGAAAAATCACCAGAATTCCAAATCAATAGTGGGCTTAGGCATGAGATCAATGTGTAATCATATCTGAATGCCAGACACAATAAATAAGAGAACAAATAACAATAATCATACAAAGACAAAATAACTGAACTCTAAAGTGCTTAATGTGAGCCTTTATTTCACTTCGCATAGGAATATTATATACCTACAAAGATTAAAAATAAGTGAACTGTAAAGCACTTGATGCGAGCTTACTTCACTTCATATAGGAACACTAGAAATCTACAAACATATAATGAAATACATATGTATCGGTTTTTCAAAATTTTCTAGCAAAAAATACAAGTAGATTTTCTATTGCAGCACTAGCAGCGGAATTGAAATACTTGGATCCTCCCATAGCTAAAATGTTAGAAAACTTGAAAAGATAAGGGAATTTGATGAACACCAACACCCCCTTCTTTCTTCTTTGCCTCTAAATGGACACGACAGCTCATACAATCCACTTCAAGAAAAAAGGATACAGACATCGATAAAACTGACAAGTGCAATATGCAGCTGGTGTCCCAAGCATCTAGTTATATCCAACAGTCAGCTTGTGCAATACACAAAAGATCCAGGCCAAATGGGTTTGGATAAACCATAAAATGTCAACAAAGGTCATTCCCACAGCAGTGGAGGCCAACAACAGTTTATTTCTGCTAAAAGATTGAAATATTGAACAGCTGATAGACAATATTGAGTTCTTAACATAGCAAGCATGAAGGCATGCATCTATAGTCAAACTGCCCAAGAACCAAGTACAATAAACATTTACCTAGTTCAGGTAAAAAGGGAAAGCCATAATCCTATAATCTCTTGAATCGTTTAAAACGTGGCAAGGTTCGAGAGATAAATGACATTTCGAGAGGAAATGCAGTGGGAAGAGGTTCTAACAACTAGGCTTGAAGAATTCTTATTTCCATCTTTGGTATTCAAAATTAAATCACCTCTCACTGAACATATCAGCTTTAGTTCATATGTACTACAGTTGTGCCATCAATAACAAATCAAGGTCTAGGGTAGAAAGGAATACAGAGCCAATCAATGACCTTGTTCAGCATCACGGCAATCACCCAATAAAGAGATCAGATTTTGGGTTGACTGTCAAAGGACTGCTGGTAATTCATAATCACATACCTTCGATGATTCTATTGGAACTGTTCCATCACCATCAACACATATATATTCAGCCTGAAATTACATAAAGTATATTTCAGAAAGTGAAGATAATATCGTTCATTTGCTGATCACTAACAGAGAAAACCAACAATATTCAACGAAAGAGTTCTCTGAAAAAGATAAATAGGATCCATCCATTCAAAGGAGAAAATCAAACAAAAATTAGAACAAATGGTGAAATTGAGGTTACAAGTTAGTAGCATTTGTTGTAGGTTAGCCAATGCTACTGTGTACAACACAAATTTCTACCTACGACAGAAATGAGATATTGCACCATGGAGTGATGAACTTGCATTATGCATAAGGCAGCAAGTAAATTGGGTGTATGTATAAGTTAGGTTGCATCGAAACAACAGTATAGGAGAATATAAAAATGGAACAGAAAATGTTAAAATACAACTAGATAGCTAATTGTCATCTACACAGTAAAAGTTGACATATATAATTTACAGAAATCATGACTCCTACATGCTCGAGAGGAACCCTTGTGTGTCATTCACAGAAATGCAATATCAATCGACATTAAAGATTCCTTCAGCTGTGTAGTGAAGAAATGTATCTAGTCCTAAACCAAGAGATCGGCAACGCATCAATAAGAAGAGATAAAAAGCCACATCTGTCATTTTGGGCCTATTTGAAAGATGGCTTCAGTAATTTAGCACAAAAGATATAATAGACTATGCTATTGTCGTCTAAAATGGTACCAAAAATGACCAACTACAAGTAGCATTGTCAGGGGTAACTAAAGATATCCAAGATACAAAACGCTGATGAAGCCTACGTATCCATGGTCAAATGAACTATAATGACAAAGCAAGCCATGATTCACCTGGAAAGGCAGCAGTTGTTGCAGATCCGTAATAGGTCTATCTTTACTTCCATAACTGCAGACAGAATAAAAAACTATTACAGCTTTCAATATCTAAAATGAATGAATCAAATCTGAGAGAAATATTACAATGCTAAGATGTCTGATATGTCTATATGAGTTTTTGTATTTCCTGTAAAATACCGCAGAAAACGAGTTTTCTCAAATTTAAACCGGAAAATATATGATAGTTGGAGAGTAGAGTACGTACCAAACACTATGAGGTGTGTCAATACTATTTCCATATATGTTGTAAAATTTAACGGATGCAGGAAGCTTAGCACGTGATAAAATCTCACTAGTTTCAGTTGCCCATTTCAAAATCTCCTCGTTAAAGGGTAATGGCAGATGCAAACCATTATATGCAACCTGAAATGGAAATTAGATAGCAGATGTCAGCAGTTGGTCATAGAGAAAAGTAGACTTACATACACTACAATCCACAACACAGACTTAACGAAGCTTTCAACGATGAGTTGAAGTGCAGAAGAAGTGAAGAAAATTGACTTGCACTAAAATTAGAAATCATGAACATCTCTTGCAAATATCGTACATGGAAATTCTTAATAGCTTACCGTATTTCCTGAAAGAGCATCATTCATAATGGATATAGCATCCTTGGGTCCATATGACTCCAGCATAGGAACCAAATTACCACCTACATCATGCCTCTCTTTCCATATTTGTAGAAGTGGAATGTCATCCCAGCAGAAGTTGGGGCAAGCCATCAACTCATATATAGAGGGACATTCAACCAGCTGAAATAGCAGATCAAAGGAAATATGTATGAACAGGGAAGATGGAATAAAGATGCAATTAGCAGAATAATAGCACAATAAAAAAGCAAGGATCCTGACGATTAACTCTATATAAGATTACCAAATGCTATGCCGAGCAATTAAAACCTATGAGAATATTGGGATAAAGTACTACAATTTTTTATAACGATTGATCAGCTAATAGAGTCAAAGCAATGGTACCTCAAACCTATCGTGCCAATGAGCTACTGGCACTAGACATAGATTTGTGCTTTGGTACCAGCCAGCCAGCCAAGCACGGGCAAGCACAGAGCAGCACAGAGGTTTAATAGCCCAATATAGAGTTTCAAAATTATTCTTTCTTAGGAATAGTTTATCATATTTGATGTATAAAACCAATTATTTTTTATTTTGATTGCCCAAATAACTCTTAATACTTTTAGGGTCAAATTTCCCAATATATGTATCTGGAGGGTCGAATACTCGAGTTGGACCAGTTAAACACCGTGCTAGCCCGTGCCCATTCATGCCAGTCCATGCAGGCGGCACATGCACCGGCGCAACAAAATCTTTGCCTCAGATTTTGCCAAAAGTGTAATTGTCATTCAATAAACCGGAAAAAAACAGAAAGATGGACTGTACATATCACCAAAAAAGTAAACCTAAAGAACATTTTTGACAATCATTTTTCTCGAGCAACATATTCGGACAATTAAGTACATGGCAAGGTTTGACGTGCCAAATTTCTTGCCATATTTGCCATGCTTGCCAAGATAAATGCCACATAACCAGCCTTCTGTGTCATTGGCACAGAGGCAAGTGCTTTGCCACAACTGACATGCCCGACGTAGGATTTCTCACCCCTTATTCAGTCAAACGCTATGAAATTGAATGAGCAATGATTAAATCAAAAATGCTTAAAGGATATAAATATCAACTCACTCAGTACAAACAGAGTACACACAAAGTAGACTCTACAGTCACATACTATGTTTCAACGAATATAAGGTCTGTCTCTATCTTGATACCTAGTGGCAAGTCAGCTCCTAATGTTGAAGATGGTATCTAATTTGACCATAAGTTTTAGTGCCACGGTATGGACCATAGATTCCCATGATGGTAGCATATCCCATGCTCTAGCACCCTTGCTACACATGCTTTCAATGTTGTAGAACGCAGAATAAGAAGACACTAGATATACAAGAGAGAGAGAGAGAGAGAGAGGACTTGGATCAAATACGGCCTTAGTGGTGACAAAGACGATTGTTAGCAATGGATTTTGGAGAAGGGACTGGGGAGTTAGGGTTTCAACGGAAATAAAGGAAGAGACGAGCATTTTTCTACTTCAACATTCATAATCAAGTGTAGCTTAAGTTAAATCGAGCCTATTTTCTTTTTTACTAACTTAATCTACAGAAGTCACCATTTGATGTACTGCCTTCTTTACGTTTTATCGCCAATAAAAATAGAAGTCTTTGTCCAGTCCAACTTCTTCAAACAGCAAAAAGCAGAAAAATGGGTTGTGTTGTGCTAGTCGAAGCAGCCTTGCATGGACCAGCCAAAAATGAACCAAAACATAGACATTTCCTGATACGCGACACAAATCTTTGACAACTAAACCATGATAGACATTACAGGAGTCCACCAAACACTGTCACTACTGACGGGACACTCATGAACTAAGCACCACACTTTTAGCACCTGACGCCCTCGGCAGACTATTTAGGGCCAGAACTAGGAACTTCATGGTGGACATGGATAAGAATGATTAAACTATTACGAGCGTGTTGCACGTAAGTTCCGGTAATTGCGCGCTTGCATGGTATGGCTAGAGAAAGGGAAGCCATATCATCAAAACGACAGCGACCTATGGTGAATAGACCACTAGCGGAGCTCGGGGGAGGAGCTAGGCCGAACATAGGCAAGGGAAATAGGCAATGGAAGTGGAAGTGGGTTTGCGTCATTTAGGGAAGGTAAAGGATAAACAAGATACAAGGAAAGAACTTAAATAGTCAGGGTTAAGGTGGACCTGAACTAGGAGTGAGGTAGGGATCAGAGTAGGAATTGGACTGCTAGCGATGTCAACAGCGGGAAACAAGCCAGTGTTGGCATTGCCGATGGAGTGGCTTGGGAGCAGCTGCATCAAGGAAAGGAGGTGAAACAGGATTAATGCCAAGCTAGGGAAGGCTGGAGATGTCCTATCCAAGGATGGGATCGGACAACACCTAAGGAGGTAGTTAAGGAGCTGGACAGCGTTAATGGGAATCAGGTGGAGCTAAGGGAGGCCGAAGCTAAACGAGAAAGCCAAAAGGGTGAGCTAAGGGTGGTCATAGGACTGTACTAAAGGTGAGTTCTAGGGGAAGGGCAAAGGATGAGGTCGGGTATAGAGTTGCTACGGAGGAACCTAAGGCGATGGGGGGGTCAGGACAGTGCTAATGGTGAGGTCTAGAGGAACTTAAGGTGGAGGTGGGTGGTAGTGGAACTAGAGGCGGACTAAGGTGAAGGTGAAGGCGGACTATGGGAGACAGTCATGGAGGTAGTGCAGGAGTAAAGGTAGAAGGCAGAGAAGCCAGTATTGAAGGCCAATGGTAGCAATGAAGTGAAGGGGGTGAGGTGACTATAGTGAAGCAGAGCAGTTGGCGGAAGAGACAGAAGGTGAGGGTGGACTAGAAAGTCGGATAGTGGAAGAGAGAGCTTCTTTCAACTTGAAGATAACTTTACTCAACCTCCCTCTCAAACCCGCGGCTTGATTTAAAGGTATTATCTAGATACCTAGCCCCTCGGCTAGGGTTCCCAATATGTAGATGTAGAGATTACACACCCCATAAATAGAACTTCCACAGTGACAGAAGTGAGGAGTCCTACCTCAAATCAAAAGCAACTTAACGTAGGAGAGCAAGTAAATATGAACTAGGAATGCAGTAAAGTCTAACTAAGAAAAGAGACTAATGCTAACTAGGACTCAAACTAGAAAGATTAGGAGCCAAAGGAGGGAACCCAAAGGGAGCCCCACCCAATGAGTGCCGCCCAAGCCTTGGAACATGATGGCCTGGTCGCTGCCCCATAGGCACAAAGTCGAGTAAGCCCAGTAGGTTGGCTCGATCCGTTGGTGGGCTCTAGGTCGAGTGAATGGTCTAACGCGTTGAGTTTGATCGGATGAGTCAAGTTGTCTTGTATCTATAAAATCCATGATCTAACAACTGATGTGAACCAAGAATATCATAGGTGCACAATTACCATAAAAGCATGAGAATACATTCCAAAGTAATACAGCGGTATGTGGGCAAGTGGAATGCAGTTTTGGGGAATATTTGGGCTGCTGGGCATCCTAGGTGTTTTTCCTCCTCTTTTGACAATCGAAACCTCATTTTAGAGCTTAGTGGCTGTTGAGCATCCTAATAAGTTTTTCCTCTTCAAAAATTGAAGCCTTACTTTTCATGGATCTTGCTTCAACATGCTAGATCCATAAAAAATAACCTTTAAAATGTAAACAGAGTTCATTTTGAAGTATGATTCCATAAAAATCTTTTAGCGTTTCATGAAAACAACAGAAAAGAAATGAAACTTCGGAGCTGGCAGTGAAATCCGTCTTTCCTTTTCCTTCTTTGTCCATCTATTTCCTCTACCCTTCCTTCTTCTTCTTTGTGTTTGACATGTTTGTGCGTTTTCGCCCAAATTGATGGGTTCAAGGGTCAAGCCCCGAAACCCAAAAAGGGAATTATGTATCCTAAAACTAAAAGCGATGGCATTGACCATGCGTTCAAGGGTGCAAAATTCAATCATTTAAACAATAAGCAGTCCAAATTTCAGTTAAAGACGGATCCTAAAACCTAGCCAGCATTTAAAAACCTGAAGCTTCAACTGTTATTAAAACAGCCAGCCAAATGAAATATGTTCAGAGGCAAGAGGGATTACATAATTGTTTATTGCTTAAAAAGGATTAGCAATCAGGAGAGAAGGATCCGAACCCTACCAGTTGGTGCATGCTCCACTTTGAAATAAAAAAATTCTCTTCCCAACCTTCCACAAAAGATAGTCCATTCAAGAGACTGGTGGTGATATATCCAGGAGCACCTGCCAAACCGTAAAGCTTGTGAACATAAAGAAGGAACCTAGAGGCCAACACAAGAATTCAGAAGAAGACAACCATTCACAATGCATGGAACAATTTCCTAAAACAAGTCTCCAACAGGTTAAAGATGGCAACGTAACAAGCAGCATACAATTGCAAACTCAATATTTTCAAGTTTATGTGTAATAAAGAATCATGACAAATAATCATACGCCCTTCTGAACCAAAAACAAAACATAGGGAGAGATACCCAATAATTGAAGTAGTGAACCAAGAGAGCAGGTAACAAAAAAAGAAGAAGTGCTTGAAAATTGAACAACAAAAAGTCCCAAGTGTTACAGTGTATTTCTTCTAGTCATGATTATACTGGAATATACTCAACTTAAAAACAGCTCCAAACTGCATGTTTTATTCATCTTGAATTTATAGTTTGTTAGTTAGAGGTTCAGTTAAAAGTCAATTCTTGCCAGTAAAGCTGCTGTGAGACAAGAAGAGTATGCTTCCACATGTTCTATTGCTAAGAGAAGCATGAAAGAAAGACGGCTTTTATGTGTTTACAAATGCAAACATGAAAATGGCACACATATTATTACTCTTTCAGAAAATTAATCTAGTTGGTTACATGAATAAGTGACTAGGAGTTTTCTACCACAGTTAGACAAGGAGCTTCAACATGACTTACATAAGATCAAACCTGGAGCCAAAACAAGCAAACCTCCATACACAAAATGAGATTTGCTTTCATACAAGAGTATAAAGTTTGTCTAATAATGTTAAAACCTTTAGCTTTCAAGAGTAAAGAACATGGTAAGAGTCATCAACATGTAGATCTGCAGAAGAGACACCTATGCATGTGCATGTGCATATGAAAGTTGTGCATACATACATGTTGATCTCGTGATATGTAGATCAACATGCAGATCTGCTGATCTATGATACATAGATGCTCAGATGTATGTCGATGTCACTAGATGACACCACAAGGGGGTTTGTCCAGCAAATGGAGACCGGAAAAATGGTATTATAATGTTGGTGATCTCAGATCACCATGTTTGGGCTTGGGGTGCACAAAATAACTAGTAGAAAATTCAGGCAACGAAGTTCGTCGTTCTAATTTGGCAAGTTGCTCTAGGTTTCCTAGAACTCACTCTTCCCTACAATGATTAAGAAGGCGCACATGGAGATGACACCAAAGCCGCACATGGAGGATGTAGTGCGGCAGCATAGAGAGATAATATGCAGGAACATGTTATCTCGGACTAGGTCACTGATGCCTAAATGATTCCTTGACAGATTCGCATATTGTCTAGATGTACATGGGGTGGGTATTGGGGATGCAGCTAATTATGATTGATCTCAAATTGAATCTCCTAGAAAAGGGTTATAAAGGAAGAGATATCTTGTTTGTGAAACTTTTTAAGTGATAGAAAACAAAGCAATCAGATGCATCAGTACAAAATATTGAACAATACTATCTGTGAATACTAGATATTTCGCTTTTATTCTTTTTTAGCTCATAGCGCGCACCAAGGATTGCCGTGCCGTTGGCACGCGCCGAGCCGGTCCCTGACCGGCTCGGCACTTGCCACCGGCACGGTCCGGCACGGACCGGCACGGTCCGGCACGGGCCTTTAAATGTTTGGCACGCCACATTTATGGTTTGGCACGGAGTTTTGATCATATATTTGATGTTCTATATTGATTTAGAGATCTTTTGGATCTTTCGGCACTCAAAATGATAAATAATAGATATAATGAACTATTTATTATATCATTCATTACATCATTGCAACATACATCAACATACTAATACTATGACTTGTATATTCTCATGCTCTCCACCAACTATATTGATCCTCTAGGTTTAAAGGTCGATGGAGTGTGACCCCCCTAATAGATTGCATAAACGATAAAAACTGTGGGAATGTGGAATGTGATGAATGCTGCTCATCAAACTCTCTGATGAGGTCCATGAAACGGATAGGCTGATCCTCAAAAGTTACCTCCTCGAGCATGTTGTACCCGAAATCTACACGCAGAGGAGGATTTGATGAAAACTCTCCATAACTACTATATCGGTGAGGCTCTGACTGCTCAGAAAAGTATGGCTGCTGGCTCTGAGAATCAGATGAACCATAGCGAGGATAGTCATAAAAACCATAGCCCTGGGGATCGACGCTATGACGCGCAGGAATTGACACTGGTACTGGTAATCTCCAAAGATATGTGATGAAGAATAGTAATCAGAACCGGATCTCTCCTCAGAGTGGAAGGGGTGAGATAATTAAAAACAAGTCATTACTATTTCAAATAAATTAGTAATATTTTAAATAATTCAGTAGACTTTGTGTAACTTTGAATTTAATTTAATAACTAATCTTTATACCCAGATGAAATGATAGAAAACAACAATTAATGAGTAGAAATGATAAAATATAAATGAAGTAATGAACAAACTTATATCTAACTTGAGATAAAAAGAAATAATCTAATATTTTAATACTTTAACAGTTTAACCCATGTTAATAACTTAAGTTATGTTAATAGCTTATCTTATGTTAATAACTAGCTATTAAAATATAAATAAATTAATACCTTTATATCTTTACTCGGTGGAACCGAGGGTTTAAGGCTTTAAGGCTTAAGCCAAAGAGGAGATCGGCGTCTTCCTCGCTCGACACCGACGGCGGGCCGTTTCTCTTCCTCTTCCTCTCCGACGCCGTTCCTCTTCCTCTTCCTCGCCGACGCCGACGCCGTTCCTCTTCCTCGCAGACACCGTTCCTCTTCCTCGCTCGACGCCGTTCCTCTTCCTCGCTCGACGCCTTGATGCCGTGGAGAGGAAATCGCGGTGGAGATGGAGAGGTGGAGACTGGAGACACAGTGGAGAGGAGATCGGCGTGGTGGAGAGGAGGAGATCAGCGCGGCGGAGGAGATGGCGCGGTGGAGATAGCAGCGGTCCAGGACCTCCAGGTACTTCCTCAGATCTCTCCACTCCTCTCCTCTCTACTCAGATCTCGGTGAGTCTCCTCTCCACCGCGCCGATCTCCTCTCTACTTCCTCAGATCTCTGCTCTGCTCCCCCTCCCTCTTATAATCGGGCCTCCATCATTGCGGTGTCCGGCACCACTAATGTTGCCGACCGGCAATATAAAGTATCGACCGGCACCATCGAGTGCCGGTCGGCAAGAGGACAAAAAGGGTGGTGCCAGAGCCGGGGGCAATGTCGGTGCCGCTGGCCCACCGTCTCGACATTTGTCGGCCGGCACCATCGGTGCCGGTCGGCTCGGGAATCCTTGGCGCGCACTCTAATCTTCCTTCCTATGGGAACTTAGTTCGGATCTTATCAACATCCATGGCACCCAGTTTGACTCATAGTCTCATACAGACCTTAAATTTTTCTTTTTGTGCCATCATCATTAATAAAACAAAATCAACATAATGATATCCAAGAACATTTTGATACTTCGAATGTTACTTCTATTATAGAAATATTTCATTAGTTCTTAATCAATTCTGCCTATGCGAGAGCCCAAGAATCTGCACTTTACCATGACTTTGGGAGTTCAGTTAATTTCCCAAGTACCAAAGCCATCATTTGAGAAATTGGCACCAAGGACTCAACAACTCAAGTAAAAAAAGGGATATGCTCGGATCTCAAATATAGTAAAACAGCATACAAGCACTTGTACATAGCTAATCTGAAATCTTCGCGCACAGCCTAAAATTTTATATACAGAAGATAAGCAACAAACTTATACCCCAATCAGCTATCTGTAGTCTTTTGCACTTTAATTTACAACCATTGCCGTTTCCAATAAAAATGGCAAAATACAAAGGAAAGTTACCTTGAAATGGCGCAGCAATTGCAATCCAAGTCTTCACATACTTCTCAAAAATCTATGAAATGAAGGGAAAAGTCGGACTAAAGTCACTAACATATATAACATGCCATAAACAACAGAGAAATCAGATCAGACAAAGAGGGAAAAAACTAGTTTGGAAGACAGATATTTTACATCAGTGTGCAGGGACATGAAGCATTTCACAAGCAATCCTCCCATAGAGTGAGTTATAATGGTCAACTTCTTTCCTCCAGATGCGGTGTAAACAGATTCCAATTTTGCAGCAAACTTGTCCAGAGTTTCTTGCAGCCTGAAAAAATAAGCAGCAAAAAATCAGCATTTTTGGCTTTTAAGATAAACAGAACATGTGAGAGTATATGGCCAACATGCTGACACTTAAAACACGAAAAACTGGATGCTTAACCCTGTAGAAATATAATCACAACATACATCATACTCTAATGAAACTAATAAGACAAGCACAAGCAGAAGTCATCATTGGTAACTCATGAAGGATGCATCGAAGAGGAAGAAACAACAATGAATCATGCAGAAAGTTATTTTTTTGGATTAAAAATTGAAATGGGTTAGCATGTAAACTCGTTTAGCAACAAAATCTAAATGTACTATGCTGATAGGCAAACCCAGGTTTACAAATTTCTCCCCGAAGAAAATAGTGGACCTATGCAAGTATATCATTCATAAGTCGTTAAATAGGCAAACCCAGGTTTACAAATTTCTGTTTTAGCACACCAAGTGTTCTGACTTGCCACCAAATGTTACACACTTCCATCCCTATTGGCAGATTATTTAGAACTACTACAATGAATTTCAAACACATCTGTTATTTACAAACCTTAAGATTTTCTTCACATTCTAGAAGAACAATATGACAACAACTAGAACAGTGGTTACAGAATTGATTGCATACAAAGGTTAATGCTCAGTCAAAAATCTGCAAACCAACTAAAGCACAAGATCTGTGTTGGGTTTCCTTCAGAACCATATAGAGGCTGACGCTAACGTGAACTGTCAAAGGACCATTGTAAATAGGCTTTGACAAGACCGCATTCAATGGTGGAAAGTTTGACTGCAGCATCAACCAATTTGGCACACCCCATTGACCCTCTGTGAATCCAGTTCGACCCAGTCGCACCCAAATATAGAGGTTTTGATTGCTGGGGATATTCTTGAACAAGACCCAAATCTAAATTGCCCACTTCAAGCTCATAACAGTTAACATGGTCAAAATTTACCAATTTTCCCCATAACAACTGTAAAACAACTAGTTCGTCACGTCAATTTGGTTTTATAGAATCTAATATTTCGCTATATAAAGTGAAGATTCCTCCCCATTCTCCTCACCACACCAACTCCAAGGATTCCATGCTGGCATGCCTCGGCACGGACCGGCATGGAGTTTTAATTGTCTGACACAAACATTCGACCCTTGGGGACATATACCAAGTGTGCTAAGAATTGTTTGGACAATCAAAATAAAAAAATAATCGATTCTAAGCATCAAACATGATAAATTTCCCTATCAAACTGAAATTCCCTATCAAACCATTAAACTCGAAGCCAAGCCATGGCCCATGACGGCCCTTGCCAGTGCTGGTCAGCACCAAAGCACAAATCCATGTGCTGTCAGCCATAGGGTCCATGCCGGTAGCCCACCAACACGAGATTTGCCTGCCCGTGCCTGCTAGCACAGTAAACCTTGACCAACTCATCCTTTATTCTACTCATTACATGCTCTCAAACCTCAAGCAAGCAAGATTGTGATCCATGAAGCTAAAGTCTGCTCAAGCAATACAGATTGTGAAGCTAAAGAGTGCAATTTTCTGTTCTCTTTTTATATCACCACCTACCAGCGCCACCCCATGGTATCCATTATAAAAAAAAATTGATCACATATTTTAATGTTTTAATTAATTCACACAAATAACATTTTTTTTCTCATAGAAGTACATTTTTATTTAATTTGGCAAAGAATTATCCACCACATTTGAAGATGACACTAGCCATATACATAAGCATTATGATTCATGTCCAGGAAAACTACAAGAGATCTGACACTTTGTTTCGTGGTCTTATGTCCAGTGCTCTCAGTAGTTTTACTTATACTCATGATTCTTCTAGGAAAGCTAAAATAAAGTGGATACTTATGACAATTCTACTTCTTGCAGCTGCTCTTTAAAAAAATACTGCAAATCTATTCAAATCTACATTTTAAAAGCTTTCTTGTCAAATTTCAAAAAGAGATTCTGAATAATCTAAAGAGGAAAACGACAATTTATTTCATTATTTCCAAAATTTTAAGTCTAAAATTATTTTACTTGATATTTCGTATGTACCAAACACTTTGGGATATTTATGTATAGCCTGCCACTTCATCAATGACAATCGCATGTGCAGAAAGAAATTATTTGTTTTAAAGGACTCGAAATCCTCATAGAAGTGTTTTAATTACTATTCCAAATAAGATTTTGCTTGTTATACTAGATAATGCATCAAGTGACGACTATTGCGGTTGATAAATTGCATTATTTCCTACTTTACCAAGTAGTGCTTAGTTTTTTTCATAAAGATGCATGTGCCATGTAAAACCTTGTTGTCCAGTGATCTTAAAGATATTAAATCAGTAACTAACAAAACCACGAGAAGAATTTCAAGAACAAATACCTATTACTTTGCCGGAAGTCATATCCAAATCCGAAAAGGGTTTTGCCCTCTTGGAAACCCCAGCGGATCATTACCTCTATCATATCATGATAATAGTAAAGACCCTCACGTCCAATGATCTGCAAGAAAGAGAAAAATGGTGATGACCAAATGTTTCATTAAAAGGGTGTAAAGATATTTTCTTCAAAATAGAGCAGTCCAGCAAAAAGTGCCTCCAAAAGAGCAAGACTCCTGACCGGCATATTGTACTAATATGAAGACACTTCTTACTAAACACTTCATATAGATCACATCTATGAAAAAAAAAAACCACATAAGAAAGTAATTCCCCAAGGAATTTTTAAGCAACAGCTAACTCTCCTGCCATAAACCAAAGAGGAAATACTCCCACGGCAGCAATGCAAAACGGGAGGTAATGAACCATTATAACATAACAACCCCCATATTGGAGGTTGTGCACTTCTTCCTGTCTCCTAACGCTTCTGGCATGACTACACTTGCACGGGCCCCATTGCAACTATGACAAGTGCATGCCTTCAGAATATTACCTAAAAATGATCATAGATGCGAAAGCAATAGGATCTTAGAAGTCAGGCCAAAAACCCATCATCTAAAAGCTTTGACCCTTTGACCCGAGACAAACTCAAATAGAAAGAAACTATTAACTAAAACAGAATAAAACAGCAGATCCCCCATAAGCTGACAATGATCCACCCATACCAGAGAAAAAAACCAATACTCTCACTAATGTACATCAAACCATATACTCCAACTGCAAGACAAGCAGCACAAACATACAGCTTCATATCAGGCAAGCGACCACAAAGATTGTCGACAAAGGAATCTAGGGAGAGAGGAGAAAAAAAAAAACAAACTGAACAGAAGTAAAGACATTGCATGATGATTTGGAAGAAGGAAAACTGGCTGAAAAATGAGCTAAGTGTAAGGGAACATGAAAAGACGGCAAAGAAAAGGTTATAGGTAAGCCCAAAATTGCAGAAAATAACAGGATAGATAAATCTGTAACAGGAAAAGACATGTTAGGTAAGTTAGTGAACTAAGGTAGACCTGAATCATTCTATCCTCAGCACACAGAAGAAAGTAATGTTAATAAATTATAGAGATGAGCAAGGAAAATAAACAGGTTCAAAGCAAATAATTAAATTAGAACACTGAGTTTGACTACAAAGACGCCCAGCAATGGAGCTGCCAAAGCATGAATGTAGACTAGTATCCTGCACTTCAGTAAAGGAAAAACAGAAGGATAAGCTCTCCAAACAAACAAGCAATGGTTTCAAGCTAACCACATTGACTAACGGTAAAACACACAAAACTTGTATTATTGAATTGTCTGGCCTCAGCTATTGAACTGTCATGATATACGAGCTTCCAAGGGTCAAGGTTCACCTTACACATATAGTGAATGGGATAATGTGATCTTCAGAATTTGCCAATCAGATAGCCAGTATACACTACTCGCTGTTTTAGCTAATATAACTTCAGCTATTATCTTTCATTTGATATTATGATTTACTTTGGAGTATCATTTGCAATGAAAACTTTATTGATACGTGTCACACAACAAGATCTACCACTTGGTTTGAGCACTGAGCACATTAACCTGGAAACTCGAAGCGACAATAAGAGCAGCACAACATGTTTACAACGTATCCAAAATGCAGTTCATGTACTCAAAACCAAATGGCTCTCGAGCAAAAGCAATCAGGCCTAGCTGCAGATGCTCTTGCTCATCTCTCAGTTCTGGATGTGACTCAAGCTTATGAGGTTGAGTTCCAAGGTCCCTTCTAGAATACCATTGGACTCAGACGAGGATTACAAGAATCCACCATATTATAACATTCTTGCTTAGACAAAGACTATCAAATCACTTGATCAAATGAATGGAAGGTGCAAAGATCTTATTGCGTATATACCATCAGTAATTCACATAGGAAGGAAAACACATTATGGGAGTTCCACATTCCTGTGTCATACTAGGAGCTCAATTCAGGTCTTATGAAGCTAGTGCTCACATCTTTGTATTCTAGAGTGATGCTTCAAGGATAGCCCAAACCTAGTATTTTTTGGCATGAGCATCCTGAATCTTCCCCCACTACTAACATCGAGCTATTCTTAAAGCACCCCCATCCTTTAATCAAGGTCGCTAAGCAGCAAACAGCCCAAAGTATTGTCAATTTGTGGTCTTCAAATCATTCATACAGCATAGGTGTATAACAAATTCAACGGCCATGAGTGAAAGTGTCAAAATTAATCCACCAAAGGAATGCCACAGACCCCAAAGCAGCATGATTATAATCGTACAGCTGGCTGGAAGTACTTATGCCAATGGATTTTACAAAAAAAGCCAATATACATGTCATCCTAAATTTGAAAGTGCAGGAAAATCCAATAATTTCTGTTTCTGAAAATACTAGAAGATAAGTCAAGTTTTGGAGGGTTCAAAATACATGAAATGAGTAGAAAAGCTAAAGATGAAATACCCAAGATGTGTTAGATTTGAGATTGAAGACAAGAATGAAAGATGAATATGAGAAGAATAGCAGCAGAAGAATTGATAGGCACGGTTGTAACATCTAGGTAAAATCCTACAAAACATTCCATGTAGGTTGAAAAGAAAATTATAATTTCGACAAGTGAGGGAGACTTAAAGTCTAGACAATATGTGCAGAAGATCATCTGAACAGCAGGCTAATCCCAGCAAGTTTGTCAAGGAAATACAAAACCTATGGACAAAGAGAATCATACCAAGCCAGTGATGAATATGCATAACTCGTTCCTTGAGACAACTAAACACTGAAGAGGACCCAAGAAATTGTTCATGAACGCCATTCAGATCAAGAGAAAGCTCGAAAGCCCGTATTACAAAGTCTTAAAGTCTGACCGCATGTGTTCATGTACTTTCAAAGACAGCTGAAGGACCAATGGGTTGAAAAGGAAGATACATTCCTCACATGAATCCCAAGGAAATCCAAAAATCAATTAAGTCATCCAAAAATCAATTAATTCAATAAGGCAGCCACACTGTAGAATAAGCCAGTTAACTAAGACCTCATACAAGTTGAGTCATTTTAGGTCTATGGGCCATGTAGTAGATTTATTTGAATTAGTAGTTAGATACTTCTACATCGCTTATTAGCGAGTTTTTACTTCCAAGCCAGAAGATAACCAGTAGGAGACTCGGCACATGAATCAGGAGGATTCCATGTCTAAACTAATACAGCTTATCAAATCAAATTTACATAGATCAATGTCTAGTCATTCTCATGACCATTTGATTTTCTACTATCCAATTGATTGTCCACTTTTATCATTTCTTTAGGGGGTGTTTGGTTGGTGGAATCAAATGGTGCATGCATCGCCTGATGCGCACCTTTTTTGGTTCGCCGTTTGGTTGGGCGGCTGCATCAAACAATGCACCCTCATTAATGACATAAAGTAGAGTGGGGGAAGCAAATGATCCAGGTTTACCTGCATCGCCACATACCGGTATGTGGCGATGCAGCATGGGGGGATGCAATACACCGCCCCATGCAAAGAACCAGACAGACCCTGGGGTGTTTGGTTCGCCCGCATCAGCATGCATCATGGCCCCGCGATACATGCATCATGGAAACCAATGAATCGGCTATATGTGGCAATGCAAGTAAACCTGCATCATTTGCTTCCCCCGCTCTACTTTATGTCATTAATGAGGGTGCATTGTTTGATGCACCCGCCCAACCAAACAGCGGACCAAAAAAGGTGCACATCAAGCGATGCATGCACCATTTGATTCCACCAACCACACGATACTGCCAACCTTATTTACCCATAGCATAGTCTACCCCCGACTTATATGTTTTCTAATGCATTGTTTGTAACTTATTGAGCATGTTATTCCTTATATGTTGGTTGCTATTTGATGTTGAATTCAATCAGTTGAGACATCCTGTTGAAACGGAACCTATTCTTTGGAAGACTGAGTAAGAAGCTAATTTCTGGAGCTTAAATCATTGCTGAACCTTAGATATGAATTTTCTGCTGGATTTTGTATTATATTTTGCAACATACCTTGGTTTCTGCTATGTAGCAAACAAGTTACGATGATCGTTTTAAGAATTTTGATGTCCCACACTAAACACATCTCAAAGTGTGATAGGTCATGATACTATGGCGCATAGACCATGCATATGCAATGATAGGTTTATATTGCAATATTGAATAGATGAGAAACCTTAGGATGACCCCCAGTATACAGCATCACAAAAACATATAGGTTTGAACTTTGAAGACAAAATTAAGGAAATCTAATAACATATAATTAGCACACATAAAGAAAACAATATGCAGCAGCATAAACACAATGGAAGAAAGATGCATACCATGTCTGGATCCAACACATCAATAGCATATAGTCCATATCTATCATCGGGCACAACGATGCTAGTTTTTGTATCCAATGACACTGTTTTACCTGTTGAAAAGATAGAGTGGGATGTTGATGAATGGTTACACTTTCACTTTCTAGAAAATATGGCATAATTAAGGACATTAAACTATGGAAAGAATGCTACTAGTGATGGCCAAACATCAATGGTAAATGACAAATTTGTGTAAAAAGATACCAAGCTTCAAGGCAGAAAAGAAAGAATAATTTCCTAGATGCTCACATTGTTTAAGCGCTAAATAATAAAAAGTGAAATTGGCTTATCTAACGCTTTAAAACTAAGATTCAATTTTCCTGAAACCGAACTTTTGAGGAATTCGAGAGCTCAAAAACTAAAGGACATCAACGATGTATTGAGAAGAATTCCAAACAATTGAATCAAAAGCATTGAACGCATAGATCTGTATGGAAGTTTCAACTTAAGCACCCAAACAGGATAGGATAGATAATCTCGATTATACAACTGCAATTTCCTGATGGAAACCCCTATCTACTCTTTGTTCTCAAAATCCCTATTGGTCCCCGCGCAAAAGTTTCCTACGATATCTAGTCAAGATTCCAAAGACCAACAGCATACCGGTGTTAGGGTCGAACCGCGACCAGAGTTTGGTCCGAAACTCATGATCAGCCCCAAGAATCCGAACCCAGACGCGCTCCTCCGCCCCGTTGTCGTCGACGGCATGCAAAACAGAACCAGCGATTCCCGGGACCAGCAGCACTGGATCGAGGTTAGGGTTCACAAGGGGCACCTGCTTCTTGGTAATCTTGAGCCACAGCTCGATCGACCGGATCAGCTCCTCCACCAGCATCGCCATCTCAATCGACACGCTCCGTGTCGAGGATCCCCAACAGCTAGATCGATTAAATTGGGGTTTGGGGGAGTGGCGTAGAAGGGGAGGGTGAAAGAGACGGAGAAGGGTTTCTTGTTTGGGAGGAGAGGATAGAAAAAGGAGAGAAGGGAACGGCACTCGACCTCGACCCTTTCCTGTCCCGCGGGAGTCGATGCCGTGGGGGGGACGACGGGGACTCTCCTGTCGTCGTCTCTCTCGTGTGAAACTTGCGCGGTAATTGCTGCTGTTTTTGACAGCCAGAAAGTTCAAAAGACACCACAAGATTTTACTAATATACAAACCATATTACTGAGTATAGGCAGCACACCTCAATTTAAAAAACAACAGCTTTTATTAGTACACCCGCGTTGTTGCGCCATGTGTGGGCCGTGCCACCTGAACACGGTCTTTTTTAATTATATTCATGTTTTTCAATTCTTTAATCTTGGATTGAATGGATGTCCACCGTCAGAAATAGTTTTTTTGAGCTGTTTTCTTAATAGGGTACTAGCGGATCCGTGCAAATTACACGGTTTATCAATCACACCCATCTCTCTCATTATCTCCTCCGTAACCACCCCCATCACACCCAATTCTTCATATATAAATGAATTCAGTTATTTTTAGAAATAATTAAGTTCGTGTGATGGGAGTGATTCTAAACCATCAGATATTAATCTTCTAAACTCTTATAGGCCGTCTGATGTAAGTAAAATCATGTCTTATATAGATAGACTAGGTTGTGGGCCCGTGCCACCTAGCACGGCTAACTGCCCGCCCCTACTATCTCTATTATAACTTACGCTCACTATCCTTTTTTTTTGTTTATTTAATTATAATTTTATACCACGTGTATGTTATATGTGTATAAGTTTATGACTCAGATGATGAGTCATAAAAGTAACTACCATTGGATCTTATAAGGTAGATAAGTATGTATATTTAAAACTAATCTCCTGGCTTATGATTATAAGGATATATATTTAAAACTAACCTAGGGAAGATGATAAAAATATACAAAGTTAACTTAGGAAAATATACATGTAAATAAACTAATAGGAGGTAAACGGTTGTAACCGTTATTGCTCCTTATAAGGTTGATATCATTATTATTTGAACCACCCTTGATTCAACCTAGGTATACACCACATACACCATAAAGACAAGGAGATAATTAGAACCAGTAAAACCAATACACCACAGTTTTTACTATATACATCATAATTTCTTAAAATACCCAAACAGCTTTTATTCTTTTTATTCTCAAAGTGGTGAGAAGGTGGTGGTTGATGCAGGTGGAGGCCGGCTACGGCGTGGAGGGGGTGGGGGAGTTGTGAAGGTATATATGAATAGGGTAAAGCTGATGGTGTATATAGAACTAGTCCTATCCCCTGTCACATGGCAGGTAACCACCATCTCCCCTCACCTCCCTCATAACTTCCCACTAACCCCTACTATTACCCCCTCCCCCACTATTACCCATCCACATCAGCAGTCACATAGGATAGACCCTACCACATAGGACGTCAGTAGGACAACAAAAGGTTAAGTTATAATCATGCTCCTATATAAGGATGATTATCCATAAGCAATAAACAACTAACGGAATGTTTGGTTGGATATAACCGTCGGAAATGGAATGGTCAAATACCCGGTCAAATCTCATTCCGTTGTTTGGTTAAACATTAAAATTGAGAATGGAATGCTTCCCATCTAATAGCCCGGACTCTCTCATTCCATTCCTAACGGAATGACGGTTATAATATAATTTGGTTATTTATTTCATATTCTCATTCCCTTTCTACACTTATTTTTGTATACCAAACACCTTCAAGCATGATTCCTAATCTCATTCATTGTGCAAACCAAACATGCCGCATCATTCTCATTCTACTCTTCATTCCCATCCTATTCTCATTCTTAATCTCATTCTTATTTCTAATCTCATTCTCATTCTCATTCCATTCTTTTTTTTTGTGCAAACCAAACCTAACGTAAATTAGAAAAGCATGTAAAGATAGCCCCAAGTGAACCTGACTCGAGTCGGACCCTTGGTTGGCCGCCGGGCTCCGATTGGACCCTCTTGGAGCTGCTTCGCGAGTGGAACCCACCCTCTTTGGTCCGTATCATGTTCTGCCTATTGCAGCACCATGTAATGGCAAAGTCAAAATCTAGCTGCCCAAGCTATTGTGTAATATCAATTCTTCAGATTAACAACTGAGCGCTACCCCAAATGTGTGGCATGGTCTGCTTTAGATATTTACAAAAACATAAGATAAAAAAAACACCACTACTGTAAACAAAAATAATTTAATAAACAATATTTTATGAAAAGTAAAACTTTGAGATTTCTTATATCATTTCTCGATAGGGGTGTCCAAAACGCCCAAATGGCCTAGCCCGGTACGAGTCCTGCTCGGACACGTCAGGGTTGTAGCCCGATCCGGTCCAGGTGTTGGCCCTGCTAGACCGGGCTCATCCGAGTTCAGGGCGGACCAGGGCCACTTGGTCAAAAACCCGATCCGGCCCAGTCCGGTCACCTATGATTTCTTTTAAAAAAAAAGAATTTATACCCAATCACCTATGGTCCAGTCCTACTCTCCTCTCCTCTCCGACGCAAATCCGGAGGCGAGCCGTGTTCTCCTCCACCTCCGCCGCCACCGCCGCCGGAGCCGATCCCCACCACTGTCGATGTCATCCTCCTCCGGCCACCTCCCCCGTTGCCATGCCTTGCGGACGCTTCCGCCTCCCCCCTGCCCCCATCTCTCTGTCTACCGCTCTGCAGCCGCCGCGACGGCGGATCTGAGCTAAAGATGAAGTAGAGGTCGAGAGGTGAAGATTTTGTCGGATCTAGGGTTTAGGAGGAGGAAAGAGGTTGGAGGTGGAGGTTAAAGGTGGTGGCGGCACCGGGTTCTGAAAGGAGGGTGAGCGATCGATTGGGCCATATCACACCGGGAATGGAGAAGGAGGGATCGGGGGCTTGCGGATATACAAATCCGAAGCTTGTGGAGGTTGGGGTGGCTGGAGGCAACAATTCCCGATGATAGCGACGCCGGATTGAGAGAGAGGTCAAGCTCGAGGGGTTTGGGTTCCATCGAAGAGGAGGACAGCGCCTGAATGGAGCTTGGAGGCGTCGAAGCGGGTAGTGGAAGGTCACGGGATGCTACGAGGTCGTTGGAGGTGTCAAGGGGGATGTGGCTTGCCGGGATATGGTGACGGAGAGGTTGGGGTAGCGTGGAGTGGTAGTGGAGTGTTCATTGCAGGTGGGGTCACCAGAGAAGAGAAGATGGACACATTGTGCCCCTCTGCTCCCTCCGTCGATGCCACCGCCGCAACCCCCCCCCCCCCCCCCCCGCCCGCCCGCCTGCCCATGCGGAGCCCCTCCGCGACCCCCTCGAGCTCCCTCGTTGCTCCCCCTGCTCCTCCCACTCCAACACTAACGGCGTCATCGCTTCCAACGGTTGCAGCGGCGGCGACGTGAGGCTTTATGCCTGCTCGGCGTCCCATCTCTCCTCCAACCTCCATCGGCTTCCACACCACCCAATCCAGGCCCCTGATAAGACTTGAAAAGTGCACAAAACACCCTTGTAATTTGGCTTTGTTGGGCCCCGAGCAATGCTGGACTGACTACTTTTATTCCATTTCAGGTATAACAGGTCCTTCCACGAGTTAGATCAATTCTGGAGCTAAAACAATCTATTTTGGCGATTTTTGGCAAGCCAGATCGATCGGTCTCAACAGGTTCGATCGATCCAACTCAACCAACAAGGGAACGATCAACAACGGCTGGATCGATCGAACTTCAAGTGCCCGATCGATCCAGCAAGGGATGTAGCTTAACAACGGTGGTTCGATCGATCGGCCAAGTCAAGCCCGATCGATCCAGCTCGGGAGTTACCAGCAATAAAGGCGTAGGATCGATCGAACTCCAAGAGTTGGATCGATCCTGCTCGGGCGTTGCTCACAATATTAAGGGAGTTAAGGAGTCGGATCGATCGGGCTTCAAAGGTTGGATCGATCCGACGCGGCCAGAAGCAAAGATCGACGACTCTGATCTAATCCGGGGGTGGTTGTCTCTTGGGCTATAAGTAGTCATTGTTTAGGGATTTTATGGGGGCTTTTTCAGACGTTTTTGGAGGGAGTTTACCTATCTTTTCTACATCTTTTCTTCGACAATTCTTTGGAGGAGATCCATGGCGGGAGGAGATCATCAACTTCTACCGATGGATTATCCCCTGAAGATGAGTAGCTAAAACCCTAGCCATGGGATTCTTATGATGTAATTAGGGTTTTTACTAGGGATTTCTTATATCTAGGGTTTGTATACACGATTATTTGGTTTTATGGATAGATTATATTTGCCTATATCTTGGTGTTGTTTTCTTACTGGATGTTTGGATCGTTCTTGCTTGCACTTGATTCTAGAGCTTGTGTATGTTAGGGCGTGGATTGGATTCATCCAAATAAGAGGATCATGCTAGTCCCATGATATCTCGGATGGAATCTTCTTCGTGATTAGGGATTATATAGTGCTAGTCCCACTATAGTAGTGCTAGTCCCACTACGTTCCATCCCTAATCTCTCATGCATCTTATCGTTGTAGTTTTGGCCATCGAGATGCGAAGTCATCTCGATATTACACCTAAATCCATTTCTATGGCTTTGCTTGCGATGAACTCATCTGAGTAAGAGGGTTCATTAGCAGTGAACGTAACTAATCATTCGGTCACTAATATTTCGTTAATTGTTCTTGCCGACAAGGAATCCTAAACAAAACTTGTCGAGTGATAATGAGAACTAGCCATTTCTTTATCAACTTTCAGGGAGCCATTTATCGTGTCTGCATGCCCTGATCTTTGGAAAACCTGGTAGATCCTTAGTTACTGATTAAGAATCCTATGGTCCTTTCTCTCATATTCTTCAATCCTTTAGTATAGTTTTAGTTTAATTTTAACTTGCAATCTTTTCTCAACTTATTAGTAGGAGATTTTCTAAGTATTTGATTTAAATCCCTGTGGACTCGACTCGGACTCTCCACTATCTACTAGCCCTTAGTAGTTAAAGTAGAGCACCGAAATATATTGTAATTTTGGTCAGTCTTGTTAAGCCACGACACTTTTCAAGTCGTATCAGCCCCCGACCACTTTGCCGCACCCAAGCTTCACCGATCTCACCGTCGTCAACGACCCACCCACCTCATCGCCACGATCCAGCCACCTCGTCGCCGATCGCCCCGATCCACCCGATCCCCTTGGAAGACCTCCGCAAGCTAGGGACGGGCCGGCTCTACGGTGGATCCACGGGGTCGGAGGAGGGTCACTGCACGCGAGGAGGGGCTCGGATCCGATGAGAGATGGGGTTGGCCCCCCCGCCGGAGTGCGTGGTGGTGGCCGTCTGGTGTAATGCTCTGACGAGAGATGAAGATGTCCGGTGTAGTGTGACTCCACATGATTTTTTTTTTGTTTTAAAGAACCGGGCCAGGCTCGGTCTAGTCCCGCTCGGTCTCCAAACCGAGCAAGGTCATACTGGGGCGGTCCAGGTGCAAGGCCTATTGGGCCCGGCACTAGCCCGCCCCCGTCCGGATGCTTACCAGGGGCGGACTGGGTATTGCCTCCAACCCGGATCGGCCCGGTCGAGTTGGACACCCCTATTTCTCGATAAAAGAAAACAAAACATCGCATGTGAAGCATTTTTTTCAACTTGGTGCAATACAATTGTTCCAATAGTCTTACACTCGACCCTATACTATTGTCAGACAAGACATACGAGGGATGACACATAAGACTTGTGACTCTGTGAGGACCCGTTCCTCTAAACTGGCTCGATAGCGTGGGTCGAGGGGCGTGCCATGTTGGCATGTTTCCACGTCGAGCATAATCTGTTTGATCGCATTGTTGATTTTGGACCCCAAGTGCAATTTGGTAAATTACATCTTGACGGTCGGTTTCACACCCACGTAGTGCACACATAGCCCAATGAATGATAAATGTGCTTGTTAGAATCTTAGGCGAGCTTGGGAACGGAAGATCCGGGCTCAGACGTGACAGCTGGTTTTTGGGACATCTGTCAGTCCATGGACGATGGACGATCGATCGTTCAAGGGACGATCGATCGTTCAAGGGACGATCGATCGTTCAACGGACGATCTGTCGCGCCCCGACCCGCGAAGGCCCACCCGGGCTGGGCAACGCGAATCGGAACCTAACTAATGCGGAAAAATATTGGCGAGGGGTTCCCTCTAACCTACTGGTCTCCCTAAACAATTCATAAACACCCTTATATTACCAAGATTAACAACCTCAAAGAAATACAATATAATATTCAAATCCTCAAAAGGGTTTACATTTGTACAAGATACTCCCGTAGGAGACTATCTAAACAAAAGATGGGTAGACATATGATCACCGCTCCTCAAGTACCGCCAGACGCTGCCGCACCACCAAACACCTGCCCCGTAGGGCCTACTGAAGAAGAGCTGACGCCTACACCTGCAAAACGCAGCTCCGGTAGGAGTGAGCATAAAGCTCAGTAGGGTTCTACACTACGACACACGGAAAGGGAGAGAACACAATAGTGTCGCCCCCAAGTAAAGTATGGGTGTACACATGGGCCCCATAACTCCACCGCGTGTCCCTGAGGTCCACGATCATGATCTTCCAGAAGAACTGGTCACATGATGGGTCACACTCAGTAAGCAAGAAAACAACACTGCCGACTCACTAGCAGGAACCCGACACTGCTGATAAGAAATGACATCGTTGGGAGGAAATGGCACCGCTGAGTAGGCACTCCGTCTACTCAAGAGTCGTTATAATTAGACACCGGCTACACCTCAGAACCCGACTCGAGACAGACACGACCTCTAAATCATCGATCAAAAATATATTCAAGTCATCTAAGCCTATCATCGAAATCAACTAAATACTACATGTAACGCCCGACCCTCCACTGGGCCCCGGCCCGCGGGCTCCCGGTCCGACCAGGATCCACCCGAGGGCCCCACCAGACACAATATTGTCCGCTTTTGGCTCACCGCAGAAATATGGGAAAACTTCCCAGTAGGTCACCCATCCCGGGACCGCTCCAAGGCAAGCATGCTTAACCTTGGAGTTTTCTGTCGGATCACTGCCAACATGGCTTTAAAACGCATTATGTCTATTAAGGGCTCACTATATACTTATATCGAACCCCGGACCATACCCAGGCGTTGTGGGATTGCTTACCCGGCTACCCGACTTAGCCCCGCCCTCCAGGCGCAGGCATCTTGTCCCACGGTAGACCCAGCGGGCCTCACAATCCACCCCCCTTGGAGGCCCAGCGTCCTCGCTGGCACAATTTCCGGCTGAGAACCGGCTCTGATACCATACTGTAACACCCCGGCCCTCCACTGGGCCCCGGTCCGACCAGGATCCACCCGAAGGCCCCACCCGACACAAATATTGTCCGCTTTTGGCTCACCGTAGAAATCTGGGAAAACTTCCCAATCGGTCACCCATCCCGGGACCGCTCTAAGGCAAGCACGCTTAACCTTGGAGTTTTTTGACGGATCACTGCCTACACGGCTTTGAAACGCGTTATGTCTATTGAGGGCTTACTATATACTTATATCGAACCCCGGACCATACCCATGCGTTGTGGGATTGCTTACCCGGCTACCCGACTCAGCCCCGCCCTCCAGGCGCAGGCATCTTGTCCCACGGTAGACCTAGCGGGCCTCACACTACAATCCAACCTGGACCTTGCTACCCGCCACGGTCCTAGAGCTAAATCCGAGCTACCCGAAAGCCTCGGATCGGCGATCGACCCATCGCCCACGCCCTTTCCTTATGCATCTAATGCATTAACATAATGCATGCTATGATCATACCCAAGTAAGACTTAGACATGCAACAGTATGATAGGCGACACAAAAGTCTAACTGGATCGCTGCAGCGATACTACCAACCGCTGCCAACCAATCCACAGCGGGTCCCGGCATTACGACAGTACCGCGACCGTCAACCACGGACTCCTGCAACGGGAAACAACCCCGAAAACTTAGATGAACATATAATATAATATTATATGTTCAACACATATAATATTATTAAAACCAACAAGATCCTCTAATTAGGGGCTAAGTGATCTCATTGATCCGGCATCCAAACAACATCAGATTCGAGATCCAACATAGACACCAGCAGATAAACATGCTGCGATCAATTTATCCAAAATCGGGAAACATTCGACAGCTAGATTAACCGGAAAACACTAATCAAAATCACTAATCTCACTAATTACTTTTAATTGCTGCAACGTAGCCCATCCGTAGGAAAATCATAAAAAATCATAGAAAAAATAGAAAACTGTGAAACTGGTTGGGTCTGAGAGTATATTCAAATATCTACAACTCTCAAGTTCATCATAAGTCCAAATAATGCACGTACACGCCGAAAAACACGCCGTAAATCGGCTGTTCTTCAAGAAAAGAGAAATCAGAAAATCCGAGTTTAAACATGTTAAAATCCTACTAAAAACTCAATCAAATCTTATGAAACTCTTATCAGTAATTAAGCTAAGCAAGAGGCACCCAACAAAACCAAGAACACCTAGATCTACCGCTAGATCTAGAGAAAACCCCCTAAATAACCCAAGTAGGTAGAAACCTACCAGAAGCTCACTCCTCAGCTGTTTCCCCGCGGTATGGCCACAAAGACGGCTTCAAACCAAGCCAATGATTTTCCTCTCACTACCACGAGTCCAACAAGCCTTCAAGCACCCAAAACGATGGCCGGAGGAGGGAGAACGTAGGGGAAGAAGAAGACAGGAAGCAAATCAGAAAAACAGGGGAAGTCGCGGGTTATTTATAGGCTCGAGTATCGATCGCTCCAGGGACTGATTGATTGGACTGACCGGCTTAAGTCGGTTCGCGTCCTTATTCAGATACGTCATTCACCGACACAGGTCCGATCAAGGAGCGATCGATCGCACACGGGCCGCCAGCTGCCTAAAAATAGGCTTCTGCGCGGCCGAGCTTGGATCTTTCAATCCCAAGCCCGTCTAGGGTTCTAGCAAACGCATAAATCAAACATAGGAGCTATGTGTGCACTACACGGGTGTGAAACAAACCGACAAGAAGCAATTTACCAAATTGCCCTTGCGGTCCACAACGAGCCACGGGCTCGACCCAAGCGGTCGACCCAGGAATGGAGGGACATGTCCTCACACGATCGATCGGTCCTGAGGACGATAGATCAGATTCGAGGTCGGCACCGACGCTGACGTGTCCAGATAAGGATGCAAACAAACCTAAAACCGATCGATTGGTCTCGAGTTCTATAAGAACCCGCGAGCAGCCCCTGTTTTTCTTTTTTCTTCTCTCTTCTCCACCGTTGCTTGGATCGCGGGGGAGGCTTGTTGCAGAGGCTTGGAGGGGGTGCCAACGAGTAGGGGAGTTAATCTAAACCTTCCCCACAAGGATTAATGGTGGATTAGCGTAGAACGATCGAATTCTTCACTTAAGGCTAGTTTAGATGTTCTAGATTAATTGAATGCTTGATTCTTGGAGCTCGATAGGCGATCGGACGACCGACTTCCCTCCCATCGCAGTGGATCGTTGTACCCTGGGAGTTTTTTGTCTGAAGATCTAGAAAGCAAGGAGTGGTGGGCAAATAAAGCTTAAGGGCACAGTGTGGCACACTGGCCTCGATCAAGCGACGTTTCTTCGTCGGATTTGTCTTCCTTCTCATTCATTCCTTTTTCGGATTAACGGTACGTGAAATTTATTTGTTTTGTTAAAACTGATTGTAAAGGATTACTTGCTACCATAGTAAAAGCAATAATCCTAGTTCTTATTTCCAACAGTAGACATGTTAGCTCGCTGAGACATATCCTGTCCCTATCTAATGTATTTCCGGGATCGTCGCCAACGAGTAGGGGAGTTAATCTAAACCTTCCCCACAAGGATTAATGGTGGATTAGCGTAGAACGATCGGATTCTTCACTTAAGGCTAGTTTAGATGTTCTAGGTTAATTGAATGCTTGATTCTTTGATTAATCTATGCTAGATGATGCTTCTATGTATGCTTAATATATGATCGATGTTTGATTGGATTTTTGTGGGATTTAATTCGAACTTAAGTTAGTTTTCCCTGATTTATTTCCGGATTTACGTTTTAATTAGAATAGCTATGTTTGACCTTGATTGCAGAACTTTACATGAATAATCTCAGTTGATATTCAACACGGACATTGTAGATCTCGGAGTGTTCTTTCGATTCCAACTGATTTTGTATTTTATCTATTTTTCTATGATGTTTTGCGATTTTTCTAGTGACTTGCGACGAGACCGATCTGAAGCTGTCTGAGCAGTGGATCGATCAATCCCAGGTTAGCCAATGGGGTTTTGTTGACCATTTTTTTTATGGTTTTCGAGGCTTTCTTCAATCCGATTTTTGAGAGGATCTTTGTGTCGATAAATTGAGTTAGCGTGATAGTTTTCCATGATTTTTGAAGTATTTATGCAAGGTTTATAGAAGGTTTAACTATTTGTTATGTTCTTGCATCTTATGAATTATAACAAGACAATAGCATGTTATATAAATCCAAGCCTATATTTATGTATTGTGTATATCTAAGCCCTATGCGAGGCTTGTGGTTGAACCAGGGCAGTCACGCCCCTTGGGCTGTGTAGAATAAAATATTCAACTACTAGATTGTCTGTTAGCTGGGGTTGTATTCCTTTTGTAGAGTTTTGGTTGACGCCGTATTTACCGTCGTAATTTTGAAATCTACTCAATCGTTAATCTAGATTGTTTCCTTAGTCTCATGGAGACTTGTAGGCCTATTGTGCCTACTTACTTCCTTAATCTAGACCTTTGCTATGTTCACCCTTTGACGAGCTATATGATGCGCCTAGCCCTGTGTATTATTTGGGATACTGTTGCATGCCTAAAAATCTTAATTATGCGTGTGTGAGCATACATGCATTTGATTGCATTAGAGGCATTGTAGGCTAGGCGTGGGCGATGATTGATCGCCGATCCGAGGGCTCAGGCAGCTCGGATCTAGCCGTAAGACCAAGATTGGGTAGCAAGGTCCATGGTTGAATTGTTGTGATAATCTGATGTTATCGAGGTTAATGTTTAGTTGACTGCATTTACTTTGATTGAGGTGTAGATGTCGTCTCTGATTGAGCCCTTGGTTTGTGAGGGATGACTGTTAACAGTGGAGGTCATCAGAGTGTATGCTCTGAGGTAGACGGTATACGTAACGTGAGTTTTCTCCTAGAGATGAGATGGAACCTGAGACTTTATTGTTTCCCTTCTTTTCAGTGTGACGCAGAATAGAATACTGCTGAGCTTATCCCTCACTCCTACCTAGGCTGCGTTTTGCAAGTGTAGGTGTCAGCTCTTGGTGGCGCGTTGACGTCCGGAAGTGTTTGAGGGCTTGGGGCTCAGTTTTTACTGCTAGACTGTACAAATGTATAATTTCCTTCTGTAAGGATTTTTTTTGAGATAGTTATATACATGCCTTTTGAGGATTAGTTATGTATCAGAAATCTTGTCTTATATTAAAGATTACAGTTTTGACCCCATATCGATTGGTTAATTTAGATGTATTATTTTATTATAAATATGACATATATGAATTGAATAGATTTGGAATCCTCACGCCCCGGACCGGATGAGTTTTTTTGGTCGGGGTGTGACACGACTAAGTTGGATTTTCTGCGAACCGTGATCCCAAAATCCATCAACCAATGTTTGGCAAAGTCAGAAGCTGTGAATCACACGATTGAGCACCATCAACTCGTTCTCAAGTCGATCCGTGATTTGCTCGACAAGAGTGCCCAGAGTCCTTAAAGTTTTCACCGCTTCTCGGGTCCTTCTGTCAAACTCTTTGTCGCGCGTTTCAATCAACTGCTTCAACTCTCACAACTCATCCTCTCAAGTTGCAAGTGTCGCCCTCACCTCCTCAAGTTGCACAGTGGTCTCCTCCAAGCGAGTGAAGACTGAAGTCGACGCCCCATCCGCTGGCTACCCCACCAACGCGATCAGTGGCGTCAAGTGGTCAGCGTCTCCTCCGCTCTGCGATCCTTCGCTTGTTGACTTGGCACAAACTGGCTCTGATAGCAATTGTCACATGAGGAGGATAAATTTTCTCCTTACTTTTTGCCCGGTGATGGCGCCAAGCGGCCCCCACATTGAGCCCGCACACCGCCGCCGCGCGCCTGTACGTCGCTTGTGCTCCACTCGCACGTCATACGTCTACACGCCGTCTGTGCACAACTTGTGCACTCCGCCCCAATTGCCTCTTGACCATCCCTCTTTTTTTTTGCCTTGCACAATCTCAAGCACGCACGAATTTGGGTAAGGGATGAGATCTCAACTTATTTATTGATTAATGATTACAAGAGCACTCTTCTCTCACCCCCAATCCTTTTGGAGTACAATCACTCTCAATATAAGAGGCTCTCAACCCAAAACCCTAAAAGAATCACCCAATTCCTCTCTAGATGCTCAATTTGTGAGCTCTCCCACAGGTCTAGATGCCCCAACATCTAGCGGGGCCTACTCCTTATATAGATGAGAGTTCATGGCTTGCTCCAACAAGTCAAGTTCCTAGTCCAACTCTAAATCCTTGGCTTCATGCTTATCTCATCATGCAATCAACCAATCACAAAGCTCCCTAGCTTACTTGGACTCTTACATGAGTTAGGACTTGCCAAAGATTGCTCTTGCCTAAGTCCGCCCACACCTTGACTCGAAACAGGACTGATTTTCCTATTTCCACGAGTCAACTACCAGATCTCCTGTGCCATCTTCCTTATTCACCGTGTCATGTCTTGCCAAAGACCTAAGCCAAGTGGAATTAGTACACTTGCACGCTTAGATTGGTTGCCTCCGGACGCGTCGATTGCAACCAACACTTTCCCCGTGCCATCTTTTGTTTTTGCCACGTCAATCTCTTCCATAAGTCTAGTATAGCTGTAATTAGAACTTTTACACGGCTGGTTTGCTCTAGCTGGCCAATCGTGTCGCGCGGGGTATTCTGAGTCATAGTCCGACTTGGACTTGGCCGTCTGGCCACGTCGCCCGTGCGCTCTGCGTACCATCACGTGTGCCGCGCACGTACTCACTGTGCGCGCCATCCTGGGTTGCCTTGGCGCGCGCCGCGCTCGCTTGAATCTTCTCATGGCGTGTCGTGCTTCGCCTTGGCTTAGGCGAGGAATACTATTCACTTTCATTATGAATTCGTGACATAAAATACCGGCGAGCTCTTATTGATTCATTAATGGCAGTTTAATCTACAAACATTCTGAATGGCCAACACAACATCTTATTTGTATTTGAAACCTTGAAGTTGTAATTGATACAATTACAAAACTCAAGTAGCACCATGCACATAGTTTAGCCCGGAATGCGAAGGAGAAGTGGTACGAGATTGAAGGCATTTGGAGGAGCATCCCAAACAGAGAAAGCACTAGTAGAATTCATCCATTTGCTAGTGATATCCGGGAAGTGGCGATGGATGACATCCCTTAGGCTCTCAGTATTGTTCACCCACTCCAGGCCCTTCTTTGTATATGTCTTTTCGTTGAAGTAGCTTGTGAAGAAACGATCAGCTTCCAACCTCCTGTTATATATACATAGGTTGGCAAATGCTAGTCTTAGCCATCAATACTGCAAATATTAGTACGCAAATGAAACTACTGCATACAAATTGTTACGTACGCACCTGGATGCCATTATCACGAAAACAAAGAAAGCCGTCTCACTGATGGCGAACCCCTTAATCTTCTTCTCCGCCATGAGACCTACTAGAAGATCGAGCTTCTCGACGTCATCATGGTACAATTCTCTCAGTGCCTCAATTGCTTGCAAGTCATCTGTCAGGTCCTCCCACTTGGAGATGGGAATCATCAGAAGCCCCCTTCTGAACTGGTTGTACCTTGGCACGTTCCTCTCTCTGTCTCGGTAAACTGTTGTTTGAACAATATCGATCATGCACAAAAACATGCAAATTAGTTGTCATAATTAATAGAAGGAATTAATATAGTCTCTATTCGATCTATACCTTCGAGAGCAGGCAAGTCAACATGATCAGGTCTCATTGTACCATCAAGATTATCTGGGATGACATCTCTGAAGAACAAAGGGTAGTTCCAGAGCTCAAGAGCGCCGCATGCTTGGTGGCCCATCGACACGATTTGCCTCTCGAATCCAATTGAATCTAAACGCGATTCTCCATCTCGACCAAGGAGCTCCTCTATCTTGATTCTACACACAATTAAAAATGCTTCAAAAGCTAATTAAGCAAGCAAGCAAGAACATGTACAGAGAGAATAAGATATTAAGATTGTAGCATTAATTAGTTAGCAGAGCCTGTGTTTAATTAATTATGACTTACTCTTCGAGCAGTGGTGGAGATTTATTTGGTCCGGGCCTAGAGTTGATGTTTCGAAGTTGAAGGTTGTCTGGCATAAGGGAATGCATTCGATAAACCCCGACAAAGTCTTCTGTCAAGGAATATGGAACTCCATGGTTCTCTGGTTTCTTCAGTCCCACAAGGCCTCCTAGGATCGGTCCACCTACATGACCAAATATACTCTTGAACTTCTTCCCCAGCAAACCATACCAATTTGCATGCATTGCTGCATTCAGAGTATCGGTTTTCAGGAGCTCCACAGTCCAATCAATGGTGTGAATCTTGGCGATCACTGCGGAGGTCACAAGCCTTGCCTGGTGGTACAACACCTCGTCTTTTAGATGGGGACTTTCCTTCTGTATGTACACATGCATGCATTGAAGAATATTAGTGTATCAATTAGATCTCACGTACATCAACGTACGTTTATGCATGACTGTTAACAGTTTGTTTGTAGAAGGTGATGCAAATGTAGGTACGTATAGTAGGTACCTTTAATGCATCACAAACAGCATTGTGCTCCTTGACGAAGAGGGCTTGCAAGAGGGAAACTCCTGCCCAACTGTTACGTATGTCTCCAGATATTGGTCTTCCATCACTGTCATGCTGAAGCAAATTATTGTCTCCAATCTTCAGCTTACCATCAATGAAGGTCCTTACTTTTGATCCCGTCGTTGCATTATTACCATAGATAACACTTCCATCCCTTCATACATTCATAATTAAAGTAAAAAGAGTAATTAGCATGAATCAGGTTAATTAGATGAAGGCAATAACAAGAGCAACGGAAAAAAAATGCCATGTTAAAGTGATACAGCTCCTGCATCACTAGCTAGCTCGGTGTATGTAGCGAACAAAACAGGCCGGCCAAACCTTTTGAATTACTTACCACCAAGGTGTTCTTGCGTTCAAATGTCCAGTTTTAATCCCTTCAGCATGAGTAGGAACCTCTTTGGTCTTGAAGAACTTGAAAGATTTGTATGGGCATTCGCCAGCAACTTCATTCGGAGCCGTAATTTCCAACTGCACAGATAAAATGAAAAAAAAGGGGCTTATTTCAGAGGCAAATAATTAACATCCATCATAGCTAATTAAAGTTAGCACTAATAAAATATGTGGGACAACTTAATTGGCGGTTAAATCGCCTCCTTTCGGTTTACATGCAAATGCTTAATCACTAATTAACCAAATCTATATATTTTTTACTTTAAAAACAAATGGCTTTTCTTAGCTAGGAATTGGTAAACTACGGTGAATTGGATATTCTTCAGTCAGATCCGAAATTCTAGTCAATTCAAAAGTACATAATAATTATCCGGTTAATAAGTTAATTACTTACAAGGTGAGTCACGTTCTCGCTTTCTCATATCTTCAACTTATCTCCTTAATTGGGTGATCCAAACTACTTACGCTACCTGGTGACTTTTCCTCGTAATTAATATTCCAACTTGGTGGCTCATTCTCACCTTCTCCATATTTTTAAAATTTAGTAGCATCACGTCAGATGATATTTCTATACGTCCATATATAATAGGACCATAACTATATCAAAATGGTGAGTGGAGCTAGGGAGTCGCGAGGAAAAGGGAATATTCGAATATTCTTGAGGCAGCTGCGAGCTACTTGCAGTATTCAAAGAAAATACAATATTAGTTTAACTTATTTATTCTACAACTGGAATTATACTTGTTTAATAACAAGTTGCTCATTAGTATAACTGTTTAGTTTCAGCTCTAGTCAGCATTTAATTGCCTCCATTATCACTGATAAAGTATTATATTTTTATATTGAAGAGTTTTTGCAACCCATGCAGCCTCGGGGCTTAGGCTTAATTAATCAAAAAATTAAAAAAGAAAAAGAAAAAGGAGGAGGGGGGAGGACATGCATTTAATTGCCTCCATTATTAATGATAAAGTATATACATAAATATATATAATTAAAATGTATATATCCTGCTGTTAATTAATTACCTGTTGGGTGTCCTCAAGGTGGTCTACCCAGTCGTGTATCATGAACTGAATCCAAGAAGCTGCTATCAGGTTGAACTGCTTCCCTGTATCCTTCAAGCTCCTCCTAGCTAGAAGCTTTGTGGCCACTACCACTGGATCAGGGCTCATAATCTATAACACCAAAATATATAGCATCAAATCTCATCTGTTAGACGATCTTCTTCTTCTTCTTCTTTTTTTCTAATAGGGTGCATGGTGAGCATTTGACTAGCATAGTTCTTCGGAGGAGGTCATATGCATGGTTGGTGGTGAGTTTATTACCTCGTCTCTCTGCTCCATCGGAGGCATGTTCCTTCCGAAGAACGTAAGCTGGCTGCCGGCCTTCTTGCTCTCCGGGTCATTGTACTCGCCGTTGTCCGTTCTGAATGGGTAGTCGGCCGGATCGAAGCGAGTAGTGTCCGGCTGGCCGACGATCAGCAGGCTGTACTTGTCGTGGAGGGTGCGGCGTAGCTCAAGGTAGATCAGCCCCAGAAACACCGGCAGCCGATGCCACAGCTTCAACTTGTCGATGGTGTGCACCACCTGCATATATATATATATACACGTACGACGCATGCAGGATGAGAACTTTCTAAGGCAAAGATCACCGGAGAAGAAAGTTGAAGATGCATGCAAAACCATATATAGATGAAGAAGTAGTTAATCAAGAGTTGCATACAAGAAAGCTGAGCCTGTCGAAGAAGGACATCTTCTCTACGATGCCATGGAAACTTGGATCTATACAGGGTCGGAAGAGAAACATGCCCATGGCTATAGCTAGCTTGATTTCTGAGAAACTAGAAGGATCAGCTCTCTATTAGACTCCTATATATATATATATATATATATATATATATATATATAGAAGTTGGAGAGGACGGTGGATAGGCATTGCCATCATAGGTGTGCATTGTTGACGTTAAAGCATGAAATTTGTAATTTTCTAAAGAAAAGCCGAGATTGACTTTGAATGTAGGAAGGACGCTTGATTGATTGGAGTTGGGTTCTCAAAGAAGGATTTAAACCGCATGATATATCTAATTTTTTTTTTTTTTTTAATGAGATGAGTCAAGAGGCACATGATATACCTATTAATTGATCTAATTTATTGATAAAATAATACCGATAAACTATTAGATTAATCAACCGGTATTCAAAATAATAGAATTAGGATCTGTATTAGAAGTTAAGGATGATATTAATATGATTTTATCAAGTCATATAAATAGAGCATGCAAAATCTAGTTGTAAAAAAATTCAAATCAAGAAATACATTTCCACCTCTTAAACTCCACTTGTCTCCAACAATTGACACATCTAATCGTCGTCGAGACTATCGAAAGAAACGTGGAATATTTAATTTCTTTCACATATTCTAATCGCCGTCTTGACTGAAGACCTTTGTTTAGTTTATATCATCACTTTCCAAGTACAATCATATTAATAATTTAAATCTCATGTAACGGTCTATATTATTAATAAAATTCTAAGTGTGATTTAGATGTTAAAGATTTGAACCACTGAATGAGATTTAAACAGCTATTGCAATTGGTGTGATTGTATGAGCGAAGTGATAATATGAGCTAGGTAATTAGCAAAACTCGACCGAGGTGGGGAGCCGTCATCGATATCCATATGATTTTCCATTTTGCATATATACTGGAGATGTCCTGAAAGAATAAAAATTTGTGTCTCAATAAATTACACGAAGCCATGAATTTTGCCTTTAGGGGCACGTATCATCTCCACTCACACACATAGACAGAGAATATAGATTTTTTGTTTATAAATTTACAAAAAAAGATCGAGCTATTGTGTTGGATTGTTTTTTAAAAGAAGAGTTGGAATTTTAATGGATATATAGACATGGAGGTACATTTAATTTGTCATTTATGAATGACCCAACTTGTGGTTGGGAGTTTACCAATAATACCTCTGCTGGACTGTCTGGCGAAATTTGAGAGAGGTTGTAAAGGTAATGCCTTAATTGGAATACGGAAATCCGGTGGCGGGCCAGGTAATGCCTTTAATAATTGGAATAGGGAATCCGCTGGAGGCCCGCCACCGGATTTCCCCGAGTTGTCGGTGTAACGCATCTTCGGCTCAACTCTTCAGAAAAAGGAAAAATTAAGCTGGTGGTTGGTCCAATCCACATGAAAGAGATACTGAAGGAGCCAGGCGACTACTATTTTTATGCAATCTCTAACTAGTAGGGTTCTTTTATGTTTTATTTTTTTTGGATGTGGAGGACGACCAAGGAAGAGTGACGGAGGAAGAGTGCTGAAGAGAGAGTCAGTGACAAATGGGAAGGGGGCAAGGGGGTAGGTTATGGATATATATAGATATATAAGAGGAGCATTTCTACCCAGTTGATAGTAAACGGTTTGAGGTTTTTTTAATGGAGATCTAATGATAAATTGATTTTTTATATGAAACTTAGTGACAAATCTCATAATAAAAATGTGCCCGAATCAACCTTGTGACAGTTGGCACATTAATCTTTTTTTTTTTTGTGCTAACATGTATAATCGCACAATAACTACTGCTCGCTCTTTTTTATATCTCATAATAAAAAACTCTCTAAAAACTCGTTTTTTCTGCGTTTTGCTCTTCTTCTTGGATGCACATGCCTTATCCCCACCACGTACCATATCCTTCGTCCTTGGCTTCATAATATTCAACTTCAATAAATAGCCAGCTTTAGTTGGCGTTTGCCATCAGGCTATTGCGGGTGTTCAACGCTTTTCACATCAATCAACTCAAATAATAATAAAAAATAATACCCCTTTGGTTCCATGAACCACGGGAGAGAGAGAGAGAGAGGGCAACGGGATCATGGCAGCGAGATTGGGTTTTAATTTCTATATTTTATTATTTCTAGGTTTACAAGTGTGGATTACTTATATATCCACGTGTCGGAACATCCACGATAATCAACTTGGCTTAGCTGGCGGTCAACGCCAGCTCAAGTTGGCTTCGAAAGCATTACTCTAAGCTCATGCACAAATACACTTTGGACCATGCATACATGTGATCCCCCATTCTTGATCCACTATTGGCATGCAAGTGGAATAAGTGGCGTGGAGTCCTCAAAAGTCATATGCGTTCCCATTGCCCTTGCGTGCTCGAGTAGCCTCCTCTGCACCAACTATCACGTTTGTAAATTACTAGGACTAGGACATTTGTATAAAAGTACTCTTGAAAAGTTTTCATATAGTATATATATTTACTTTGTAAATTTTTTAGGGGGTTTTTGTATATACTCTGTCAATACTAATATCCTTTCTAAAGTTTCCATATTGCTTATGACCAATTTGATGGGGGGTAACAACAGACTCGGGTAAGTAAAATTAGTAATTTGTATATTGGTGACCCTTTATATTGCTTTGTGCACATAATTAGTGTTACTTTTGGTGTGTTTTTTTTTGACTTAATTACACTTTTGGTACTTGTAAAATTTTGTATATACCACTTTAATACATGTAGTTTGATAATTACGTTTTTTATACCTATATTTAATGTATATAACATATTTAATACCTACCGTTAGACGCCGTTATCCAGACTTGACGGCAATCCGCTCACGTGATATCAAGTGAGCGATTTTCAGTCAATTTTGACTGGTTTTCAGTCAATTTTGACTGATGGTTTTGCCACCTCATCTTCTCCATCTCTCCTCTGTCTCTCTCGTCTATCTCTCTATGTCTCTCCCTCCCCTGTCTCTCCATCTCTCCTCTCTCTCCTCTCTCTCCTCTCTGTCTCCCCCTCCCCCTGCCGGATCTCTTCTCTCTCTCCTCCCTCTCTCTTCCTCTCTCTCTCTCTCTCTCTCTGTCATCTCTCTCTGTCTCTCCCTCCCCTGTCTCTCCATCTCTTTCTTTATCCTCTCTGTCTCCCCCTCCCCTCCCTGTCTCTCCATCTCTCCCAAGCCGCCGCCAGCTCCCTCCTTTCTCCTCTCCTTTCTCATCTTCTCACCACCCCTCTTTTTCTCTCGTTTTCTTCTCTCTCGACGTGCCGGTCATCAAGCTCCGACGCCTCACCTCGCCGGAGCCATCGTCGTGCCAAGCCCGATGACGAGCTCCCCCATCTCCTACGACATCTCCTTCTTCACTCCCATCCCTTCTCATCCTCTCACTATCCCTCTCGTCTCCTCTCTCTCGGTATGTCGGACACGAAGCCTGATGCCACCCTTCACCGGATCTGCCGACCTGATGCCACATACTGTGCCAAGCTCAACATTGGGTTCCTCCGCCCGACGTCTGGCTCCGCCGCCTCGACGTCGAGCTCCTCCGTGACCTCCATCGAGATCATCACCGAGCTCCTGGTCCTGACATCAAGCGACACCGAGCGCCAGCGCCCGTCTTCGTCGGCCTTAGGCCCCCTTCACCAGATCTGCTCTCCCCGCACCCGCCGACCAATCTAGCACCCCGACATGGGACTCGTTCGCCTCGACGTCGAGCTCCTCCGTGACCTCCGTCGAGATCGTCACCAAGCTCCTAGTCCCGACATCGAGTGACGCCGAGCGCCACCGCCCATCTTCGCCGGTCTGATGTCGCCACTCAACGGTTTCATCCTCGCCACCGAGGTCCACAAGCGTAATTAAGCCAAGCGCCTGGTGCGATGAGAACCAAGTCACATGCATGTATTTGTCGTTTGAAAAAATGACGCCGTTAGACAGTCGGACCAAAACGAAGTGGTTTTAATAGTATAGGTACTAAAAATGTAATTATCAAACTATAGGTACTAAAGTGGTATATCCAAAATTTTACAGGTACCAAAAGCGTAATTAAGCCTTTTTTCATATTAATAACACTTTTACTTGGCAGAATGAAATTACCCTTCACTCATATGCAGCTCCTCACTTGTTGTATAGCTCCATTCATCTGTTGCGTAACTTCATTTACTTGTTGCACAATTATTTAGATTGTTAATCACATTATAAATGAAGTTACGGAACAAATTAGGGTAATTTCATCCTCCTAAGTAAAAGTGTCACTAATATACAACTAACAGTGAAAGTGGTACCATGTTGCAAAAAAGAACATGGAGTGCTATTAATATGCAAATTACTACAATAAAATTGCCAATATATGTTTGTAGGTTTTGAAGTGTATATGGATAAGGGAAAATATATACGTCATTTTTATTTAATTGGGGCTGATCAATTATTATATGGATTAGCCTAAAATACAATCTTACATGGCTGTGATTACAAATCTAGCCGATTACATGCTAGGCTCAGATACAGGCACTAACAATAAATTAGAACTAAATTTGATGGATATATATGATAGTTTGAAACTTATCAAGGATAAATGTTGAATTTGAAACTTTTCAGGGATAATTATGATTTTTTTTAACCAATTGTTGCCATTCAAAATTCCAAAGGACAACCGATCGTATTAAACTACACCGCTCGATGAGATTCATGCGTCGCGATGATTGATGACCGCCAGGTCACACATCTAATGGTTGAATAGGAAGCGACACGATGCATGACATCCCTATATAAGATATAATGATGGTGTCATCCACGTGATCCAATCACAGAATGGAGCAGAAAATGTGTGAAATACCGCTTGCGTGGGAAAAAGAACATCGACAAGTTGTCATTAATGAGATAGGACATGAGACACGTCCGAATAACAACAACGATGATATTGGGATTGGATGCAACAGCTGTAACCTATCAACCACAAGAGACAAGACTTGCTCGTCAATGAAATCAATACATCAACACGCAGGAGGTTATTTCATGGGTGCGTTGACGGGTTCAAGGTTTACTCATCGATCGATGAAGGAAGTAAGGAAGGTTGACATCTGGGTGTCAATGTATAGAGCATGAGGGTATCGACGGAATTAGGCACTTATATATAACAAGTGCGTGTCGATGTCGAGAGGAGGGATTCGATGAACCTTTAATCATATCAGACTCAGAAAATTCAGGTTCAATCAATATGATGGATGAAATTTAAAGTTTAATGAGACACTTCTTGACTCACTCGAGCCAATTTAACTCGAATCAACCGTCAGAGATTAAACAGGCGCCATGAAGTACAATTAACCACTATCAAATTCATAAGAGTGGGAACTTGTTCGGAGAAAGAGGAGAAAGCCGTTTCCCACGATGATATTGATGGCGCCAAAGAAGCAGCTAGGTGGGCCATGACCACACGACCTTGGAATCACGCGCGAAGACGGAGAAGGCTCCACGAACGACACATGGAGGATGTCAGTCGAAGTATAAAATGATAAAAGCAAAGAGACAAAAAAAACACACCAATCACTCTACTACTATCTTTTGTGCTAGTTTCAATTCCAGTTTTGATTGCCGTTGTTGTCAACCTTCCCGAGTAGTTGTAATCTATTAGTTGTTGTTCTAATGGAAGTAAGCATTTACTTTTCTTAGTTAATTGCTCTTATATTCTTAGGAGTAGTTTTTATCTCGGTCTTAAGAGAAAGAGTAGTGTAACCCTAGGGTTAATCTAGTTAGATTAGCGGTCACTAATTAGTTAAATACCATTTTCATTAACTTAAATTCTCTTAATTTCCCTGATCAAAACATTGGTAGTGAGGTTCGATATAGGAACATGCGTAGAACACCCAAAAGTTCTCTTAAATTGACGCACGTTAGAATCCCACTCTTTTTATCTTCATGTTAATTGACACATCTCACGCTTCTGGTGACCATGTACCCATCACGGGTACAATTTTTGAGCAACACCCATGTTAGGTTAGATTTAGATGACTTGCTTTGACAAAATGATATATGTAAAAGCTAAAGAATAAAGGGATATATAAGGTATTCGAAAGTTTAAGAAACAAATATACAATTTAAAAATTTCAAGCACATATATAACAATAAATAAAAAAAGCTTTTTACTACTACTTTTCTATTGACTAAACTGGTCTTGGTGACTCACGCATGCTTTTGAACATGTCAAGGATTTCTTGGCACAAGATGTAGGCAATAAAATTATGTATCGGCGTTGAACGTTTCTAAGGAAAAATTAAGATTAAGCCTTTGTGTTTTATGTGAATTAAATAGTCTTTGTTTCATTTATACGCATTGGCTTTTGAAATATGACCCTAAAATTGCTTCGATAGCTAGGCTTCCTAAACCCAGTTTAATAAGTACCACAGGTGTCACGCTTGGGAGCAAAAGAGATGGATACTTATCCTAAAAATTATCAGCACTGAAACCCATCCAATAATGGTACACTAATTAATGATCTCCGTTCATGGTTTGTAATAATCTGTTCAAGAGAAGCTGATTTGGACTCTGAACTAATTATTAATTTATATTACTCGAACTATTTATCTATTTCTTTTGGGAATGATTCTCAATTCTCTGACAATCACCTCATGGGTCAATGGTGGGTGGTGGGGGGTGGGTGGGTGGCGCCGGAAAAAGGGGTTTATTCCTTTCCAAATGGAAACGAGAAAAATGGATCAGACTTTTTGGTTGGTGCTTTTCTAAGGCACCATTAGAAATATTCAACAAGGAAACCAATGCGGCAGAGAGAGAGAGAGAGATATGAGAATGAAATGTGCAAAATGAAGTACATGAGTGAAAATTAGTGAGACATAAATGTAGTTAAAAATTTATGATATTAACGTCCAGTAGAGCAACAAAGATTATCTAATCTTTACAATCATAGTGAGCATTATCAACAGATTCCCTATCCCTACTTCGATATACAATATAAGGATAGGAAATCACTTTCAAGTATTGGGCCTTGCGCACCTAACAAGTTCTTTACATTAATTCTTTAGATCACAATAATAAACGGTCATGATTGAGCAACAATTGATATTAAAACCCACAAAATTTTTATTTTAAACAAAAATAGAAAAGTATCTATTAAAATAAGTACTGTTCTTTCAAATATGTTTTTTACTATTATTATTTTAGAAATATCATTATAACACCTTCAAGCCAATGTGGCATAGAGGAGAGAGTGTAAATATTAGTTCTTTTATATCGGGAATGCACGATATTCAAGGAGTTATATTCAAGCAGTGTAAATGGTTACATGGAATGAGATAGGAAATGAGCTTATGATAGGAAATCTATTGGGTGATCGTATTCCCTAAATTTAGAGTTAATGAATGGAGATAGGGAATTCGTTGAACTTGTCCTCTAATTTCTTCCATAAATCTTTCGCTGAAGTCTCCCTCATTATAAAATATTTCTAATCCCTTGCCAAACAAAACCTGATAGTTCCACAAACCAGACGATTTATTTTCTTCCAATCTTCATATGACATCTACTCAGGCTTCTTTTCCAATGTTATGTCTAGTTCTTGCTAGAACAAGACATCCAAGACCTCACACTTGGTATTCGAAACTGTAGATCTGGTTGTCGGTGTAGATTTTGAAGACCTTGACGGTGTCGACGTCGAAGATGAATCCTCAGACATCTCCTCGATGTGGATGATGAATCAATTTCAATACCCAGATCTGAACCTCGCTCTGATACCGCTTGTTGCGCTAGAAGGCACACCCAATGCAAAAATCCACCAACAATCGAGAAGGAAAAATAACCACACCAACAAACCCAAACAGTAAATACAGCATTTGGGGGAGAGGAAGTAGAGAGCATACCAAAGGACATAAGGATTTACGTGGTTCAACAATAGCCTACATCCACGGGTGGTACGGCGAGGCCAATCCACTAATCAAGATGAAGGAGTACAAATAAGTGCAAAAGCCACTCTCTACAACTCTCAAGCTCTCTCCAAAACCCTCTTATTTCCCCTCTTTTTTTTAGGGTTATAAAACACTCTATTTATAGCCTCCAAATAGTCCAAACCCGGATTAGATATGAGTCCTAGATTTTCCCATCTAATAAGGGAAGATCGATCCACCTAAAGCAAAAGATCGATCTTCTATACTTGAGACGTGAGGCGTTGTTTACATCTCGAAGAAGATCGATCCCCTTATAGAGGAAAGATCGTTCTTTGCATGAAGAAGATCGATCCACTCTTAGAGGAAAGATCGATCTTTTCAAAACTTACTCTCTGCCACCTCTGTCTGCATTGAAAGATCGATCGTACATGGCAGTAAAGCTCGATCTCTTAAACGGTGCTTTCTGTTACTCTGTCTGCAATGAAAGATCTATCTTACATGGCAGTAAAGATCCATCTCTTGTTGAAAACGAGCCAAAATCAACAGTATTCTTGTTTTCCTCGATCTTCTCAACAATGCTCTTTTGATAAGGGAGAAGATTCGGATAAATATAGCATTCCCTCAAACCAGGTAGAGTATCAAAGATATTGCCTTTATAAACATGCATGAAAGGTTTAATCATGGTCTTAAGCTCTTCCAAAAACTCCAAATTGTCATCAGGAGAAGAATTATGTAGATTTTCCCATGTGTCTTTTGAGTACTCATTTCCCTTGTCTAGTGAAAACCCCTTCCTTTGACATGCTTTTGTCATTTTAGATGAGATGCCTTCCACAAGTTTAGGTCCAACGAAACGCAGAGAGTTATAAAATTCCCTTAGATTATTATGAAAAAGTGTTCCAGAAAGGATGATCCTCTGCTCAGTTTTTACTTTTTCTATAGCCTGCCAAATGAGACTCCTCTCATTCCTTGGTGTATGCCCCTCATCAAAGACAAATAAGCCTGGCTTCTCAAGGAGGATTTTAGTGAATTCCGAACCATTCTTCTCCTTGGATGTCAGCATCTTGAAGAGACTATAGCTTATATAAGAAGGATGCTATTACCTCTGGACCAATACAATAGCTTCAATAATCTCATCCACCTCTTGTCTTGTGGCTTGTTCACAACTACCGGACTCTCTCATCATCTTATCTTCATTTCCTGAATAGCCTATTGAATTCAAATTATGGATCAAATGGTTAAGACCCAATCTTCTTGCTTCTTCTTCCCATGCATCAATCATGCCCTTAGGTGCAACAATCATAGGCCTCCGCTCATGTAAAAGCGTCAAATAACTATGAACAAATACAAGTGAAAGCCGTGTCTTTTCGGTCCCTGGTGCATGTGCAATCACGCAACCGCCAACAGTATTAGAGTTAGTGCATGTGTCTTCAACTCTTCAAGGTTGATTCCACTAGCAAGATTTTTCCACATGAACTCAAAAGCTTCTCGCTGATGTGGATACAAAGCCTCACTGATATCATTTGAAAGAAGGTCCCAAACTATTTCATCTCCATGGATGCAGGAATCTTGTCCTTTATCCTTGTCTCCAATCATGGAGAAGTCATTCATAAATTGGAGGCCCTCATCAAAAGCTGCAACCTTCTTGCTTGATCTTCCCCTGTCGCGTGATACCTTCAAAACAAACATATAATCACTAGACAATGCCAACTGAAGTTAAATAAGAAAGTCAGAAATGAGGATGTAATGAAATGACATACCAAATTTGGCAGAACATACTTGATTTCTAGGGTCACTAAAGAACAAAATTTGCATTTGATGCCAATCTGCTCATCAAGAACAAATTCGTGCTTTCCTCTAGGTCAAGTAGAATGATTTGCTTCAACTTCTTGAATATTGATCCCTTCTGCTTGATTATGCATGCAATTTTGTAATTGTATGAACATAAGCTTTGACCATATAGATACTAGAATTTAAACCATCATTTCGTCACTTACTATATATATATATATATATATATATATATATATATATATATATATATATATATATATATATATATATATATATATAAGCCATTAACAAACTTAAGGAGCATATATTAAGAAAATGGACATAGCTGTACAACCAGGCTCAAATAAACATAACTGACAAATTCAGAAGATCAATATACTTATTATCTTGTTCGAAGTGGTTTCTAGACCCACTTAATGATTTTGTTAAATTCAGTGGTTATAAAGTACATCTAAGATGGTAGAGTTTGAAACTCAATCAAATAATTGCATGTCGACAAAAAGTTTCTGAAGTGATCAACTCAAATTTATCCATCATGTGACAAATGGAAAAAAGGAATAAAGGGCACATTTGGCATACATTCACTGCATTTTTAAACCATAAAAGGCAGCATCCATTTATTTGTAAGACTGTACATATTTCTTGAGGTTTGTCTTCAGTACATATTTGCTGAAGGTGGTCTCTCAGATGCAGGTTTTAGGTTTCAAACCTAAGAAACTAAATTAGACTTGAATGGAAGTAGAAAATATGACATGAACATGCTTCCTGCTGTAGAAGGCTTCATGCTTGGATGGAATAGAAGGGAACTATCAGTTTCACAAGCTGGTCATGTATGAATGGGACAAAGGAGTTTTAGTTTTCATGCTCAACGGACCCACATATTGGAAAGTTTTGACCAGCAATTGAAGCTAACAATAACGTTGATTTAATAATGTATTTTAGGATATTTTGTTTTTGAATAGTTCAGCCCGAAGGCTATTACAAAATACAACTACAGTTACAATAGACCATTCAAGGCAGCCCTACCATCTTCTGGAACCCACATAAACAGAGTTCTGAGACGGCGACATGACCTTGCAATACTATCAGCTATTGTATTACAAGTCCTAGGAATATGCAAAAAGACAACAGAGTTAAAATCCAAAATCTCCTTCCAAATATTCCTCCCTATCGACTCAACCTCCATCGGCCACACTCTAAATCCATTCATGATTTGCACATCCATCATGGAGTTTGATTCAATCACTATTCGTGAATACACCTCTGCTTTAGAGAACATCAATGCCATCTCCATAGCCATTACTTTCGCAAACAAAACAGAGCTCGCCGCAACCGGCGAGCCCATCGCCCATTCTACCTCATCATCTGGACCTACACAAACAACACTAACTGCTGCTCCCTTTGAACCCGGATCAAAAGCCGCATCAACATGCACAACAATCCCATGTGGCCTTGGGTCCCTCTGCACCTTATCAAACCTCTTGTAGAACTCCTGTGCCTGTCTTCGAATCCTACGATACAACACCTCGGCCGTCTCTCCTCCCTCGCCAAAGATAATCTGATTTCTATCCTTCCATATAACCCAAGCCGCATAGCTTATAAATGTCTTCATAGCTTTCACACGTCCATTGCTTGATGAGGAGAACAATATTTCCAACCTCTCCTCTGGTTCCCCATCAAGCCTCGGCAAGTGTTCTTTAACAGCAATTGAGGCAAATATCTGTTGAAAAATAGGGCATTCAAAGATTGCATGAGCAATAGTTTCCGAAGCTTGACGACACCTTGGGCAATCCTGTTTAGAGGCACCACAAAACCTCCAAAGGCTCTCTCTTATCGGCAATCTCCGATGTAATACTTTCTAAAGAAAGTGCTGGACTCGTGGCCCAATCGATAGCCTCGTGACCATACTCCATCTCTCATCTTGGCTTTGATTCCCCACCCGCCTTCCTATCAAGTATGTATAAGAAGATCTTGTAGTAACCTCCCCTCCATGAGCCCAACGAACCCGATCCCTCCTAGCAATAGGAATCTGAACAACTCTTTGAAGCATAAGAGGATGACATAGATCCACCAATCTATCAGAGTTCCAATTCCGCTCAACAATGAAATCGCACACAACGGCCTTGCAAAGCCCATCTCCATCATAAAAACCTGGATTCATGCTGAGAGCCACATCATCTATCCACACATCATATAGGAAGCTGATTTTACTATTCTCCCTAGCTGAACAAACAAGACCACCTCTAAGTTCATCCACTGCCTGACATAGTGCCTTCCAGTGTGCCGAGACCAACCAAGGTCTCAAGTTTCTTGTTGACGGCAAAATTTCCTCCCATGGGTACTTTGCGGCAGCTAGGCTCTTCCAAACATTATTTTTTAGGCTCAAGAAAGCAAGCCATCCTTCTCATTTTGAGTGCTATTTGCCAATCTCTGAACTTTCGTACCCCCAAGCCACCCACCTCACGTGGCATGCAAATTTTTCTCCATGCAACAATGCTAAGCCCAGAACTACACCCATGCCAAAGAAACTCCCTACAAATCCCCTCCATTCGTTTAATAACTGCAATAGGAACTTTGGTGGTAGCCATAGCATAAACCGGAATACTTTGTAGCACAGACTTAAGAAGCACTAGGCGCCCCGGATAAGAGAAAGCCTTGCTTTGCCATGAAAGGACTTTTGACATCATTGAATCCAACACCAATGAGAAGTCCGCAGCTCTAACTCTTTTGTCAGTCAAAGGAACTCCTAGGTAATTCCATGTGCCCACCGCTTCCTCAATCCCTAGAATGTTGCAAATAGCCAACCTCTCATCTTCAAGAATTCCGAGCGAAAATTGAATGCTAGACTTAGCCGGGTTCATCTCCAAACTCGATAGAGACTTGAAGAGTATCATTCTCTCTTTAATCTTTTGAGCCTCTAAACATGTAGCCTTTTGTAACAAAGAGGCAATCATCAACATATAGTAGGTGAGAGATTGAGAAATCCGATCCTCGAAATTGCAAACCATCCAAACCTTCACACGGATCCTTGAGGGCCCGGGACAAGACCTCCCGGACAAGCAAAAATATGTATGGGGACAATGGATCACCTTGGCGAATGCCACATTGGGAGCCCACCTGCCCATGGAGCTTCCCATTAAGAATGAAGGAAAACCTTGGGCCAATCACACAGCTCATCACCCACCCAATCCACCTTCCCGGAAAGTTCATTCTTCTCAATGTTTATTGGAGGAAAGGCGATCAGACTTTATCATAAGCGGACCTCAAATCTACTTTAATCACCATCAAGCTTTGGGTCCTAGGAGCAATCCTCATAGAGTGGATAATCTCCTTAGCAGAATCAATGTTGTCATGAATAGAACGACCGGTAAGGAAAGCCGATTGTTCAATACCAATAAACTCATCAAGAACACCTTGCATCCTCCGGGCAATGATCGTAGTTATAATTTTATACCCAACATTACAAAGGCTTATTGGCCAATAATCTTTCAACTTCAAAGGAAATTGGCACTTGGGCACAAAGGATATGAAGGTTTTATTCCAAGAAGAAGGGAGATGGCTTGCTCGAAAAAAATGTTGTACAACCCCAACAAGATCATGCCCAACTACCTCCCAAAAATTGACATAGAAGTAAACCGGGAATCCATCCAGCCCCGGGCACTTACTCCGGCCCATACTAAAGACAACCTCCTTCACTTCCTCCACCGACACCTTTGCAAGCAAAGCCTCATGCAATGACTCATCAAGTCGTGGCAACTCCGGGAAATGTTCGAAATTTGAATTGTCTCCAACCTCCGTCGAAAGTTTGTGAAAGTAGTCTCCAAATATGTGACCAATCTGCACTTGCTCAGTAACAGGATCCTCCTCCCCATCCGGAATGATTGCAACTACTTTGGACTTGTGCTTGCGAGAGGACACAATCTTGAGGAAAAAAGCTGTATTGCGATCACCCGCCTTCATCCAATCAACCCTGACACGCTGCACAACCCTCATCTCCTGCTTCTCCAGAACTTGTTCCCATTGGTCCTCTAGTTCTTTCAATTGACTCTCACCTTTCAGCTGTAAGGAGTTCCTCATCCTCCTTCCTGTAGAGTTGCTCCAAACATCCTTTTAGCATCTTGCCCACGCCAAAGATGTCCTCTCCAAAAGCCAAAGTTATGGTTCTCCATGGATGAATCATAAGTAGATGAATGCAGCGAGATATCTAATGATCTAACTAATGCAGTACGAGAATTCTTGAATTCTTGCAGAGTAATATCTAAATCAGAATCTTCGTCCACATTCATTCATTCATGACATCACCAGAACAACCAAGGTTTAGAGATACTCACAGTGCTATCTCGGAGAAGCTTTGACTGATGCTCCTTCTCCGCTTGGAAGGTGCTTCGTCAAAGTCCCTAATGCACGATCAGAAAGATAGGAAATATTAGCACTGGTACTATTTTTGGTCTTTTATATAATAAACGACAGAAATAAAGATACTAATTGAAATAAAACTACACTAGGCAATAAACTTAATAAACCGTTAGTCCCCGGCAACGGCGCCAAAATTCTGACACGCCTTGAAAAGTGTCGTTACCTTAACAAGGACGCCAAAATTACAAATTTATAATGATCAAACTACTAACTAACTACTTTATGGGTAGATAGTAGCAAGTCCGAGTCGGTCCACAGGGAAAACAGGATTAAGTCTAATTACCGTGCATAGTTCTAAATCAAAGGTTAAGGAAGATGGATGATAGTTGGTCTTTAAACTACCTTTAACTCGAATTAAACTTAATCAGGAGAATAACAATAAGAGAAAAGGCTAGGAAGTTCTAATCCGTAATCGAGAGCTATTTAGGCATTCCTAGGATAAGAGCAATTCAATAAGTTCAAGATGGTTTTCTAAGGTTGATAGAAGATCGGCTAGGTCCACTATCACTCAACATAGATTCATTAGAAGCCTACGTCGGCATGAAGATCAATTCAGCGGATGATTGGTAGGAAAATAATCAAAGTGGTTCTAGCACTTTGAGATCGCCTAATCAACAAAGATAAAGAATGCATTGTAGGTTACAATCATAGGTCTTAATGGTTCTAGCATTAAGGTAGTGGTTCTAGCACTCCTACAATCATAAGCTAGGGTTTAGAATCCAATCCAAAGATCTAACATGGTTCTAGCATGAAAGCAACTTGAATAAGTCCTAATCCTAGCCTCTAACATGCAATACTCAAAACCAGCGATCGTAATCTCAGCGTAACTTTCACATTCGAACTCGAAACGAGGTGATTCAAGATTCGTTGGAAAGCTAAGACAAAGATCTACGACTTTTGTGTTTTGAGTTTTCACAAAATCCGGCTGTATATCCACTGAAAAACCGAGATAAGACAGACCGAAATTAGGGCACAAAGAGCAAACAACACATTCACCATAAGAAATATTACCAATAGATATATAAAATCCGAATTTAATCCATTAAACCATCATAAAGTACATGCTCTGATCCATAGGAAAACCGAAATAAACTCCCTATTACATCATAGAATTTCCTAGAATAAAGATTTAGCTACTCATCTTGAAGAGACGATCCATCGGGGAAGGTTGATGACGCGCTCCCGCCATGGATCTATCTTCAAGACCTAACCCTAATGTTTATTGAGGAAAAAGAATCAAGGAAACACCCAGGAGGAGAAGAAAATTCGTCTATGGGTGGCTGCCAAAAATCCTCTCCTAACACCTATTTATAGGCCTTAATAAAACCCTAACTCGGATTAGATCTCAGCCCTTTATTTTTCTCCCAGCATCAAATGAGATCGATCTCCATAGGGAAGAAGATCGATCTCCTTCGTTCTGCGAACTCTGGATCTGGAATACGCCCGACCAAGATCGATCTCCTTCAGGATGAAGATCGATCTCCTTTGCTTCGACTGGACCGCTTCTTGCTGGAATAATGAGATCGATCTCCTTCAGGATGCAGATCGATCTCCTTCACCCAGGATTGCCCGAATCACTTCGTTTAAGCACCAAACTTGATCTAACCTTCGTTGAAGGCTCTTATACCTGAAATGCACCATAGACCATCAAAATAGCCTTGCTCGGAGGCTAACAGGACCTAGTTAAAGGGGCGGTTTGTGTACTTTTCAAGCGTTATCAGCTGCTCAACCGGCGATTGCTAGGGAAGATCGAGAAAATCATCACCATATCCATCATCCACCTCCCGCTCTACTCCTCCTTACCCTTCTTCATTATCACTCTCTTGTTGCTCTTCAACTGTAACGACAAGATCCTTCTGCTCTAAGGCCTCATTAACCCGACGTACCCCTTCATTGTGCAACTCATTAATCTCCTCCATCGACAACCCAGCTAATGTATCAAGTATAGGAGGAGGAAGATGATCGTCATGAGCATAAGCTTCCTGGTGTTGGTTTGAATTTGGCGCCACACCCTGGTTAGCTTGAACATTAGACACCACAACCTCCAATGGTTCCATTATGCAAGCCTCGTGAGTTAAGCCCTGGCCCAAGCCTGCCGACTCAATTATGCAAACCTCATTAGTTTGGCCCACCTCAGGTAAAACTGACTGCCTACCATTATCTCAGCCCAGAAAAGGCCCAACATCTCCCCCACCTACTTTACCTCCCTGTAACCCACTCCTCGCTGGATGACCGTCACATTGACAAGCATCAATGGCTGCGACCTCACAGGCGTGATCTCCCCCACCTCCAGAATCTTCTCCTTCACATAAAGCCATCATCTCCCTGAACCTCCTATCACCATAATGGCGAAACCTTGGTAGCCACTCCATCCTCCTGCCATCTCTGCCATGCTGCCCAGCGTTCCGGTTGTCGGCATCCCCAATCAATGGCTCTATAGCCCCCTCCGATCAACATGGCTCAATCTCCCTTCCTCGCGGCTTCCCCAGCAGTCCACCAAACCCTGCACGGTTCCCAAGAGGAACACCTCGGTTCCCATGCCCTCGTCGGCGGACAACAGACCATCCTTCTTCCTCCACCGGTGGCCTCCGGCGATCGTCCAACGAGGCAGTAGACAGTAGGCAGTGGAGAAGCTGTTGGGTTCTCCTTACTACTTCGTATCTCAAATGTGTTCACCAAGGTATGCATTCCTACTACTCTCGCTCTCAATGGTTCTGATGGGTTCTCCTTGCTACCAATTTCACTGCCTCCCTCCCCACCTGTCATAATCCCTATAGTAACTTCCTCCTCCCCACCTACCTTCATCCTCAAAGTTATTGTCCTCCCAAAACAGGACTCGGTAGTATGACCGATCCAACCACAGGACTGGCAGAGATCCACATCTTCATAAACAAATTTGACATAATGGTGTCTAGATCTTGTCCTCCTGACAGTAGTTCCCTTCCTTACCGGCTTAGCAGTATCAATGTTCATACATACTCGAGCAAAACGACCCCTTGTACCCTCTCTAGTCGCAAGGTCAACAGCCAGCGGCTCCCCAATCTTCATTGCCCCCTTAGATGAAACCTCCACATCAACACACTCAATGACATGTTAGCCAATCTAACCCATACCGGGATCTTCTGAAAATCAGCTGGACTAGGACAAAATCCTCCTTCCAAGGAAGGAGAGACATCAGAAGACCATTGATAGTCCAGGGGCCCTTACACAAAGCAAACTTACGATCCTCCTCATTTGCAAACTTGATCACAAAGACGCCCTCAGGCATGTCAACAACATGTAGCTCCCCCAAAGAGCTCTACATGCTGCTCAATTTCATCCTCAAAGCATCCAGGGGAGCCAATCCCCACATCAGCTGACCAAAAATAGAGAATTCCCACTTCCGGCAGCAGCGTTCCATTAGTGTATCCTCTAGAAAAACCCCTTCATCCTCCTCATCAACACCCACCTCTTCCTCCAAACCCACTCCAACCGCCACCTTCGCAGCCAATGTAACAGTATCCACCCTGGGGAATGTGATCGCTTACAAACGTCGTCGTTAAAACGTTGTAAACTCAATCAAATATTAAATTTATAATCCTTATTCAATCACTACACTACTAGGTAGAAATAGCGGTGAAGTCGGGAGTCGATCCACAGGGAAAACGTTGGAAACTGAAATCAATTCTCAAAACCCTAAAACTAAGGAAAAGAATCAAATATAGAATAGAGTTATCTAAACTAATAAATAAAAGAGATAAAAGGTTGATCAATTTGAATCAATGGATAAGTGACTTAAGGAATTACTCAATCCGCCCTAGTTTCGTTATTAGTCTTCTGTAGTTATCATCTTGTTTCTTTCTCTCAACATTATGTGTCACACCCCGACCCAGAAAACCCATCCAGATCGAGGCGTGAGCCACCTGAATCTATTTACATCATCAATTGGCGCAACAAGCATATAAATGAATAATTCGGTCTCCAGTTCATGAAAATTTTGACAGAATCTCCTCTATAATTATAACACAAGAAACCTGTACAGTTCATAATATGACCATTTCAAGTTGTACAAAGAAACAACAATAAGTAACTCATTATTACATTTCTCAAATGTCTACATCAAAGAATAATACAACATTTCTCCAATACGACTGAATTAATGATCATACATTTCTGTTATCGAATATTTCAGATTATACAACAATTTATACATCACTGATTAAAACTATAAATTAACTGTAGATGAATTCCTCGAAGCTCCAAGTCCTCGATCACCTCGAAATATCGCGCCATCTTCTAGAAGATCACCTGAAAGAAGGAACTGCATCGACCTGCATCGCCGATGCATCCCAGGTAGGGTGAGCAACAATGCCCAGTAGGGTTCTACTCTACGTCGCACAGAAAAGAAGGGAAACTGCAACTGTGTCGTTCTCCGCCTAAGCCTAAGGTATGTCAAGGGTCCCATAACCCTATCGATGTCCCAAGGGCTCCCATCATGAACCTCTCTCTTGAACATGTTACCAAGATCACCCTAAGCACCAACAGGGGAACGGTACCATGCGGGATCACCCTTACCCAAGAACAAACGAGAGGAAACAAAGACTGTGGGCTCCTGTCTAGGTACCACACTACCCAGTCATACCATCTCTCGTGGGGACACACATGTCAGGGAATGCATCGACAACCATCCTTAGCACTTGGCCTTGAAGACCGACACGACCTCTACACCTCAAATATAAATATATAATCCATAGTCGACTATAGCAATAACCTCAAATGATATCAAACATAATCATCGATGACCATCATGTCCTAATCCTCAACTACCCCAAGCCCCGGTCTTAGGGCTAGATCCGGGCTACCCGAGAACCCCGGATCGGCGATCGAACCCATCGCCTACCACCTAGCCTGAATGCCTCTAATGCAATCATCATGCATGAGCCTATTCAAACAACTAGGCCTAGGTGTCTCTACATGACATCTCATCAAGCATGTCCAATTTATCGCATAATACATAAAAGAGAACTAAGCTATTACAGTGTTATCACATTTCAGTCCAAATTCCGGCATTACGATGGCATGCACCGCCTGTCAGCCAGAAATTGTACAATGGCACATTCTTAGCTAATCAACTAACAGGGCACCACTGGCCCGCACACTATAAGCATTTTCACAAAATAAATAAAAACGGGCTCACTGCCGGCCCTAGGCTTACATGATATTAAGATGCACAATTTAGGCCATTTCTATGAAGCTGCAAGAACTGACCACCATGCAGTAAGCCAACTTAGAGCTATCCAACTTCGGGATTTGATCATACTTATAGTTAACGATTAATCAACGAAAACCAGCATGACTGACACATAAAGAAAACTTTAGCTATTAGGATATTCAATCAACAAAAACATGATCGAACTAGAGCATCCACTTAAATGAAGCATTTGAAGCCCAAACGAGCATGGTAGAGGAATATCCAAACTTAACGATAACAACCGCATTATCGACCGAAAGAGAGCATCATATTGCATGACATTGGCATAATATTGGCTGAGAGGGGAAGACCAGCGTATCCTAGTGGCAGTACAGCAAAGCAAGACAAGGGGATGAAGTATAGCAGCATGAATAACAGGGGAAAGGAATTAAACCTAGCAGTAGCTCAGCAACCCCCTTTTTGGCATTTCATCAAACAGCTATAGGGCTTAATATAGAAGCTAGACCGAGGCAGCCAAGTGACAAGCCTGGCATGGGGGAGGTCTAGCCTAGCAGCGGTTCACGAAGGCACCCATGGCAGTAGGGAAATGAAGAGCAAAACAGGGGGAAGAGAAAGCAATCCACCCAGAACAGAGGCTACACATTGGAATCAAGGCTCAACAATTGATCCAAGTAAATTAGCGGTCGCAGCAATGAACCTATAGCATCAACCAGTAAGGCTAACTCAACAGAATCCGACAAGACAAAACCCATCACTAATCCACGGGCACAAGCAATGGCAGCAAGGAGAAGAGAAAGTATCTACAGGGAGAACAGAGCATAGCATGGCATACCATCATAGAAGAACAGGGAAGAAATCTCGCCAAAATCCATGAAACTCCACAGATCTAAACCGCAGACAAGAGGGAGGGAGAAACCAGCACCGGAAAACCAACGAACCAGCAATAACTGGCGGCAAGAAATCCAGGAGGGAAAACCAAACCCAAGTCACAAATCCGAAACACAATCACCACATCTAGTATCAACCATGGCAGCAAGGAAAGGACGAAGGAAGTATCGTATCTAAATCCAAGGCAGCAAGGTGTAGTTCAACAGAATCCGGCAAACCAATAGCTCAGCATCCATACAACCCATCCAGCAACAAGGAATAAAGCATTGCATTGCATAACATGGCCGCAAGGGGAAGGGGAAGAGCACCCTCACAGTCGAGAAGGGAAACAGAGCAAATATCATCGAAAAACAGGGCAAGCACAACAAATCCAACCCCGATGCAATCCTATGGCCTAATCTATGCTAGTAGAGTCTAAACCAAGTTTAGGCTAGAAACCCTACCTCTGGATCGTTGAGCTCGCGTCCTTCCCCTTCTTCTCCGGCCACGGCACTCATCGTCACCAAGGTTTTCGTCATCGCTGCCAAAGTAGCCAAGCTCCCCGCCGTCGGTGAAGGAGAAGGCCCAGCCGCCGTCTCGTTCCTCTCCAGCCGCGGTCATTGGTCGCCTCCGATCACGGTCGCCAAGCTCTACGCGAGATCGGGCCGCTGCTCTCTTGCTCTCTCTCTCTCTCTCTCTCTCTCTCTCTCGGAGTAGATCGCGATGAGCTCTCTCCCTCTTAATCGCGGCTGAAGCCCTAGCATTAGATGGGTTAAGTGGACCTTAAGTACTAATGACTTAAGATTAGATCCTGGCCGTCCGATCGGCCAGATCTGATCCCATAAGCTCAAACCTTGATCTAATCAAGATCTTCCGGTCTAGGATTCCCCTAATGATCTAATCAGGCACATACATCACCACACGGCCGTGTGTGCGCTACGCGTGTGTGAAACCAGCTCCGTCAAGGGTAATTTATCAGATTACCCCCGGAGTCGCAACGATCAACGGAGATCGCGAAGTAAGGCCAACCAAGCCCAAAACCAACAGAACCAGACCCTCGACCCAAGCGGTCAGACCGGGTTGGAGGTATGGGTCCTCACATTATGGATCATATGGCTACAAGCTCACATGAATCCCTAAAATAAAGTTAATATTCCCAACGGCATAACCTATCTTTGCTTGGCATAGATTGTCTTTGGTCCTACAATTACCTTAAATTATACTACTCCTAATGACTGTGGCACAACCTATCTTCGCGTAGCATAGCTTATCTCAAAGGCAAACCAATAACTTCATGAAAATCATCTCATAAATCTCTACAATCAATCACAGAAATCATGTAGGACTAAAAGTACGTCAAGGGCACTCTGTTCCTTCAACTCTATTAACAATAAAACCATATTCATGAGATCATGCATCGAGAAGTTCACAAGAATCCAACTAAAGAAAAACCAAAACTACACTAGGGTTTCATGAATAATCCTAAGTACAATAATTAGCAACTCATCTTTTGGATGAAAGTCATCGGGTTGGAATAAGAAGCTGTCACCATCCACATCCTCTCCGTCTTCTTCCTCCTCCAAAGATTGTCAAAAAGATCCTTATTTTCGGCCAGCCAATACCTTATTATAGGTGTATTCCCGGAATTAGGGTTATGGCTAAGTTGAGTTGGACCTCTAGTGCAACTCGGATTTCCTAGTTTAATTCTGATAGCCTCTTCTGGTCGCGACTGGGTTCAATTCGTCCGGAATTTGAAAATGTACTCAACATGAACGATGTAGATTAGGAAGCGTTCTGTCCTCTCCCTAATATTTCATAATATTCGGACTTATGTGGAATATTTGGCGAATATTCTTCTGAGCATCGACGGACCCGTTTTCCAGCAGCCGTATATCTTCATAGTCTTCCAAACTGGTCTTAATCTGTCTGGAATCTCGTCAAGTGTCCAACATGAAAGTTGTAGATCTTGACGTCTTCTATCACGTACTAAATTTCCAGAATATTTGAACTTATAAAAAATATATAAAGAATATTTTCCTGACAGGCGACGAAGCAGTTTATTTAGTCATTTTAGCCGAACTTCTTACATTTCTTCTCAAAGCATGATTAAACCTAAAATCAACTAACAAGCTATCAAATACAACTACTCTAGGCATAACAAAGCTAAGTTAAGGGGTATAATTAGGAATAATTAGTGACTTATCAGGATGCAACAATGCCAGCACAAGAAGCTGCCTTCCTCCCCTTAGAGGCCCCGACGACCACCTCCGCAAAGGACAACAAAGCACTTTCCACCCCCACAACTTCCAATTCACATAGACCACCTTCCTCAACAACCAGCTTCGATGATGAAGGAATCAACATCTCACCATCAAGCCCTGGTGGGGAAGACACAGCTTGACTCGCCACCCTCATTCCTTCCTGAGAGAGTCCAGCTTGAGGTCTTGGACTCCAGCCCGTCACCCTCGCTCCAACAGCTCTACTTCTCCCCTCCTTCAACACCTTCCTCTGCTTCTACTTCCTTGCTTTATCCTTCTTTGCTTTATCCTTCTCTGCTTTCTCCTTCTTTTTCTGGAGAATACGTGTGTATTTTAGGATATTGCTCTTACTGCTTTTACTTTTGCTTGATTCTCCTTTGGTTATAGTTCTAAGAGAAAAGATGGTGGCATCCAGGCATGTGAAATGAACCAAGATGATGGCTTGCTCCATAGCATTAACGAATTAGATCCTAACCTGATTCGATATCAAACCAAAACTCAAATGAGATAGATATCCTAAGCCAATGAAAGAAAATCTGAACATGTAGCAACATAAGCTACTGATGAATTACTACGTGAATGCTATCTTTCCACTTCTATGCATTGGCAGTTATTTCTATGAATGGCAGGCATGATCATAATGTTGTTCCCAAGCTTTATGCTGCATGCTAAAAGCCAGGTACTTAACAAGAAATCATAAATGGAAAACAATCAAGGAATTGATGAATATAGAATCACCGAGATATCATTGCCATTAAAGTTTAACAGGGGTACCTCATCAATGTCGTAGGAACCCATATTATCCACTTCCAGAGTGAAATTGTAGTCATCCCATATCTCATCAATGTGCTTCTCATATTCAGTTTTCTCAACTGGTTTTGGATCATCATAACCAAACTTGAAAATCAATGGCAGCAATTCATCATTATGGGAGTTGGTAATGGGAATATTATCCTTAGGAATCAATTCCTCTGGTAATTCCTTGGCATTAGTTAGAATTGTATCCACAAGCATCCTATAAAGGGTGTCTGCCTTTGGACCCTTAACACCCTTTCTTCTGGTAAAGTTATGCATTTCCTCTGCTCCACCTCTCCTCTCCTTCCATCTTCATCCATCTTATTGTGTTCATGTTTGCCACTTCCATCACCTTCTTCACTAGAGGCCGAACTTGAATCAATTTCCAGTTGAGATCTACAATTGGGGTTGCTCATAATTCCAACAAACTCTCTTATTTTCTCCTCAACCTCTGACTTGAATAGTGACTTCGCGTGATCAATGCTCCCACTGCCCATAGAACCTTCACAATGGGTTCCATCTTTGCCAACTGAGACCAAGATTTCAATCTCAGAGGACTTCTTCTTCTTCTTCTTCTTCTTGAAACTGACCCCAGGACCTGATCGCTCGTGAAACGGTGTCGTTAAATGGTACGCAAAACGCAATTTAGAAATTTATATATTGTTATTCAATTACTAATCTATAGGGTAGAATAACGATGAAGTTCGGAGTCGAACAACACCTTCTTCTGCTTCTCCTTCATTTCTTTATCCTTCTTTGCCTTATCCTTCTTTTTCTGGGGAATACATGTGTATTTTAGGATATTGCTCTTGCTACTATTACTTTTGCTTGATTCTGCTTTGTTCATAGTCCTAAGAGAAAAGATGGTGGGATTCAGGCATGTGAAATGAACCAAGATGATGGCTTGCTCCATAGCATTAACGAATTAGATCCTAACCTGATTCGATATCAAACCAAAACTCAAAGGAGATATATATCCTAAGCTAATGAAAGCAAATCTGAACATGCAGCAACATAAGCTACTTATGAATTACTACTTGAATGCTATCTTTCCACTTCTATGCATTGGCAGTTATTTCTATGAATGGCAGGAAGGATCATAATGTTGTTCCCAAGCTTTATGCTACATGCTAAAAGCCAGGTACTTAACAAGAAATCATAAATGGAAAACAATCAAGGAATTGATGAATATAGAATCACCGAGATATCATTGCCATTAAAGTTTAACAGGGGTACCTCATCAATGTCGTAGGAACCCATATTATCCACTTCCAGAGTGAAATTGTAGTCATCCCATATCTCATCAATGTGCTTCTCATATTCAATTTTCTCAACTGGTTTTGGATCATCATAACCAAACTTGAAAATCAATGACATCAATTCATCATTATGGGAGTTGGTAATGGGAATATTGTCCTTAGGAATCAATTCCTCTGGTAATTCCTTGGCATCAGTTAGAATCGTATCCACAAGCATCCTATAAAGGGTGTCTGCCTTTGGACTCTTAAGACCCTTTCTTCTGGTAAAGTTCTGCATTTTCCTCTGCTCCACCTCTCCTCTCCTTCCATCTTCATCCATCTTATTGTGTTCATGTTTGGAGATCTACAGTTGGGGTTGCTCATAGTTCCAACAAACTCTCTTATTTTCTCCTCAACCTCTGACTTGAATAGTGACTTGGCGTGTTCAATACCCCCATTGCCCATAGAACCTTCACAATGGCTTCCATCTTTGCCAACTGAGACCAAGATTTCAATCTCAGAGGACTTCTTCTTCTTCTTCTTCTTGAAACTGACCCTAGGACCTGATCGCTCATGAAACGACATCGTTAAATGGTACGCAAAACACAATTTAGAAATTTATATATTGTTATTCAATTACTAATCTATAGGGTAGAATAGCGATGAAGTCCGGAGTCGAACAACATGGAATTTACCATGAAAGATTGAAATCAATTCTCAAAACCCTAAATCTAAGCGAAAACAAAAAGAATCAATGATAGGTTTGACTTATCTAAAACTATCTAAGAAAAGCAATTAAAAGTTGTTGTTAAACTAATGAGAGATATACCTAGGGATTACTCAATCCACCTTACTTTCACTTGCTACATTCTTCAATTATCCTCTTGTTTTCTTCTCTAAACATTATGGACTCACAGCTTCTTAAGCTTACATGAATCCCTAAAATAAAATTTATGTTCCTAATGACATAGCCTATCTTTCTTGGTATAGGTTGTCTTCGATCCTACAACTACCTTACTTATTCTACTCCTAATGATCTTAGCACAACCTATCCTAACATAGCCTATCTCAATAGCAAATCATAAATCACATGAAAACTATCCTATGAATCTCTATAATCAATTACAGAAATCATGTAGGGCAAAAGCACGTTAAGGGAGCTATGTTCATTCAACTCTATAAACAATGAAAAGCATATTCATAGGATCATGTCTCAAGAAGATTACAAGATTCAAATTAAAGAATACAAAAAGTTAGCCTAAGGCTTCATGAGATCCCTAAGTTAAGAAATCAACCACTCATCTTGTGGTTGAAGGCCATCAAATCCGGAAGAAAACTGTCGTCGTCTGCACCCTTGTCGTATCCTCTTTTCTTCTCCAAAGATAGCCAAAAAGATGATGAATTCGGATGGAATAAACCTATTTATAGGAGAACTCCTGAAATTAGGGTTTTGGGTAAGTTGAACTTCTATTATTACTCGAATTTTCTGAATTAATCCTGGCAAGCCCACTTCGATCGCAACTAGGTCTAGTTAGTCAGGATTCTCTGAAACTTGTCCAACACGAAAGATGTAGATTAGGAATTCCTGTCATATCTCTAGTATTTCATAATATTTGGAATTATATGGAATATTTGACAAATATTCTTCTAAACATCGACTTAACAGTTTTTCAGCATCTGTATATCTTTATATTCTTAAACACAGATATCAATCCATCAGGGATCTCGCAAAATGTTTAACATGGAAATTGTACATATGGAAGTCTTTTATCACGTTCCAAATTTTTTCAAGATTTAGACTTATATAGAATTTTTGACGAATATTCTCCTGGCAGACGAGAAAGAAGTCTTTTTACATAAATTCATATTTTTAGCCAAAAATCTTGTATTTTTTCTCAAATCATGATCAAACCTGAAATCAACACATAAACTATTAAATACACCTTAAATGAAACGTCCTCATCAACACACTCAATGGGCATGTTAGCCAATCTAACCCATACCGGGATCTTCTGAAAATCAGCTGGACTAGGACAAATATCCTCCTTCCAAGGAAGGAGAGACATCAAAAGACCATTGATAGTCCAGGTGTCGCGCCCCGACCCGCGAAAGTCCAACCGGGCCGGGCGACGCGAACCGAAACCTAACAAAATGCGGAAGAAAAGATGGTGAGGGTTCCCTCTAACCTATTGGTCTCCCTAACAATTCACCAAAAGCACCCCCAATTAAAAGACATTAATTTAACAACATCGAACCACAGATTTAAAACTCAAAGTGTTTAATATATAAATTCTCGGAGAGGGGAAGATCCAAATACAACATTACTCCCGTATGAGACTAACTAACCAATGGTAAAAGCAGTAAATATCGCCACCTCTCAAAGTCCACCAGGCGCCGCCGCACCGACGACCAACTGCCCGGTAGGGGCCACAGAGGAAGAACTGACGCCTGCACCTGCAAAACGCAGCCCGGGTAGGTGTGAGCACTAAGCTCAGTAGGGATCTACACTACGTCACACAGAAGGAAAAGGGAAACACAGGAGTGTCGCCTTCAAGTAGGACCTGGGTGTATCCATGGGTCCCATAACCCCACCGCGTGTCCCTGAGGCCCAGGGGCAGCACTCCAACACTGTCGACACACAATCTAAGTAGGCAACTTCACTACTCCCGGGTCAGCACAGTGGGACACCGGCTACACCTCAGCATCCGACTCGAGACCAACACGACCTCTACAATCATCAAGCAAATAAGTGCACCAGTCATCTAGGCCTATCATCAAGTTTGACTGGACACTACAATTCAAACCGGGTCCAAACTACCCAACCCCGGTCCTAGGGCTAAGTCCGAGCTTCCAGCCTCGGGACGGCGACCCAAAGATCACCCACGCCCTAACCAATGCAACTAATGCACAAATCAACAATGCATGCTATGACATACACAGATAAGAAGTAAAGCATGCAACAGTATAACAAACATCATATAATTCAACCGGATCGCTGCAGCGGTACTACCGACCGCTGTCAGCCGATCCGCAGCGGGTCCCGGCATTACGACGGTACCACGACCGTCGACCGCGAACTCCTGCAATGGGAAGCAACCCCGAAAACGATGATGAACAGTAAACAATATAATATTATATTCCGAAATATAATATTATATTCAAAACATCCAAAAGTTCTCTACTAGAGGCTATTTGACCCGTCGATCCGACGTCCAAACGACGTCGGATTTGAGATCCAACTTAGCCACTAGTAGATCTACATACCATGATCAACATATCCAAAATCCATAATCATCCAACGGTTGGATTAACGGGAAAACACTAATCAAAACCGTTAATCAAACTAACTTTCTAATTAATTGCTGCAACGCAACCCTCCAGTGTGAAAATCATAACAATTCGTACAAAAATCGGAAAAATATGAAATCAGTTGGAATAGAAAGCTAACGAAGAGATCTACAACTCTTATGTTTATCAAAACCCAAGATCATACACGTACAAGCCGGAAAACTCACCGCAAGCCGGCTGTTCTTCAAGAACAGCAGAAAACCGAAAAATCCGAGATTAATCATGCATAAATCCTACTCAAATCTCAACTAAATATCATGAAACTTATATCAGTAATTCTAATAGGCAAGAAGAAGCTAACAACATCAAGATCAACAAGATCTAACGGCTAGATCACGAGAAACCCATTAAAGAACACATGTAGGTAGAAGAACCTACCCAACTGTGCATTCCTCGGTTGATCCCTCGCAAACCAGTCACCAACACGACTCCAAACCACACCAGGGGCCTTCCTCTCATCGCCACAAATCCAACAAGCTTTGAAACGCCAAAAACGGTGGCCGGAGGAGGGAGAACGGAAGAGAAGAAGCTCGCCGGCGGAAGAAGAGAAGAAACAGAGCACCGCGGGAAAGAAGAGAAAGAAGGAAGAAGAGAAGAGAAGAGAAGGGAAGAAGGGGAAGGAAAGCTCGGGGGAAAGCCGGGAAAGCCAGAGGAAAGGGGAAGGAGGGGAGGGAAAGTCCTCCCATTCTGACAAGAGAGAGCGACGGCTGGCTACCGTCATCTCGGAAGAGAAAAAAGCCACCGACTGATTGCTCACGAGTCCGATCGATCGCTCGTACGAGCGATCGATCGCTCAAGGGCCGTAAGCTACCCAAAAGCAAGCTTCCGCGCGCCCGAGCTGGGATCTTCCGATCCCGGGTCCACCTAACCATTCTAAACAAACACTAACACATACAAGGTCAGTGTGTGCACACGCGAGTGTGAAACAAACCAACAATGCGCAATTTACCAAATTGCCCTTGCGGTCCAAGAAACAATACGATCCACCGGATCGCGCGCTCGACGCGAAGCAAACCAACGAGCCACGGGCCCGACCCAGCCGGTCGACCCAGGAGTAGAGGGACAGGTCCTCACACCAGGGGCCCTTAGACAGAGCAAACTTATGATCCTCTTCATTTGCAAACTTGATCACAAAGACACCCTCAAGCATGTCAACAACACGTAGCTCCCCCAAAGAGCTCTACATGCTGCTCAATTTCATCCTCAAAGCATCCAGGGGAGCCAATCCCCACATCAGCTGACCAAAAACAGAGAACTCCCACTTCCAGCAGCAGCGTTCCATTAGTGTACCGTCCAGAAAAACCCCTTCATCCTCATCCACACCCACCTCTTCCTCCAAACCCACTTCAACCGCCACCTTCGCAGCCAATGTAACAGTATCCACCCTGGGGGATGCAACAATGCCAACACAAGAAGTCCTTAGAGGCCATGGCAACCACCTCCGCAAAGGACAACCCATCACTTTCCACCCCCACTACTTCCACCTCACACAGACCACCTTCCTCAACAACTAGCTTCGATGGTGAAGGACTCACCATCTCACCATCAAGCCCTAATGGGGAAGACACAGCTTGACTCGCCACCCTCAATCCTTCCTGAGAGAGTCCAGCTTGAGGTCTTGGACTCCAGCCCGTCACCCTCGCTCCAACAACTCTACTTCTCCCCTCCTTCAACACCTTCCTCTGCTTCTCCTTCCTTGCTTTATCCTTCTTTGCTTTATCCTTCTCTACTTTCTCCTTCTTTTTCTGGAGAATACGCATGTATTTTAGGATATTGCTCTTGCTGCTTTTACTTTTGTTTGATTCTCCTTTGGTTATAGTCCTAAGAGAAAAGATGGTGGGATCCAGGCATGTGAAATGAACCAAGATGATGGCTTGCTCCATAGCATTAACGAATTAGATCCTAACCTGATTCGATATCAAACCAAAACTCAAATGAGATAGATATCCTAAGCAAATGAAAGAAAATCTGAACATGCGGCAACATAAGCTACTTATGAATTACTACTTGAATGCTATCTTTCCACTTCTATGCATTGGCAGTTATCTCTATGAATGGCAGGAAGGATCATAATGATTTTCCCAAGCTTTATACTACATGCTAAAAGCCAGGTACTTAATAAGAAATCATAAATGGAAAACAATCAAGGAATTGATGAATATCGCATCACCGAGTATATCATTGCCATTAAAGTTTACCAGGGGTACCTCATCAATGTCGTAGGAACCCATTTTATCCACTTCTAGAGCGAAATTGTAGTCATCCCATATCTCATCAATGTGCTTCTCATATTCAGTCTTCTCAACTGGTTTTGGATCATCAAAACCAAACTTGAAAATCAATGGTAGCAATTCATCATTATGTGAGTTGGTAATGGGAATATCATCCTTAGGAATCAATTCCTCTGGTAATTCCTTGGCATCAGTTAGAATCGTATCCACAAGCATCCTATAAAGGGTGTCTGCCTTTGGACCCTTAACACCCTTTCTTCTGGTAAAGTTATGCATTTTCCTCTGCTCCACCTCTCCTCTCCTTCCATCTTCATCCATCTTATTGGGTTCATGTTTGCCACTTCCATCACCCTCTTCACTAGAGGCCGAACTTGAATCAATTTCCAGTTGAGATCTACAGTTGGGGTTGCTCATAGTTCCAACAAACTCTCTTATTTTCTCCTCAACCTCTGACTTGAATAGTGACTTGGCGTGATCAATACCCCCGCTGCCCATAGAACCTTCACAATGGGTTCCATCTTTGCCAACTGAGACCAAGATTTCAATCTCAGAGGACTTCTTCTTCTTCTTCTTCTTGAAACTGACCCCTGGACCTGATCGCTCGTGAAACGGTGTCGTTAAATGGTACGCAAAACGCAATTTAGAAATTTATATATTGTTATTCAATTACTAATCTATAGGGTAGAATAGCGATGAAAACCGGAGTCGAAGAACATGGAATTTACCATGAAAGATTGAAATCAATTCTCAAAACTCTAAATCTAAGCGAAAACAAAAAGAATCAATGATAGGTTTGAATTATCTAAAACTATCTAAGAAAAACAATTAAAAGTTGTTGTTAAACTAATGAGATATATACCTAGGGATTACTCAATCCACCTTACTTTCACTTTCTATATTCTTCAATTATCCTCTTGTTTTCTTCTCTAAACATTATGGACTCACAGCTTCTTAAGCTTACATGAATCCCTAAAATAAAATTTATGTTCCTAATGGCATAGGCTATCTTTCTTGGTATAGGTTTTCTTCGATCCTTCAACTACCTTACTTATTCTACTCGTAATGATCTTAGCACAACCTATCCTAACATAGCCTATCTCAATAGCAAACCATAAATCACATAAAACCATCCTATGAATCTCTACAATCAATCACAGAAATCATGTAGGACTAAAGCACGTTAAGGGAGCTCTGTTCATTCAACTCTATAAACAATGAAAAGCATATTCATATTATCATGTATCGAGAAGATTACAAGATTCAAATTAAAGAATAGAAAAAGTTAGCCTAAGGCTTCATGAGATCCCTAAGTTAAGAAATCAGCCACTCATCTTGTGAATGAAGGCCATCGAATCGGGAAGAAAACCGTCGTCATCTGCACCCTTGCCGTATCCTATTTTCTGCTCCAAAGATAGCTAAAAAGATGATGAATTTGGATGGAATAACCATATTTATAGGAGAACTCCTGAAATTAGGGTTTTGGGTAAGTTGAACTTCTATTACAACTCGGATTTCCTGAATTAATCCTGACAGCCCACTCCGATCGCAACATGGTCTTGTCTGTCATGAATCTTAAAACTTATCCAACACGAAAGATGTAGATTAGGAATTCCTATCATATCTCTTGGGTTTCATAATATTTGGAGTTATATGAATATTTGACAAATATTCTTCTAAATATCGGCAGAACAGTTTTTCAGCATCTTTATATCTTTATATTCTTATAAACGGGTATCAATCCATCAGGGATCTCACAAAGTGTTTAACATGAAAATTGTAGATTCTGGAAGTCTTTTATCATGTCCTAAATTTTCAGAAGATTTAGACTTATATAGAATTTTGGCGAATATTCTCCTAGCATGCGACAAAGCAGTCTTTTTACATAAATTCATATTTTTAGCCAAAAATCTTGTATTTCTTCTCAAATCATGATGAAATCTAAAATGAACTCACAAAATATTAAATACAACTACTATATGCCTAACAATGGTAAATTAAAGGGTTTAATTATGAATATTTAGTGACTTATCATACCGCCAACTTACACTTTGCTAGTACTCGAGCAAAGAAAATATTAAAAGAAAGCAATAAATCTAACTTGCCACTTTCGTAGGTCTTACGATTGCACTTAGCATATGCAACAAGCCTTTAAACCCCTGAGTTACGCCAGTGGAGAAGTTATAGTCACATGAGGGTTTTTAGGGATGATACCGACAAACATCTATACAACCCTTGATTATGTTATTAGAAATCAATCACAATATCCATCAACTCTAATGCATCAAATAAAAATCATACCTATGAATTTATTCTTCTACCTATAATAAGATAAAACAATAACAAATCAATGCATGCCAAACATCTTTCCAACATTTCAACATATTTAACCACAATTAAGAACAACTCCAACAATCCAAGTGTGTGAAAAGGATTCCACATGTCTCAGAGTATCAATTATATCCAAATACTTCAACCATTCAGGAATACGAACTTGGAAAAGTATATATTTTCGTTCACCATTTTACAATCTTTTTTTTTCAAGTCATGTGCAATGTTATGATTTCTTAAACTTTCTTCATGGTCCATGTAACGAGACAGTGACTCCTAAACCAGATGGCTTTAGGGCTATAAGGGCATGTTTGGATGACTCGGTATCCGGCGAATCCAATGGATTAGAGGAATGGCGCATTCCTCATCTCTTTAGTTGATCGTTTGGCAACAGATGTGGATTCCAGAAAAAACAGAATCCGTGGAATCCGCCAAGCCACGGATTCCATCCGCGGCGTTAGCTCAAATTGAGCGGACGCCACGAATGGAATCTGCGCCGCGGATTACATCCAACGGATCTCGTTCCATTCCACATTCACCTCTTGCCAAACACGCCCTAAGTGTAGAACACCATTCAGACTCTAATGCTCAAACCATGAAGGCTATAAATCATAACTAGTCATTTATTTTTCAGGAATTTCAATTGGTTTGCTTGAGCAACACACCTTGTTAGGCACTTTGCCCGGTTACTAAGTTGAAAATTAGATTTGGAACATCGCTAACAAGAAGTCGGGTTAGGAACATCTCGTCGCAAGGAATTGAGTTGTATGGAATATGGTAATGGATCGGGGTGGTTCTAGCACCTTGAATCCAAAACATAACAAAAGATATGATAGATGTTAGGGTAGATGTGGATTAGAGTGGTTCTAGTACAACAAGTGGCCAGGGTTCTAACACAACCTACTCATTGGGGAATATCAACAAACACCTATTGGTCACAAAGTTCTAGCTTATGCATACCGAGCAATTCATCCATCTAACATTAGAATCCAACTACAAAGATGAGAAAGTAAGCATATATCCAAACAACTATTGTCTCAATAGGGATTACAACATCCAAATCCAAAGAAACCATCCAAGAGAATCCCCCCAAATGAGAGCCCTAAGTCCTCTATTTATAGCCCCAAAGCTTCTCTCATTCGGATTAGATCTGGGCCTTTCATTTTGCTTAACTGGCAAGGAATGATTGATCTTCTAGGAGTGAAGAGCGATCTTTCCATCCCATATAGTTGGTTGCGCCCGAGGAAGACCGATCTTCTATAGGGAGAAGATCAATCTTTTGAATTGTTGCTCTGTGCCACTGTTTCTACACAGAAATGATCGATCCTCATATGCTGTGAAGATCGATCTTTTAAAAGATCGATCTTTTAATTCTAACATGAAAATTTCAACTTCTTTTTCAGCACTACGCCATTGGTACTAAAAATGCCGTAAGTTCCTCTAGGAAACTCGAAATCTCGAAACATAAAATTCTCAAGAAACTAGACTTCCATAGCTTTCTAATCATATATGGCACGTCATCCGATTCTTCCTGAGCAAGTACAATTTAATCTTCGAGATTGACCCATGTAATCTTTTCACCTTCTTTGCTCCTTTTGACTCCTATTTTCTATAAAGAGATCGATCTTCTTTCACATGTCTTAAATGTGCTCGAATAGACTCGTTTTCGCTCCAAACTTGATCTAACTCTTGTTGATGGCTCTTGTACCTGAAATACCATGAAGATTATTAGAAATACCTTACTCGAAAACTAACAAAGGAAAATTAAGAGGTTAATTTGTGTACTTTTCACAACTCATCAGGTGTTGAGGGTGTTCTTGCCGGCGCCGTGGTCGCTGGCGACGTACACATAGCCTCCACCTACGGTGGATACGAAGAATGATCGCATCGCCACATGTCATAGTACGGTGATGTGGCATGGTCATATACATCAATGGATCATCATACGAACCCATTTATATTAATATAATAATATTATTTCAATATATATTATTAAAATAATATAAAATAAACAATTTTTTTTGCATGATGTTGACCAATCATGATATGACACGTGGCATATGGACCCACTTATATTAATATTTTATTATAATAACATATAAATAATATTATTTAATACACCACGTACATGAAAATGTTTTTACACGCGCAAAAGTTTTTATACGCTCATAAAAACGCATACAAAAATGCTTATGAGCTCACAAAAATATTTGCGCGTAGAAAAGCAAACATGAACAAAAAATGTTACGACACACGCAAAAATTTGTATACCCTCACAAAAATATTTGCATGCATTTTTAGAAGCACATAAAAAAGTCTAAGCGCGAGGAGACTGCTTGAGACCATAGAGGGCTTTTTGCAGTCGACATGCCATCTTAGGCGGTGCTCAAAACCTTGAAGAGGCTTCAAATAGACTTCTTCAACTAAGTCACCATTTAGAAAGGTATTCTTGACATCCATCTGGAATAGCTGCCACTGGCGAATGGCCGCTACCGCGAGTAAGGATCGGAAAGATGTAAGATGGGCCACCGGAGCGAAAGTTTCCTCATAATCAATACCAAGCTCCTGAGTAAAACCACGCGCAACAAGACGTGTTTTGTAACGTTCCACCGGCCCATCAGCTCGCGTCTTAATCTTATACACCCATTTGTATCCCATGGCAGTCTTTCCCAGAGGCAAGTTCACGAAATCCCACGTATGAGTTTTGAGAAGGGCCTGAAGTTCATCAGATATTGCTTGCTGTCACAAGGGATTAGAACTAGCTTCGCGATAACTACGAGGCTCATAAAGAGTGGCAAAAGCAAAAAAGCAATGATAATCTTTAAGATAGGAGGGAGAAGCTCTCACCCGACTAGAACTACAAAGAGTTAAAAAAGAAGATGACTCATGCGGGTTGGGGGTGACTGCGGGATCAGCAGACGGTCCAGTCTCGTGAGGAACATCCGCTAAGTGATCGGTCGTTGAACTTTCGTCACCAGCATCACAAGTGTGCTCTGGGAAAAGATCGATATTTGGATCAGTAAAAATGGGTGATTAACGAGGATTCGACGAAATTTGGAAAATACTAGTGAATGGCTCTGTGCGGAACCCGCCTCGGTTTCCTGCAAGAGAACCGTCAAGCTGCCCTGCCATCTACACAACCACCAGGGACACGAGAATCCACTCGTGAGAAACCAAAACAAGCAACAATAAATAGAACTCTTGCTCAATTGAGGGTTCGGAAACCACATCCTTACTACTTAGAGAGCGGGTGATGCTTCTAGTGCGGGGACGGTTCAGATGTGGGTTGACGATGATAAGATCCCATGGTTCTTCGACAACAACCTTCGTTTTCCTTCTCTTGGCAGGGAGGTTTGAAGAATTGTCACTTGAAGCAGATGGATCATCGTCTTGGATCCTGATAGGCATTGCTGCAAAGACATCGAAAGAGTTCTTTTGAGGAACTTCTTTCATGATGCCAGATCTTCTTAGCGAAGGAATTTGAGCAGCACGGCCTCTCCGGGTAGTGTGCTGACTTGTTGATGAAGGGATCTGAGCTGGATGAGCTCTTTGGGTGATTTGTTGATTTCTATGACTGACCTTGGAAGTCACTCCATACCAAGGGCGTCCCAAGCCCCCAGCATAATATGGCGGGCGATGGACAGTATCCTTTTGCTTCTTCTCAGCGTGCCTCCTGACCCTAGCAGAAAGATGCTTAGGTTCATAAGCATTGATGTTTTGCTTAGGACGAGAAGTGTTGGTGTCGCTTTTCTCGACCCCCTTCTCGATCTGGAGAGCATTCGTCTCACGGTTGATGTAGTTGATGTAGGCCGTCTCCATATCTTGCAGATAAGTGTAGTAGCTGGGGAGTCTGGACTCCCAGTATTTCTATCGGTGCTTGTACTAGGAGTACAAGAACTCGCCCTGATCTCTGGCTGTGTAGAGACCGGTCTGAGGCTCACTGGCGCAAGTCCTGTGTGACTTGTTGACCACCTTGAGTTGTGCAGCAGAGGGTTGAAAGGTTTGAGGATGATTTCTTCCTTTGGGATCTTCAGTATGTGCTGGGAAGATCTTGTGGATGGAAGGGGCCTTGGCAGCCGACTTCCTTTTCCTCCTCGTGACAACCGTAGTCCAACCTTCTTCGTCTGTTGTGACAACTTCATGGGGGGTTGGCTATTGATCTCTTCGAAGGGGGGTGGATCTCAACTGGTGATCTCCTTTGGCCCCTTTAGTGAGTTTCTTCGGCATGTGGGCAGTTTTCTCCAGATATTCTTGACGAACACGGGCTCAACTAGAAGAAGCTTTGATATTAGTTTGCAGCTGGACGCTTGATCCGACTGACAAAATCTTGTTGTCCCTCGTCGCTTGCGGTGGGATTTGACAACAGAGGACTCCAAGTGTGGAAGTATTGTTCGAGGTGTTGTTGGAGGTGTTGACGGAGGTGTCGCCAGAGGTATGAGGGACACCATTGATGATGTTGAGGACACCGGCATGCCGTCGCTCCCTAGAGGGATGTTGAACCAGAGATCGCCAAAGCATATGTTGAACGAAGCATCGTTGAGCGCCATATCCCTTGGTCTTGGTCTTGGTCTTGGTGAAGAAATATGTTAGTATGTAAAGATGTTAGTATGTGGGAATTTTAAGGTTCGAATCCGAAGATGAGGGGTAGAGTGTTGTCCCACCGGGTGTGCCAGATTTTGTTTGACAATAAAATCGCTATCTCGGGGTGAGATGTTTGCCCATTTTATTGTGATAAAAAATCAATTTACATGTGGTGGGAGATTGTGAGAACAACACTCCTGAGTTCCCTGTATCATCACAAGCTGCATATCTCTTTCTCTTTGGACATGCATGCCCATGATGAGACTGGCAACTCATCATTTACATCTCCGTAGGGAAGACCCCTAATTAATGATCCGAGACTTAAAATCCTATTACATCATCTAAAAAGGGAAAGGAAGAAGTAGAAGGGTATTGGATGGAGGCGGAGCCTCCAACCCTCACCCTTGTTGTTGATGTTGATCTACCTTGGTCTTCCTTCTTAATCTCCTGGGAGTTGATGCAGGTCTTCAAAATTGATAGAGGCTCGGTTGGGGGATCCTCAAGAGCTGAAGAGTCTGTTGTAGGACCGTGGATTTGATGAAGGAATTGCTCTAGAAGTCTTGTTGTGGATCTTTCAGGAGCTGCTGGAGGACTTGGTGTCAGATCCTTGGGAGTTGATGAAGGAGTTGCTTTAAGATCTCCAAGAGTTGATGAAGGATTTCCAGAGTTGAAGAAACTTCAAGAACTGCTAGCTAATTCCTGCGAGTGGATCTGGATCCACCCGGGTCTCACTAACCCTTCAAGAACTTCAAGAATCAATAGCGACTCCCAGCGGGTGGATTTAAGTCCACGTGGGCTTTCCTAATTTTTGAAGAACTTTCAAGAACACGATGAACGCGAAGAACAAATTTTAGATTATCAGAGCTCAGCCTCCTCTCTTTCAGAGTGTGGATTTGCTCTCAAATGCCTCCAGGTCCTCTTGCCTTCACCCCCCTCCCCTCTATTTATAGGTGTTAGGAGAGGTTGGTTAGGCTGATTTTAGATTTGAATTTTGGTCGGGGAGTTGAGATTTGGGTGGTTAAGAGGGTAGGATTTAGGTGATTTAGATTTAGGGTTGGGTATATCAAATCTATTTAAATTCAAATTGGAATATTGAATTTGAATTTCAAATTTTACATATTTGTTCAAATTTTGAATATTTTCTTGAACTTTTGAAATATTTGAACATGTTGTAGACAATTTACCCTAATGCCCTTGGGCAAGGGGATAAGTGTAAATTATCAAAATACCATTTTTATCGGTCATATATGTTTTTGGACCGAAATACCCCCCAAAGCAGGTAGAGGTGCCTTTACATATATTTTTTGGACCATTATACCCCTAGAGGTTTAAAATGACCAAAATACTCTCGCCATCCATAGCTTTGTAGGATGCCATCAAAGCTTTAAAGAATGATGATATGAGGGTAAAATTATCAAAATACCATTTTGTACTTTGGTTGGTGTAGAGCCTATATATGTTTTGGACAAGGATACCCCTAAAGTAGATGATACTTTAAATGGTGGAGCATATTTGTCATGTGTACGTGGAAAATGTGCATTTAGAGTAAATGACCAAAATACCCTCGAGGGGCTAAAGGACCAAAATACCCTTTTTCATGTTTTGGTTTGTATAGGATGCCTTCAAAACCATCATGAATTATTTTGGAATGTTGTAGTTGGGCCAAGCCTATATTTGGCTAGAATGACCAAAATACCCTTAGAAGGTAAAACTTACCGAAATGCCCTTTATGCTTTTGGTTTGTATAAGATGCTATAAAAACCATATGGAGATATTTCTTAGATATTGTAGGGATCCTGAACACATATTTTAGTCAAAATTTCCAAAAAACCCATTGTGGGAAAAATTACCAAAATGCCTCCGAATCCTTTAAATTTAAGTAGGATGTACCTGAACCATGTAAAAGGCATGATGGAGTATAGGAGAAAGTGTAAGAATATATTTCACTTAAATCCCCAAAATACCCTTGATGTGATAAAATTACCAAAATGCCCCTATATCTTCTTAGCTTTTGTAGGATGCCGTAAAAGCTATATAGGGTTATGATATGATATTTTAGAGAGTCCATGTATGTATTTTTCCCTGAATTCCTAAAATACCCTTGGGTGGGTAAAATTACCAAAACGGCCTTTGTTCTCCCGATTTGTGTAGGATGGCATCAAAACCATGGAGGGTCACATATAGAGCAATGCATATGTGTGTGTATGTGTTTCAGCTTATATGTCTGGTAACGTGCCTTCGAGGAATGTCTGAAGCGAGTAGGGGCAATTTCGTAAATACTCTGAAATTTGACCTTAGTCAAAATTGGTGTCTACAATCACACTCAAGAAAGGTGAAATTGCAACTGTATTGTCTCCTTACCAAGCCTAAGGCGCAACTAGCTACAAGCATGCAAACACGACGGGGATCACGCCAGCTCTAGACGCTCCCCCATTCGCCACACACACCCACGACGGGGATCATGCCGGCTCTAGGCGCTCCCCAATCGTGAACTACGCTGGGCATCACGGGGGTTCCAAGCGCTCCCCAAACATAAACAAAGTAACCAGGGATTTCAGAGCACCTCGGGTGCATCCCTAACTCAATAACAAGTAAGTAAATCACACCCACACTTTAAGCTTGGGAAGGGAGGACGACACGACCTCTACATCTCAAGAACCACGATATGATAAACCAATTGACACAACAATCTCACCCTAAACCTGGCTACCCAACCACGGTCCTAGGGCTAGATCCGAGCTACCCGAGAGCCTTCGATCAGCGATCAATCCATCGCCACGCCCTAACCTAAAATGCATCTAATGCTATCAAATGCATGCAACTACACAAACATTTAACCTAGGTGTCTCTATATGGCAAAACAACAATAGAAGGTATTGTTATTCTACACATTTTCGGGAGTCATGACTCTCCCGGCTAACCACAAATCGGTAAACAATTAAAGAAGCAATAACAATTATAACTACATGCATGACATAAAACTGATTGCAATCGGTAAAACCTGGCAACACGATCCAAACCGCGAATCATAGCTTAAATCGAATGTAAAACCATCAAAATCCCGATTAAAGCTTCATGCTATCCTAGGTCTAACATTAGGAAAGACATGAGAAAACCGAGTTGATTTGAAATCAAAACCATTGAAAACGAAACCAAATTCAGCTCACTGCACAAGGAGATCGATCTTCGATCTTCACCTCCAATGAAAATCGATCTTCCTCGAGCCAGCGCAGTCACCTTAGCCAAGCAAGAGATCGATCTTCATACCCATGAAGATCGATCCTTCACGGGCTAGGCGTGAGGTTACAAGAGAAATTGATCTTCTTCTCAAGAAGATCGATCCTTCTTATACATCACCGGAAACCCACTGGAGAAAACGCCGAAAAACGTACAAAGTATAAAACCAAACTTCACAAAACTCGGGGATCGGAAAGAGCAAGACTAGGGGAGTCCAAAAACACCAAGAAATCAGAAAACCATCAGCTAAACACAAAGATCTAAGCTAAAGAGAGCAAATCAAACCCTAAAATGCTAAATCTTAAGATTTGGGTAGAGATCCCTACCTAGAACAAGTAGATGCCTTCAAATCCAGCCCAACGAGCTTCAGATCGTCCAAACAATCCTCCCCAAGCCGTCGGATTTGATCTCCTCCCATGATTTCCAAAAGAAATCCAAAGGAAAAGAGACGAGTTCTACGTATAGGACCAGCCATGACCAGAGAGATCGATCTTCACCTACCATGAAGATCGATCTTCCTTATGACAAGGCAAAGACTTTCCAGACACAAGGAGATCGATCTTCTATCCCTAAAAGATTGATCTTCTGATACTAAAAAGTGGCAAACGGGAAAACACTCATGCCCAAACCCAGATCTTTCGGTCCAAGTCACACATTAGGGTTCTAGTCAAGCACGAACATCATTGCAAGTTCATGTGTGCACAACCCGAGTGTGAAACGACCCTCGACGCACACGGTCGAGCCAGGTTAGAGGAACGGGTCCCCACAGTTTTGCTATGAAGTATACGGGCAGAACTGATGAGACAAGCTGCCATGTAAAAGATAAAGCTACGTGTATCAAGAAAAATTATCAATGAAAACAACAAAATAACGCGACCCCCCTTTGTGGAAATAGGAGCGGCCCCCATATATCAGAGTGAACAAGGTCAAAAGGTGCAGAAGATGTAGATGCATTTTTATTAAAAGATAGAGCCTTTTGTTTTCCTAATTAACATGACAAACAATCAAAGAACTCAAATTTGACATTCCCTAAGTAACCATTAGAAGCTAAAGACTGGACATGATTTAACGAAGTGTGACCAAGACGAGAATGCCAAATACTAGAGGAAACACTAGCGGCAATGGACGAAGCAGAACTAGGAACATGAAGGTTGGACAGTTCAAATAGACAACCAACTTTACGGCCGGTCTTAACTACCTTGCCCGTCTTCTGATCCTGCACATCACACCCCTTATTAGAAAAATGTCAGGATAAGACCATGTTCAACAAGTTGTCCCACAGAGAGAAGAATTAAGGGTCACGGGGTTACAACAAGCGGAGTCTATTAACCAGGAGGAATTGTTACCTGGGAGGACTGATAAGGTTATAGAAGTACGAGAGAGGACATGCTGAAGGATTGTCTCGAGGTCAGCTACAGTAAGGGATGACAACGAGGTTGCATAAGATGAGTTGGAAGCGGTTGTGCTGGTAGAAGCCACAACAATTGTCTTATGCAATGATGTAGACGCCTTAGACTTTTGAGCATCTCTAGCATCATTAGCCTTTTTCTTGTAGTAATCAGAGATGTGGTGACCATATTCCTTACAATAATTACATGACCCATTGAAGCGGCGTGGTCTAGAGGGGGTAGCTGCTGCAAATGGTGGAACAGCTGAGTCAAATGAGGCAGTGGCCATGACAAGTTCAGTAGACTAGACCCGATGAGAAGATCAGTAGACTGGACCCGACGAGTCATCTAGCGTGTCTCCTTGGATATGAGTTATGTGAGAGTAGAATCCAATGTAGGAAGAGGAGAGAAATGAAGCAATGAAGCTCTAGTGTTCTTGAAGTCATCCCGAATGTGCATCATAAAGTCAATGAATTGGCGCCAGTCCCGGTACTCCGAAAAGAGCTTAGCATACTTGTCATCAGGAAAATTGGGATCAGCCTGAGAAAGGTGATCCCAGAGACTACCTACCCGAGAATGAAACTCAGCAATAGATTGGCCAGTCTCTTGACGCAACTGATAAAGCTTTGATTCTAACTGAAACTGAAGTGCAGCATCACTAGAGCAATTATATCTATTTGCCAGAAAGTCCCATGCAAGCTTGGAATTGCGAAACTCAGGAAGAAGGCTATGGATGGAAGGAACATATGTGTTAATAAACCAAAAAAGTATCTTACAGTGAGTGCCTTCCCATTCTTCAAGGCGTTCCATAAATTGTTCATGACAAGTGACAACCCACCCTAGCCGACGACCAGCCAAGAAAACAGACATCTGCTGGGCCCAAGAATTATAGTTCGCCCCATTCAAAACTACCTCGATCGGTCGAGTAACATCATGAGAAGATGCCATGATGCAGCAAAAGAAGTAACAGCAACGAGGATGATCCACAAAACAGAGCCGCAACCGTCACGCAACAAGCTGAAGAACTCACAAGCGATCCCTTATGGAAGCCGGAAATACTGTTGCAATAACTTAGTGCTAGTGGAAAAAGAGATCGATGATGCTAGCTGGAACGGGTGCCGGCTAGATGCAAGCGAAATAGGAGCGCGTCGGGGCTATGAGCGTGAGAGCGCAACGAGAGAGGAGATTACTGCCGGAGAAGATCCGAGCTCGCCGGCCGGAACTCAAGCAAGGCGAGAATCGCGGGATGACCACGATCTTGGAACGGCAAAGGTGCAAGGAAAGAGTCGGAGCCGGAGCCGAAGGTGATGGGTTCCGGGGGATCACAAGAACACTTGAATCTCAAGCGGAAGATCCACGATGCTGTGGACGACGCCGGAAGCAAGGCTAGAGAGCATGTGCACGTCTCGAACAGGGGACGTACCTAAACTCGTCGGAGAGGAGCCGGAGTTGGAGGAGCTGGGCGCGCCGGAGAAGGACAGATTCGAGCGAAGAGGGCCGGAGAAGGGCAGGTCCGGGCGGCGAGGGTGAGATCCGGAGGAGAGCAGAGTTGAGCAGCGGACGCCGGAGGAGCAACGAACAAGGGGCCGAAGGAGAGTAGATCCGAGCGGCGGGGGCCGGATGAGGGGAGATCTGAGCGGCAGAGGACGCGAACAGGCTAGGGAGGAGCGATGAATAGGGGAGGCGCCGAACTCGCTAAAGAAGCGCCAGCTGGAGGAGGAGCTGGGCGCACCTCACCTAGATCGCGCAACCAGGCCGCGATCACGATCCCTCTAGGAACGCCAGTTGATCACGACGAGGAACGTGATCCGTTTGATCACACTAGGATCCATGATCGGAAGCAACCATCAACGGCCAGGATTACGTCTGATACCATGTTATAAGCTAAGGAAAGAGATAAGTTGAAAAATTTTATAATGTATTCTCTTATGTGTATTTAACTATACAGGAGGCCATCCTTTGTATAGAGGAGGAGACACACAAGAAAGGAAAATACATATATGTATGATTGATGCATGATTGATGCTAATCGCATCAAATCCGTATTCTACCTAAAATAAACAGGCTAAGTAAGGTAACTATACCAACAGTGTGGATAGAAATGGGGATAGAAATCAGACTAGATAAGATATCGGCTCCTTTAGCTATTGGTTGACATCAATTAGTTTCTCCCCTTGCGTTAAACCAATTACTATCGGCTCCTCTGGCTATTGGTTTCAGTCCATCAACTAGACTACAGATAATTACTAGCCACCTATCTTCGATGGTGGGATTTTTGTAGGGGTGCAGTGGATGCGCAACGGCTGTGCATCGACAGACAGGGCGCAGCAGCGAAAAGCTTGCGTCGCGCGCTGACTCAAAATAGATGCATGATGATGCATGCATGTGAAATGAGGGACTGGCAAAGCATCCTTTTTGACTCGTCTGCGTGAAGATTGGAAGTAGCTAGGGCTGGGGACGATCACTGGTGGCCCGTTAGTAAATTTGCAATCTTAGTTATTCCATCTTTAATTAAATTAAATTACTTGGAGTTCGTATAAATTTTGATCACTGTGAATTAACGGCGGGGGTGGGTTCTTCTTAGTTTTCCTGCGACGATAATAGATAGGTTGAGTAAAGCATAAATTGTCTGAGAGAAAAAGGAAGCAGCAAATTTGCTTATGCTTAAAGTTTAAATGAGTACATATGCATGAAGAAGATAAGATAACTAGATAGAGAGGAGGAGAGAGAAACCACCACCACATGATCGATCTCCACCACCGCCATAGCTCATGGCACACTTCCAAGCCAAGCCATAAGAGTACTAGTTAGTAGTGACTCAACAATTGATGCCTCTCCACTGCTCTCCTTCTCGATCTCTCGAATGTGTCCACCCCAAACAGGCCCATATATACGATGTCCTTGGCCACCATCCTTCAGATAGAATGACGTCCCTCCTCGCCTAATTATAGAAAGAGTCGCACTCGAGAGGAGGGAGGGGTGAAGGAGAGAAAGATGCAGAAGAAGTTGGTATATTGCTCCAATATTATGCTTTATCTCGCGCTGCTGGCCAGCTGCATGTTGGCTCGAGTGCATTGCTGCGTTCATGGCGATGCAGTCGGCGGCGGCTCCAGTATTAATGCTCCGCCTACCAGAACCAGCTTTAAGGATATGCAGCTACGGGGTGGTGCAATCGGAGAGGTAGAAGAAGAAGAAGTATGGACTACGAGCTGGGAATGGAGGAGTGATGCTGTGGGGAGGATCCCTGTGAACGTTGATAGTTTTGGCGCACTTGGCTATGGCATCACAGATGATACTCAGGTAACCTACGATGTGCCAAATTCCACTTGCATATATGGTATATATTGGAATATGTTTCTTCTTCTAAATGCGTCCAGCCAAACAAATTGAAGCGATCCAACCTACGCAGCCATTCTTCTTGATTTCGCTCAGCTCATTCAAAATCTAATGCATTCCACTTCCATTTAAGAATCAGGAAAATTACAATGTCCGCCATTAAGTGGTGTATTGTTGATTAGCTATAACTATCAGGTCATAAAATGCAATCTCCATGGATGGAAGCTGATGTACCTTCGATCAATATTTTACATAGTAAGCGTGTTGCTCACTCCGTGCTACGTACTATGGGGATATTAATTGGTCAGCACTTTTTGCTAAGTATGAGTATCATATGGAAACTTCTTTTCTGAAAGACTGTCCGATTCGATGAAGTGAGGAAGAATTATGTTGAGAAATTGACGTGCATAGCAGTGTCAATGTGATGTTTGATGCATGGATCGGCGAGAACCCTTTTAAGTCAATGACCTACTTATTTCGATGTCTCTGCTGGGCTTGAGAACAAGGTAGTTGGGGACTTTCAAGTGGAGACTGGTTGGTATGTGAGAGAAGAGGAAGGTCTTCCACCCATCATTGTGCGGCCTGATTTTGCAGATTGGCAGAAGCAATAATGGAGGTGCGGCCCGTTGGATGTTCAATGGTCCAAGCAAGGTCTCAACGGCTTCGGCTTACCTGTTGGCTCTTCATGAAAGGTTTCCTTTGCATGTCTTAAAGGCTGAAGACCCGACATGGTCCAACATCTGGTGGCTTAGAGTTGGACCACACATCCAACATTTTGTGTGGCGAATTCTAAAAGGAAGGTTGTCGGTTAGGGAGGTTCTTTAGAGGTTTTGTATGACGACTGATCGTGATTGCCCCAGGTGCGGGGAAGGCCTTGAGACTATTGAACATGTTCTCTTTAGTTGCCTTTTTATGCTAAATGTTTTTCAGCGGATTGCATATATTGAAGGAAAGCTTGGTTTGCCTAGATGGGATCCTTAGGTGTTGTTGGAGCTCCTTGTTAGTTCTTCTGTAGGAGATAATGTGGGCAAACTGATACCTTACTTGGCCTATGGCATTTGAAGCATTTGGAAGGATCACAACAATATTATATTCAATTTGGAGGGCGGTTTAGCAGAGGCTTTAGCTTGCAGAGTTTCCAGACTGGTTAAGGAGCAGTTGCGATTGAGTTCTAAGACTAGCGCTAACTATGACGTATCCAGGCCTTGTTATGGACTTCAGGTTTTACAGACGGATGCATCCCGAGCCCAATTCACTCTCTGCATCTATTGGCATAGTATGCTCTTCTCCCTCTGGTTCCTTAGACTAGGCGTTGGGTTGGCTGGTTGGTGTGCGTTTGGCTTTACATGGTGAGATGGCAGCAATGGCTTCGACTATTAAAGAGGCACGATCGAGGGGTATTACTAAGCTTATAGTGGAATCTAATTCATTGGAGACTGTTCAGATCCTCAATGGTGCCCGACTATGGTCGAAGGAGCTAGAGGGCTTGGCGAGGGAGATATGGTTTGAAGTGTAAGTTTTTGAGTCCGTGTCCTTTTTTCATATTCCCAGGCTTAACAATTGTGTAGCAGATAACATTGCTCACTACTATCGTAGTCTCCAAACGAGTTTTGTTTGGTCGAGTGTTGATGGGCCATATGGTTTGAAGAGTTAGCTTTTGAGCCCGTGTCCTTTTTGCATATTCCCAGGCTTAACAATTGTGTAGCAGATAGCATTGCTCACTACTATTATAGTCTCCAAACGAGTTTTGTTTGGTCAAGTGTTGATGGGCCATATGGTTTGAAGTGTTAGCTTTTGAGTCTGTGTCCATTTTGCATATTCCTAGGCTTAGCAATTGTGTAGCAGATAGCATTGCTCACTACTATCGTAGTCTCCAAACGAGTTTTGTTTGATCGAGTGTTGATGGACCATATGGTTTGAAGTGTTAGCTTTTGAATCTGTGTCCTTTTTGCATATTCCCAGGCTTAGCAATAGTATAACAGATAGCATTGCTCACTACTATCATAATCTTCAAACGAGTTTTGTTTAGTCGAGTGTTGATGGGCCATATGGTTTGAAGTGTTAGCTTTTGAATCTGTGTCCTTTTTGCATATTCCCAGGCTTAGCAATAGTGTAACAGATAGCATTGCTCACTACTATCATAATGTCCAAACGAGTTTTGTTTAGTTGAGTGTTGATGGGCATGTGGCCCTAGATTGTATTCGGTAGTGTGTTGTAGTTCTTGGCCTTTTGAGTTTTGACTCATCTAATAATAATAATAATAATAATAAAATGGTCAGCACTTATTGCCCCAAATCCGACTCTATAGGGCAAATGCCTGGCTGCCTCGATCACAGTAGACACCAGAAGAATAATGAATCAGGGTTGCATGCATATATATTTTTTCATCGTAGCTACCTGAAAATGGCGCCAAGAGTTCCCTACTTGCTAAGCAAGCGAAACCATAACTTGTACCTGAAGTACTGAAGGAAAAGATCTAAGCCAATGGAGTCGAATCTTAGTAGTATCCTTTATGATGTGATATTCTGCACGATCATATGTAAATATAAGAAAACTTAAGTCTACATATTCCTGAAGCATTTCCCAGAAGAGAGGAATCAAATCAAGTTCTTCTGCAAAAAAAATAGTAGCAGCTAAGCTAGGGTTGCCTGAACGAGTGACAAGTATTTAATTCGGACGTATTTGGGATAAGCGGCTTTACGAAATACCAAACGACGTTGGTCTACACCTATTGGAGTGACTCATCTAATCAAACAAAAAAAAAATATGCTATTTAATGGAACTTTGCCTCTCACTTTTACAGGCCTTCCTAAAGCTTGGGACAAGACATGCTCTCTCTAAGATGCGGTTTTCCTGGTAGTGATGGCAACGGGACGGATATTAAAAATACCATACCCGTCCCCGCACTCCTCCGCCCATACCCGCACCGCCCCGTCCCCGCGCGGATAATGGAGATCGCAGACCATAACCATCCCCATTGGTACGCGGATATTACCCGCAACCCGCGTTTATCCGCAAAACCTAAAAAAACCATTTAATTAGTATTAAGCCTCTAAAATCTAAATCTAAATCCACCAAACTATCATCAACATTCGATCTCTAAAATCTAAATCCACCAAACAGTCATCAACAATTAGTCTTTATTAGAGTATTATTACAAAAATAGACTCTCTAAAATCCACCAAACCAACATTTAGTGACGGGGCGGGACGGATATGCGGGGCGAATATTACCCGATATCATAATCCGCCCCGTACCCGCGCAGATTTTAAATTTATAAACCATACTCGTATTCACGGATAAAAAATCTATACCATACTCGTCCCCATCAGTGCGGATCGGATCGATTATCCAACGGGACAGTCAATTTTGCCATCCCTATTTCCTAGTGCCAACACACCGTCGATACTTTGTTAAAGCAAGCAGGTTCAAAGGTCCTTGTGAAAGCCACCTAATCATCCAGGTTGGTATCGTTCGCTGGTAATGCAGAATTTATAATGCGCCTTATCATGAAAATTTACATGCACGACTACAAAGACAAGTCTTTAGACATCATCAAGATTAGGCGTCAATCACCATAGATGGACGGCTCTTCTTCTTCTTACCATGCAGGTAAGTGGGACGATTGTAGCTCCCAAGGAACCCAAAAAGCCCAAGGATATGGCTCTATTTCTCCAAGCTGCAGAGCGTCAGGATCCAGGGCGGTGGACTCATTGATGGGTCTGGTAGCAAATGGTGGGCTTCTTCCTGCAAGATCAACAAGACCAACGTAAGAAGAGATTCGCTTGTATTCCATCTCTTTTCTTCATTTACTCTCATTCTCGATATCTGCTCTTCTTTCGTTGCATTGATGTTTCCCTTTCTCTGTGTCTTCACAGCCATGCTGGGGAGCTCCAACGGTAAGATTACTCACCCTTTTTCCACATCGTCTAGCAGTGATATAATCAATCAATCTTAACAGCTAGCAGCAAGCTAGGGCCCAAATCTGTATATCGAGATATGTAGACCCTCAAAGAAAACCTACCTTTCAGTGTCAGCTGCAGAAATGTTCCAAAGCTAGCCTTTTGGACTTAATCTATAAGTGACTCCCAGGCATGAGCAATGCTGCATGTATGTTATGTAGGCACTTACCATCGATAGGAGCTCAGGTGTTAGGGTGAAGGACCTCACCATCCAGAACGCCCAGCAGATGCACTTGATCATCTCCAAATCGGATGCAGTACGAGTCTCTGGGATCCGCATACGGTCCCCATCTGACAGCCCCAACACCGATGGTATTCACATTAGTGAGTCCACCAACGTTGTCATCCAGAATTGCCGTATTGGGACAGGTCATTAATGTATACATATTTGCTTGGTCTATCTTGAGGTACATGCATGTTTATGCACTTTTTCTTGGTAGTGACCCAAATAAACCTTTTCGCAAAAATCAGAGGACGATTGTATTTCAATAGTGAATGCTAGCGCAAACGTAAAGATGAAGAACATTGACTGTGGACCAGGACATGGCATCAGGTACATATGATCCCCCAACGTTGTCATCCAGAATTACCGTATTGGGACAGGTCATTAATGTATACATATTTGCTTGGTCTATCTTGAGGTACATGCATGTTTATGCCCAACGTTGTCATCCAGAATTACCGTATTGGGACAGGTCATTAATGTATACATATTTGCTTGGTCTATCTTGAGGTACATGCATGTTTATGCACTTTTTCTTGGTAGTGACCCAAATAAACCTTTTTACAAAAATCAGGGGACGATTGTATTTCAATAGTGAATGCTAGCGCAAACGTAAAGATGAAGAACATTGACTGTGGACCAGGACATGGCATAAAACCAAGATCCTGATCATCGAATATCATCAGATGATCAGGATTTTATCCCTCAAAATAGTACTAAATGGTAATTGAGAGAGATTGATAAGATCGTGATCTTCCATTATCATCAAATGATCAGGATTTGCTCCCTCTAAATAGTTATAAATGGTAATTTAGAGAGATTGGTAACAAATGGTAGTTTTGAGAGATTAAGTCCCGATTGTCGGATGATGATGAACAAGGATCCTGGTTCTCTATATAATTCTAAAGAATCGGTTCTGTATGAAAAGAAAGCTGGCACAACATGAAAACGTTACAACATAAGCAGTACGTAGCTACAGCTTACATCTAATGTCACTATAAGGCCCTGAATAAATCAACGTATCATGAGCTATTCAATGCCCAAGCATATATACAGAGTTCTAGAAAGGGAATTGATTACTATGCAATTATCATATCATACCTGTCTTTAACACTGATGGCATTGTAGCATCGGGAGTCTTGGAAAAGACAATTCAACGGGCATAGTTACAAGCATCGTCCTGGACACAGCAACCATCACAGGCGCCACCAATGGTCTAAGAATAAAGACATGGCAAGTAAGATTTCTCAGTATACCCATCTAGTTCCCTTCGCAAGCTGAAAAACTCAACTAATCACAAAAAAGAAAAGAAAAGATCCCATCATGTTATTCTGTATAAAAATCATGCATGCCTTCCTGAACGCATTGAAGCACTATATGTAGTCATGTCAATTAACTTCTTTTAGACACAATCTTCCGCATGATTTTTTCAGATATCATGAGATCTTTTTGAAGGTGAAATAGACATCCAAAATTAACATATTCCTGCATACTAATTTATGTGCATGATTGCATGAGCTGCAGGGAGGCTCTGGCTATGTCAGATCAGTGCGTTTTGAGAATGTGAAGATGATCGATGTTGAGAATCCAATCATCATCGACCAATTCTACTGTGACTCCCCAAGCATTTGTAAGAACCAGGTACATAAGTTGTTCTACACTTTCTTCTCAATGTTCTCATGCCAAGCCAATCCAATCCATATCTAGGTGATCATCACTTTTCTTATGTTCTTGTCAGGCGGCACTTAATTATTTGTGCATCTTAATTCATTTTTGTTCAGACATCAGCAGTGAAGATTAGCCAAGTGCTGTACAGGAATATCAGTGGGACTTCAACAACTCCCAATGCAATGAAATTTGCTTGCAGCGACACTGTGCCATGCAGCCACATTGTGTTGAACAATATCAACCTAGAGACGGACCATGGTACTGCTCAGACCTTCTGCCACTGTGCCATGGGTTTCGACTATGGGTTTGTAAGGCCAGCAGCTGACTGTCTAGGCCATGACCAAGACTCTCGTTGTGATGGGGCAGAAGACAAAAATAGCCAGAGGCAGAAGACTCCTGAACCCATTCACACAGAGTTTTGATCCTTCTACACAGGCAATGTCTGAATTATTTCATGTAACATTCCAACTTCAAAAACCGAGATTTCGTACAAAATTGTCGAATTGGTCTGGCACGACCAATCAGAGATATCCATATGCATCTATCTATATACAGGTAAGATAGTGCACTAAAAATTAGCAATTCCAATACAAACATAGGCACCCAGAGATATGTATAGTGGTAAGAGGAAATCTATGATGCTGACATATGTCAGTGTGCCTTGTAACACATATTGCCTTGTCCATTCTGTGAACTACTCAATAGCTACCTAGATGTTCTTTTTTTAGCAACACTTGTAGGTAGAATCAGATACTAAATGTGCAGTCATCAATGGGCGAATAATTTGCTCGGAAGAGTTGGATGCCATCTTTAAAAAAATATGGTGACATTCCATATATTCTGGAATGATTCATTGGGGTTCTGCAATGTAAAGTTACACGTAAACTAGTTGGAAAACCAAATCAGATGGATCATAGCACCAACTGGCAACTCAATATCACAAAGAATACTAAAAAAGCCAATATGCTCGGAAGAGTGGATAACATCTTAAAAAATATGCAGCAACATTCCATATATTTTGGAATGATTCATTGTGTTCACATTCCTAGATATCTGCATGTCGAAGCTCATGAAATGTAAAGTTACACGTAAACCAGTTGCAAAACCAAATCGGATGGATCATTGCACCAACTGGCAACTCAATATCACAACGAATACTAAAAAAAACCATTTTGTAACTTTAGACAAAGCCTTCAGATGGCAACT
>OY986972.1:6373010-6484818 GCA_963920575.1 Narthecium ossifragum
CCTTCTACACTTTGGTAGGAAGAGTTGCATAAACCCTTTTTTCTGTGGTAAAAAGGCACTTCTGTTGTTTTAAAGCAGAATGACTCTGCTAGATGGGGATTCAGTCTATTGTTTCCCACCAATCTTTGTAATTTAGAGATTAGAGGTCAAGTTGTCTGTCTTAAAATGTCAGTGAGGCTTACGCCAGGAAGAAAAATGGAAAATCGTTTCATAAAGCAATTTTTTGGTTAATTTTTAAAGGACATAGCCGCCCATTTCCCATCAACTAAAGGCATGTAGCATTTCAGGCAGAAGCTATGCAGAAGGGACAAAACCGAACCAATTAGAAAGGGAATTGTTGAGAAACCTGATGTTGTATCTCTAATTAGAAAGTGGGAGTTACCTCTCTCACTTACTAATCACATGCACAACCACCACTTCTTAATTTTCACTTTCCTAGAACAACAAAAGACCAAAAACCAACTTGAAAGAAGTGAGACTTGCCTATAACTCACTTCCCCTCTCCACTCTTGCAACTAAACAACCCTAAGCCGCTGCGAGAAGAAAACATCAGTGATAGTAGACACAAGGTTTCAGCAGCCATCTACTTGATGAGGCTCTCACCGTTTGGAGGCCTTTGGATCTTTGCATTTTGTCCATTTCAGCGTACTTTCTAAACTATGTTAGCATAGCTAGCAGATTACCATTGGTTCCTTTCTTGTCCTTAATGTGTTCATACTAGAACTTGGTCCTTGAATTCCACAATTCATCGTTCCTGCTACTTAGCGATCTCTGTTCTACGTACTCAGCCACAGCAGTTTTACAGTTCAAGCAACAAGCATTGCATGAACAATGCCTTGACTAGATTAGCAATCTTCAGTGAAAGATAATCGAAAGCACCTATGTTTAGCAATAGGTTGCTTCCCTGTAAATCATGATTGACTTGTGACATAGTGTTGAGGGGAAATTACTTACCAAGGCCTGGGTGATGGTTGATGTACTTTCATAACTACGCACCCCACGCTGCATTCCCCTCTACCGAAGAAGAAGTGAATGTCCATATGGAAGCACAGTTCTCATCGCCTTCACAAATCAGAGAGAAAATGTTAGATCGTGGCATGGACAGAGAAAATGTTTGTGTACTACAACAACAACAAGAACAAGCTATAAAGAAAATATAAGAATGGACAGGTTGATTGATTTGAACATAACACCATAATTGGTGCGCTGTAATAATGAGAAGAAGTTGCATAAAGCATCAACTACTGAGATTAGAATCCAAGGATTGTTGCATGGAAGCATAAGTAAAAAAATTATTTAAGAGAAGTAGATGTTACCTGACCAATTTAGCCTCAAAAAGGATCGTTCTGAGTAGATAATCAATCCTCTATTACCACCACTCATAAACTACTAATCTCTGGCATGCAAGAATTAAAGTGCTGGTGGCACATGTCTTGCCAGTCTGTCACTGGGAGCCTCTTCAAGAGGGAAATGTTGATACAGCATGCTATGTGTCAACAGACTTGGACCGTGCCAACTGGCGCAACAGTCCATATTGGCACGTGAAAGATTTCCCACAAACCACATTTGTACTGATGTTGCATTGTTATATTCTCGAATGATCAGACAGATAATATGTATGTGGTCAGGCTATGCAATCAAGATGGTATCACGAATGGGATACTGCTTGTTTAATTCCACATCAGCAGGAAGTTGAAGAAGGGTTATTATGGGTGTATAAAATGAGGAGCTTGGGATATGTTGAGCCTACTCCCATGAGACAAACACGAGGTAATCAGCTCGTTGATGCTCGAACATATTTCAAGCGGACTTGAGCCGAGCTCGAGCTAGCTCGATATCCACTTGAGCCGAGCGAGTTGGGACTTTTCAGCTTGAGTTGACCTAGAGCCGAGCTCAAGCTGGAGTTTGATTGAATCGAGACGAGCTCGAGTTGGGGTCAGCTCGATACCAGACGTAACCTTAGGAAATCTCAAAGTTTCCACCATTTATAAGAATTCACGGTTTGCATGCAAAGCCAGACTCAACGCTTGGCTACAGTAGTGGAAACTTCTAAGCTCTAACAATGTAAAAGGGAACAGCACAAAGCTTGAAGAGCACTTAAACGAATAGAAATCATCATACATAAAGCCAACAAGCTTTCACTTGCAGATACCCTAAATTCTATGAACTTTTGCAGTATACAATTCTATAAGCAATATAGGATTTCTGGAAACAGTACAAAGCAAGAAATAAAAAGGTAATAGAAGAGTTCGAGTTCAAGAAAGGTCCCACTGGACCTGATATGCTATAGTTACAGTATTGAGAATGTTGATGCTATGTTAGCAACGGACAAAACCAAGCAACGGATCCTTCCTAAAAATTTCGTCCATCATCTTTGTATCAGCTGCTCTTGAACAACCAATTCAAGCAATCACAACATAAAGCAGCTACATTGCATGAACCAAGATATAAAAGGATCCAATTTCTATGCTTTATCCTTAACACATTGAAGAATTTCCAATTGAAAGACCCCGAGTATTATAGACTTTCATTTTCTGAAGAGGCTGAACTAGTTTCTAAAAGGTGCATTCTGGACATCATAGACGAGAAACCCCAACACCAAATAATTACCTCGATTCATATCTAAAGAAAACCAGTATACTATACTGTCTCTAGGTTCTCTCTATCGCCTGCTACTTTGATTAAAGCCTAGAAGCTTCATGGTGCCACAAAAGTAAACTGAAGAACAAATACAGATAGCTCATGCTTTCAGATCCACTAGCAAAAATGACAGAGACATGGAGTGTTGGAACCGAAGAATGTGGATATAACATGTTGCAGTTTACCTAAAGAATATTCCCAGCATCAATCCTCTTTCTCATTGCAATGTTAAACAAGACAACACAGACAGCCACGAAACCATGATATCAACCAAAAGGTATGCACAAACATGCAAAAATGAACTTAACGTGGAATATTTGTAAAATCCCGAAATTGGAAAGATGCCCTAGAGTTCAAGTTGGATTAAGACTCTAATTAGGTTAGTAAATCAGTTAATTATAAGCCTAATTGATTGGGTTAACCTAGAGTATTTTTTCCGACCTAATTGTAAGAGTTTGGGTCGATTAAGACTCTATTTAGACCTAAAATCCCAGCAACTATAAGTTGGTTTGAATTCAATTAGAATTAGGTCTAGTCAACTAAGTCTATTTAAAAGTTGTGTTTAAGTTCTTATAGATAACCAATTGGATTAGATTAGAGTCCATTGGGACTCTAATTATTAGAATCCAGATTTCATATTACATATAAAAGCCGCCACAGCCCTTTAGTTTTAGGGTTTTACACGTATTCTTTTCATCTCTGAGCCGTACGGTTATCTCCTGCGTTCAAGAAGGCTGTGGAGTGTTCGGCGGAATTCAAGGGACCTTAAGCTAGGGTTTTGAAGGACAAGTAAGGTAGGTACACAAGTAATTGAATGATAACCTAACTTGAATGTTGATCGTTTCAGGGTTTCAGCTTTAGGTTAGGGTTTCAGATTTGAGATTTCATATCCTTGTTTCCCAATTTCAGATTCTTGTTTCCAGATTTCTAAGTTTCATAATTCAGATTTCATGTTCTTCTTCCTCATTGTCAGATTTCAGATTTTAGATTTAATCATAAGGTTGATTTCAAGTGTTGTTTGAATTAGTTAGAGACCCAATCAACTTTTCTAGGTTTCATTTGTTGAATTAGAGTTGCCATGTTTTTCCGAAAAGCAGTCCCTCATGGTTTCTATAGCATATTAAAGAAGATGTGTTGTTATTTTCAGATTAGTATATATGCAGTTTGCTGATTTCTGCATCTTTAAAGTTAGTTTACAGCATATTTGCAATGTTTCAGTTTTCAGTTTCTAATTATGCAGTTCTCACGTGCTTTAGTTATATCCTTTAGATATATTGCAGATTTCAAAAATAGATCGCGGGTTTTCAAAATGCAGATTTTTAACAATTAAATTGCCGGACTCTTAAATATGCAATCTTCTAGTTTCTACGTCTTTAAAGTCCAGTTTATTACAGATTTGTAATCTTTCAGATTTTCAGTTCTTAACTATGCAGATTTTATATTTTCTGTTTAGTTTACATCAGTTTAGTCGGGTATATTTGTTTCAGACTTCTTATTACTCCTGATTAACTAACGTGCGTCGATTCATGAGTTTATAATATCAAGTTTTGAAGCATAGCATCTCATATGAATGCACGATCATGCATGTTGCTATTCAGGACTTGCCACCAAGGTGATATGGGATCCAAGATTATCCTTAGTTGTCGTGGCTGGGCAGCTAAGGATGAGTACTTAAAGGGTTCACGGTTTGGTCGAGACCAACTATGGGTCCTGGCCGTTTGAGTCCGAAAGAGCCGAGGCTCGACCTTATGCTAGCATGAGTAAGGATAGTTATCCCAAGTGCACGTGGGGTGCTATCACCAGACACCGCTATAGTACTCGGCGATAGCCAAGAAGATGCATATCATTATATCATGCATAGAAGTTCATGTCATGCAAGAGTTTTAAGCATGTTTTATGGGCATGAAAAGTTCAGCTTTTAAGTTTAATGAATTGTGACTATTCTCTGTCTCAAGTGATGTGCTTTAATTCAGTTATTATTTTGCGAACACTTTTGACTGGATATCATTCTATCATGTGTTGTTTCCTACAAGACTTTATGCTCATGAGATAGATGGTTTTTTTTTCCTAGATACCCAAGATTCTGCGTAGGCGCGGGGATGGGAATAAAGAAGAGAAGAGTTTAGGACTGGTTTATAGCTTCTTTCAGTTTTTATAAGTTTTATGTGACTTTTTAGGAAGTTTAATTCTGTTTAAAGTCCGAGTTGCTTGTCAGTTCCCTGTCTCTTTCCAAAAGAATTGTCTTAGTTTGATTGTCGGTAAGAGTTCCTTTTTCTTATAAGATATCTCTTTTAGTTTAAGCTTTGTTAGTCAATGTGTTTCGTCTCGTGTTCTGATAGAGGATGAGGTTTTCCTCTTCAGGATTCGGGTTGTTACAATATTACTTGCTTGAGATAGCATTTTACAGCATGCATATTAATAGATCATACCTCTCAAGTTCAATCTCTCCTCCAAATTGTCAGGTATGCTATATCTTCGATTTCCAGATGACGATACAGCCAATGGCAGATATGGATGGAAAGAGAAACCATTAACAGTATCTGAAAGAAAAGATCAAAAATAGAAAGGTAAAAGTTTATTTATATATATATATATATATGCTTCCATTTCCGTTTAAGGATAACAAGATTATACCAGATGCAGCACTAAATCCCGTTACCCACTGTCCATCTTGAAGGTCATATATGTGAATTAGGCCATCCTGGAAGAACAATCTTTTATGACTTGAGCTAATAATAATGACTATGATACAACCAGCTCATAAAATTAGGTTAATACCTGGCCACCTGTGCCAAGGTGTCTACCAAAAGGCTCAATGTCGAATGATATTCTCTGGTTTGTGAATTCCGATGATCTGTACAATCTACTCATATTGTCCAAAAGAAGAAATAAAAGTCAAACCACTTCTCACACAATTAACTCTGCTTAACTAACACGCAGCAAAGAATTTATCACATAACAGTAGTTAGTTAGTTTTCGAGGGAGGGAGGGGGGGAGAGAGAGTTAGTTAAAATTAGGTAGTTAGAGGGAGGGAGGGTCAAATTAAGACCAGAAATAAAAAGGTCATAAGTAGGCTATCACATAGGCTATTCCAATCAACCAAAGAGAAACAAAGTGACTGGAAGAGTACTTAAAGCAGAACTGCTATTCTTGCCAAACAATCATATTTTAATAAGTCACACAGGTCAAAGTCTAAATTAATACTGCTTATTCCAAAGTCAATTGTTCACGTCAGTACAAGTGATAGGATGAACATAATCTGTTCTTTGTGTCGATTCTTTCAAACATTGAAGAAAGTATGGAAGAAAGGAAAAAAAAATAATTTCTCGATGATCAACATGGAATCATAATGTTTCAAGCCTTTCTTTACCGCAAGTCCAAAGATTTGAGACACTGAACGTCATAAACTTGTTGTTCCAGAAAATACAAAAGAGGACTACCTATAGCTTCGAACTGTGGTCAGATGGATTAGAGAAATGGCATCCCCTCAAATAATAAAATTCACTAAAACTTTAAAGTATCCAGACCAGAAATATTTTAAACCAAAAATTATGTGATCTTGAACTTGTACAGAGTTTTTCCTCCCTAAATGGGATTCAGAGGTAATATTTGTCCTGGGTCTGGAGCAATATTGGGAAGCGTTTCTTAGGAAGGACTAGGACACAAAATAACTTAGAAGTAATTAGCAACTAAGACTAACTACGTATGGAAGGTATTATAGTGGTCCATCTTTCCCTTGACAAATAGAATTTTTGGTGGCCACATAACGAACATATGCGGAATGGACTGGACATGATTGATGAAAAGACAGTTAATCGTAAAGGAAGTTCAGGAACTTGAGCAAGGACAAGTAAATATTCGGCAAGATTTGTCATTTTACGACCGGAGTGCTTTCATCGCTATCTTTGGCACCTATTTACAGAAAGGGACTCACAGAAAGAAACTGACAAAGACAAGGGAATTTGACGTCGAATTCCACAGCTTAAATGCAATCCTCCTAAACATCACTGCATCTCATTGTGCCACATTGCTACATCCCTTTATGCTATTTCTTAAGAATCCAATAATGGATGCGATTATTCCATGCAGTATTTTGATTGGCCAATAACTTTCCAGCGCTATGCTTCTATTAGTATATATATTACAGGAAGTATTGTTTATTCTCCTAGCTAGAAAGGACATCAGGCATCCTGCCGACATCAAAGGTCCTGGTTTCTTAACATTAAAACATTATATTCTAGATCAGAAACACCAATGTACATGTGATATACGATACCATAAGTTAACGAGGTTTGAAATCATCAACATATGAATACATTTCAAACTTACTTGTAAACAATGCCAACAGTGTTTCGAACATCCCAACACAGTATGTATGGATCCTAACAGCATTCAAAAAATGATGTGAAAGTTAGAATTTCATTGTGCATTTCAAACCCTTCAAACTAGGAATGTGGGTAGGAGACAATGAAGTATAGCGAGATGCCGAAATCTATGAGCAAACAATTGGCTCCAAGGATTCAGCTTTTCCAAACAAGAAACTGAAGAAAAGCATTTTACAAAGCGTTTACAAAGTTGCTTCATATAGATAAACTAAGGCTTGCTTGATGCTTATTGTCTATAAAGTGACAACTGACGAGCACATATAGGTTGCATAGCCTAAACTAGACTAAAATCTTCTTCTCCCTTCAAGTTGCTTGGAAACTACATTTCAGAGACAACATTGTTCATACATATGCATTTTACAAGTTCCACCTGTGAGGGACATTGTAAATGCATCTTCACGTGTGTGTAGGTACAAAACTGAGGTTGATCCAGAAGCCTTGGTTCGCGTAAATAGAACATGGGATAACAATTCTGCCTTAACACACTTATTCATCAGCCAATCAAGCCTTACTCGCACCTGTGTCTGTTAGAAGTACCACATTGAGCAGAAGTCCCATCTCATATGGTATACTCTGTGGAGTCGTCAGCTCGACACAGTTCATCCTTGAAACTAGTGAGCTTTTAATAGCTAGTTGATGGAAAAGATGTCATGGTCTACTTTATAGAGTCATACACTAGCAACAGGTTCATCCTTGAAATCTAGCAAGTAGCTACTTGATGGAAAAGATTTTTGATAGGTCACCACTTATGAAGGTTTTCCTTTCATATATAAGAACCTTCCTATTTGCAATCTATCTCGGAAACCTTAGCACTAGTACACCAATGATAAAATATCAGAAAATAAATATTAGGACTCATATTTCTTTACCTTACGTCCGCCACTGTATATGTAGTTTCCATCTTTTGAGAACAGAACCTGAAAATTTAAAGTGCAATAATCATGCTTTGCTAACAGTATTCACAAGTCTACACAGTATACATAGTTCGCAAGGCACTCTTACAGACCTGTGTGACTCCACCTACTTGGCCATGTAAGATATACAATAGTTCCATATTACTTTCTGCATATATAGCAGTAGTCTGGCTGTAGGAACCCAGTGCAAGCATTCCGCCATGATTAGGAGAAAAGGCAATTGATGACACAATGCCTAGAACAAATGGCAAGAAGAGATTATACAGCTGAATTGCCAATATGTCACTGATTTCTATGCAAGTTAGTAACAGGTTACAAAGAGCTGAAGCATGACCATGCAGCCACATTGAGAGAAAAATAGGTACTGCCAAATCATTACCAAGCCTTTCAGTAGATGAGGGACATATATAAACTAAGAAACTCCAAGAAGGATGCAGCTAAACATAATTTGAGATAACATTCCCTGATATTAACCCAGGCATAATTAGATGCATTAGGCAAGACGGCCGTCATAGAACCTAGATAACCATCTACTTATGCTTACCTTACAGTTGTCTAAGCCAAGGATTACCATCCTTGTCAGGGTCTTCGTGCCAGCAAGAATGAAGAAATAAGGATGGGCACGAGGTTTTAAATTGGTCCAACACGGGAACTTGACCCTCTATGATCAATATATTGGTGTTTTGGGTGGATCAACAGGTTTTTGGGCAATTAAAATTGATAATTATTGATTTTAAGCATCGAACAAGATAAAGTAGCACAAAAATCTCTAATGTGACTATTTATCACATTGTTGACTAAAATATTACGGATGTCGGTGCCAGTCGGCACTGAAGCACAAAGCCATGTGCCAGAGTTGACCATGGTTTCAGTGCTGGTGGCCCACCGGCACGACATTTGCTGGCCGGCAAACAAACCTTGGTCTAAGCCACAGCCTCTTTCCATCAAAGAGATACTAATATATAAGGATAATGTTTGTCAGTCACTTGAAGTGCAATATGCTAATCAAGATTAGCTCAATGCGGACATCAAATACCTGATGGCCCATCGTTGCCTTTAAGCAAAGAATGTTGTTCGAAATCTCTACCAGGTCGCTGCACGTCAAACACTCTGAGAACTTTATTGTAACCGGCATAAAGCCTGCACAAATATTGTTTGCTTTAGAAAGAAAGTTTTGGAATTGAAGATGCTTGCTGTCTTTACAGCTGAAAGAAGGAAAGCCATAATATGACAAGGCAAGATTTAAAAAAGCAAACCAAATAATTTAGCACATAACTTGTTATCTATCAGCCCTTTGATTCTTCAAAATTGAGGGATGCAATCCAAATCTCTTTCTACTTGGTAAAAAAACATTAAAAGCGGCATGTGAAGTGTTACAACTGTTCAATCATAATACACATACCACCCTCCAAAACTATGCCTGCGCAGGTCCAGGAGAATAGTGCGTCGAGGATTTTATGTTCATTTATTCATCAATCACAGGAAGAAAGGTCTCAGTGCATGGTCGATTCATTTCTTTTGAATCACTGGACATACTTAGGATCAAATTTACTCATGACAACAGAAACACATTAAGAATTCCAAAGCACTAGCGAACATATGACATTGACAAAGTTAGAGGAACCAGTTGAGGGTCGCGCACAGTACTTGGTCCCTGACGCGTTGAAAGAGACAGAGAGGGCAGCTGTTATCTCGTCCATGGCATCATACGCCCGGTAAGAACACCGCAGCTGCCATGGAAATACATCCTAGATGAATCAGCAATAAGAAGGAAAATGCAGTCCAACTTTCATGAAAATATGACGGGGCAGAATAGCACCTGACCAGAGACGGCATCCCAAAGATGAATGGGGTGGTCACGGGTAGTACTTGCAAACACACAGGTTGCAGGATCTGGGAAAAACCCGAAAGTCATCTAACCAGTAAAGAGATACTACGTGCTTAATAACAAAAACATATGCAGAGATTGATTGATGGACCTCATATCACTCACCAGATGCAGTCATGTAGGGATACCAACAGTAGTCGTATACTGTCTCCGCTTCGCTCACAATAAGGCTCGAGCCATAGGAGTCTTGTAAGACGTCAAATGGGTTGAGCGAAGAGAAAGACAGCGATAAGTTTGGAAGAAGGAAGCAGCGGTGGCAGCATCTCTTACCTTGGCCCTCCGAAAGTGGGTCGCTCCACACCTGATCTTGATCGATGCTGGAGGCACCGCCCTCAAGTCTGATCGGGCACCAACGAGTAGACATACATATTTAGCGAAAGGGAAGAACTAGAAGGCGATCTGCGGAAGGAGGAGGTAGCACAGCACTCACAGATGGAAAAGCCGGAGAGTATCGTCGTCGGAACTGGTGAGGAAACAAGAGCCGTCGGGAGACCATTTCGCCCCTTTGAGGAAGTTGTTGCTAGTGCTATTGGTGGCCCTTCTGAACTGGTGAGAGAAGTGATATATTCGGCGTGGTGGTATGTCGAACCTCAAAAGAGGCCATGGCGTGCAATCTTCGGAGACCAGACGCTTTTCCTTTTCTATCTCGGCTATAGAAACTCGTCCACCTTCGGCCTCCTGCTCTTGGTCTCCTCCACCCATGGTGAAGGTTTTTCAATTCAAATGCCCCAAAGCCCCGCTTTGAGGAAGTTCTTGCTAGGGTTATTGCGGCGCCAACGTATACAGCGTTTTTTACTGCACCTCTCCTAATTTCAATCCCCCAGAATGCTGTTCGAAATCTCTACGGCCTCGTTTGCTACGAGAATAATCTTATTCCGGGGTGGAGGGACTTTATTCTCAATTTTAAGAATAATTTTCTAATAATTAATTGGAATAAGGAAAAAGTAGAGTGGAGAGTGGAAATAACTTTGTAATGATTACTTTGAATAGAAAAAGGTGTTTGGGAAATAAAGTGTGGAATAAGCAGTGGATTCGAGAATATTTCTAGAATATTCTAAGAATATTTCCTTTTTCCCGTTTGGTATTCCCATACCAAACGAGGTCTACAAGGTTACTGCACGTCAAACACTCTGGCCGCTTGGTATGGGCTTAGAAAAGTGGCATCAAGAGGGATAGGATTAGATGGGTTAGAAAAAATAGAGTCAAGGAATGGAGTTAAGGGATTGGATAAAGCAAAAATAGAGATGAATGTAATAAGTGAAATAATAGTAATTCGTAATTATTATTTTGATATTTGGTGTAAAAATAGAGATAATGAAGAATAAAGTGGATTATTCCTCCTTAACCCTGAACCAAACGACCCCTTGAGAAATTTATTATAACCAACATAAAGTCTGCACAAATATTATTTGCGTCAAAAAGAAAGTTTTGGAATTGAAGACGTTTGTTGTCTTTACAGCTAATCGAAGGAAAGCCATAATATGACAAGGCAAGATTTAAAAAAGCAAACCAAATAATTTAGCACATAACTTGTTATCTATCTGCCCTTGATTCTTCAAGATTGAGGGATGCAATCCAAATCTCTTTCTATTTGGGGCGGGTTTGGTTGGCTTAAAGTGGAGCTGGAGTCATTTTTTTTTAAGTGACTTCAACCACTTCGGCTGTTTGGTGGTGTTGATGTGAGATTGAAGTCACTTCAAGCCACTTACCTCCTAAGGTAAATTTAGCTTTCACTTCCAGATTTGACTTCGGACGATTTTGGCCCGAAGTCGTTGAAGTAGCTCGCTAGGAAGTGGCAAATAATATTAATAATATCATACTGTAATAAAATATTAATATAAGTGGGTCTCACATGTCATGTGTCATCTAGTGATTTGTCCACATAATCCAAAATAGTATTATTTTAATATTTTAATTATTAAGATTACTAAAATATTAATAATTTAATATTAAAATATTATTTTAATATTTTAATTATTAAAATTATTAAAATAAAAATATTAAATTATTAAAAATCCCTGAAATTGTCTACAGTTGGGGGTGACTATATCTCCACTTCAAGCACCAACTAAACACAAGAACTCAGAAAATTCTAAAAAGTCACTCCTCATAAAGTCACTCCAGTGAAGTCACTCCCCAAAAAGTCACTTCACTTCAGCTCACTTCTCAACAACCAAACATGCCCTTGGTAAAAATACATTAAAAGCGGCATGTGAGGGGTTACACTGTTCAATCACGATACACATCTCACCCTCTAAAACTATGCCTGCGCAGGTCCAGGAGAATGGTGCGTTGAGGATTTTATGTTCATTTATTCATCAATCACTGGAAGAAAGGACTCGATGCATGGTCGATTCATTTTCTTTTGAATCACTGGACATACCATGATCAAATGGACTCATGACAACATAAATAAATTAAGAATTCCAAAGCACTAGCCAAAATATGACATTGACAAAGTTAGAGGAACCAGTTGAGGGCCATGCACAGTACTTGGTCCCTGACGCGTTGAAAGAGACAGAGAGGGCAGCTGTTATCTCGTCCATGGCATCATACCCCCGGTAAGAACACCGCAGCTGCCATGGAAATACATCCAGGATGAATCAACAATAAGAAGGAAAATGCAGTCCAACTTTCATGAAAATATGATGGGGGCAGAATAGCACCTGACCAGAGACGGCATCCCAAAGATGAATGGGGTGGTCATGGGTCGTCGTCCAGTGATGGAACGTGAAAAGTGTCACGGCTTAACACGCCCGATCAAAATTACAAATTTATAATCAAACTCCTAACTAACTACCTATGGGGTAGCTAGCGGTGAGTCCGAGTCAATCCGCAGGGAAGAAACTAGAATTGAAATGGCATAGTAAGCATAATTATCTACCAAGAAGTTGGAGGAAAAGATTTAGATTTGGGTTTTTAACTAGACTAGACCAAAATTAATGCAAAAAGGGACTAAAATATAAAGAGAGGCCAAGGGATCCTTAATCAATAACAAGGGTTCTAATAGGTTTTCCTAAAATAAGGGCATGTATCCTCCAATTGAATGGTTAAATTCAAATTGTCGATAGGCGAATGGCTAGTTCCACCTATCGCTCGACGAAGATCGGGTTAAGAACCCTCGTCGGCAAGAGCAATCATCTAAAGATCGGCGATCGAAGGGTGAGTTACGATCGCCGCTAACAAACCCTTTAATTAAGAAGGATTCGTCGCAAGAGAGCTAATGTGGTATGAATCTAGGTGCGATAGCGAGGTGGGTCTAGCACCTCGCTGGCCAAAATCACAATGATATGATGGGTGGAGGGTTAGGAATAGATTGGTGGTGGTTCTAGCACCACAATCTAGTCCAATCTTGGATTAGAATCCTTCGTCATGAGAGAATCCATGGTTTTAGCATGAATCCCTCTCACGAGAGGTTCCATCCAAGCCCTAACATGCAAGAGACCTAGATCTAGGGCATAATAGGGCAATCCAAGCATTCATCAATGCAAATAACACCACATTCATAAAGAAATTAACTCCAATCCATACAACCATTCAATAGAGTAGCAAAAAGCCCTAAATCCTAAGAATCCCTAATAGAAACCCTTATTACATCATAAGAATCCCTAAGCTAAGAGTTAGTGACTCATCTTGGGGGTTGGATCCATAAATGGAGATTGATGAAGCTCTCCTCCCATGGATCTCCTCCAAAAAGTGCCCCTCTCAATTGGGTAAAAAGAGTCTAAAAGAAGAAAAGCTGGAGAAAGGTCTAAGAGAAGATCCCCAAAATCCCCCAAAAGGGGTCTATTTATAGTACACAAGCCTCCCCCACTCGGATTAGATCTGGACCATTGATTTTGCTCGACTGGCACAAAAGGATCGATCCTTATAGGGTAGAAGATCAATCTTCCTCTTCCGTGCTGGCTGGTCCCGTGGAAGATCGATCTTCCTATAGGTGAAGATTGATCTTTGTTCTTGATTGCTGGCTGCGCCCCGATGAAGATCGATCTTTTAGTATACGAGGATCGATCCTCTAGAATGTCGCGCTCTGTCATCTCTTTTGCCCGTGAAAGATCGATCTTGCACTTGGTAAAGATTGATCCTTCCAACATTTGCGCTCTGTCACTGAAAAATGCGCATAAGGAATCGATCTTCTCATGATGGAAGATCGATCCTTGTTGTTCCGACTGGATTTTCTCTTAATGTCTTTAAAGGATCGATCCTTTTCAATAAAGGATCGATCTTCTTCATACTAAACTGGCCCGAATGAGTTCATTTTAGCTCGGAACTTGATCTAATCCTCGTTGAGGGCTCTTGTACCTGTCATGGGGTAATAATCGTCAGTAAGGCCTTGCTCGGAGACTAACAAGGCCAAGTTGAAGGGATGATTTGTGCACTTTTCACATCTTATCACCCAGCCCAAGGAGGAACCCATCATCTTCCTCGTCACCTTCTTCCTCAAGCCAGTCCGAACCCATCACAAGCATCGCCATCCTTCATCCAACCCAAAAGCTCGTCGGAGGAACCCATCATCTTCCTCGTCGCCGTCTTCCTCGAGCCAGCCCGAGGAGATTCGCCACCAAACCCAAGGAGGTCCCCGCCGTCATCCTTGATCCAGCCGACGACCTCTGTTTCCAGTCGACGTCTTCAAGCTTCCAGCCGACGTCCTTGAACTCCAGCTGCTGCCTCCCCTGTTTCCAGCCAGCGTTCCAGCGCCCACTTTACCACGACGAGCAAGACCATCTTCACCAGATTTGGGCTAACGGTGTCTCCTCTGAACCCATCGGCGAAACCTTGAGGCTTGGACGCCATCGACCGAGAAGCTTCATCAACTCTATCGGCCAGAGGATTCGTCCATAACTCCGTCGGCTAGACGCGTCTTCAACTATATCGGTCAGGCTCGTCCGCGACTATATTCGTGGCCCGTCCCCAACTATATTCGCGGCTTCCCCAAATATATTCGGCGGCTCCCTCAACTATATTCGACAACTTCACCAACTACATTCATGGCTTCCGCTACTATATTCGTGGCTTCTGCAACTTTATCCAACGTCTTCTCCAAACTCGTCATCTTCGGAACAAGACTCAGACAACATTCCGGCGATGAAGGTGGCCCGTTCAAGGACTTCACATTTATTTCTTTTCTTATATGTATATATATATATATATATATATATATATATATATATATTATCGGATCTAGAATCGGAGGTGTTCCCTACGAGGATGTAAATGATGGATTTGCCGACTTGGCAATCCAGGGGTGTGGTGTCTACAATTTCCTTGTATGAAATTAAAAATGATATACTCGGAAATAAAATAGAAATCTCATCCCAACGAGATCAACGTTTTATTCACGAACAGTTCGTTGTGGTATTTGTCGATGACATCCTAATCTGCTCGCGCACAGAGGAGGGGCATGAGCAGCATCTGAAGACAGTGTTGCAATTACTGAGTGAGCATAGGATGTACGCCAAGGCCTCCAAGTGCGCATTTTGGCTCCCAAAAGTGAAGTTTCTGGGGCATGTGGTGTCACACCCCGGCCCAGAAAATCCATCCGGACCGGGGCGTGAGAAACCTACACATGTTCAATTCATCTATGGCGCATTTATATAACAAATATCATATCTAATTTAAACAAACTAATATGAGGGCAAAACTATAATATATTAATTCACTATTGATATGCCAAGGGTCCCATAATCCATCGATGTCCCAAGGACTCATGTCATAAAACCTCTCTATTGAACATGTTACCAAGAGGCAGCGGAACAGTAACATGCAGGATCACCCTTACCCAGCAGGATTCCCATGCCTGGGGACTATGTCGGGACCACATCGACAACCATCCTTAGCACTCGGCCTTAAAGAAGACGACATGGCCGCAAAACCTCAATAGCAATATAATTGTAGCCAACTAGACATTAACCTCGATAACATAAGGATTCCAATAATACAATCATGCTCTAGACCTTGGTACCCAGTACCGGAGCTAGAGCTAGATCCGAGGGCCCCTCGGATCTGCGAAACCCCTATTCGCCCACGTCCTAACCTTATGCTTCTAGTGCAATCAAATGCATGAAACTATTTGAAATCGATAAATTTCGATAAATCAACCCAAAATACGAGTTACTGCATGATTCGAAGACAAAACTGTCAAAATCACAGTTAAAATATCATACTAGTCATTATTCGTCATTGGGAAGACATACAAGAAATTCGAGTTGAAAAGAAATCAAAATCGTTGAAATCGGAATCAATTTCAGCTAACTGCGCATAAGTAATCGATCTTCTTTCCCAAGCATATCGATCTTCCATCTGCACGTCCTCTGCATGAGGACAAGAGATCGATCTTCTACCCAAGAAGATCGATCTTTCCCTAAACTCTGCTTTATCGCAGTTTACAAAACAATTCGCCATAAATCATAGGGAAAAAAAATTATGAAATCAGTGGAAATTAAAAGAAGACTCGATGATCTACAACGTTCATCTTAAATGTTTAATGAGATCATGCACATAAAACCCAGAAATCAAGTGTGACCATTACTGTTCAGCTAAAAACAGAAAACCTCCTTACTAGCACAGAAAAGATCGATCATGAAGATCGATCTTCTTCATACAGGACCTCTGCCAGGAAACTAAAAGATCAATCTTCATGCCTATGAAAATCTTTATGCCTATGAAGATCGATCCTTCATATGTCGGCAGCATATATGAATAGTATTGAAAATCCAATTTCTTGGATTTGATCTATCAAAACTTGTTGGAATCAAATGAAACTTTGAGCGGAGTTGGAGAGGAATGTTGGGAATCTATTGGCATCAAGAAAACAAGGTTTCAATGGCAAAATATCAGATCTGGTTTGTTTCAGCCGAAAAGCCAACAAAACTGATAAAACAACAATAGAAACCAAACCGACAGACGAAACGCAAAACCAGAATATCCAAGTAGTCCTAAAACGTCGATTACATTAGAATACGAAGTTACAACCTATTCCAACATGTATTTCTATATTAAAATATTGGGTTAATAACACTTTACTCCCCTCTTGTTTGGTAAATTGTCATTTTACACCCAACATTTTCAAACGTGACAAAATGGACCTTGAAGTTTTCAATTAGTTCGATTTGAACCCATGCGGGGGACGGTGTTAATTTAGGTAACGACATTCAGATCATCTCCGGCACTGTCCTTTCAGATCCGCCATCTCCGGCAATGAATTCGGCGATCCAACCCATTGGATTGACTCCCCAGAGCCTTGCGATCTCTCCTGTACCATCGCCATCCTCCGACGACCTTGTTTCACCATTGATCGAGTTTCGACGCATTCTCAGCCGTCCAAATCACCTCCGACGCCGTCCCTTCCAAAACTGCCGCCTCCTGCAATGAATCCGGTGATCCAACCCAATGGATTGACTCCCCAAAACCTTGCGATCTCTCCTGTCCATCGCCATCCTCTGATGACCTCATCTCGCTGGGGATCGAGCTTCAACGCGCTCTCGACTGTCTAGATCATCATCACTCAGATTAACGCCATCCCCGCCTGGGTTCAAATCCACATAATTGAAAACTTCAAGGTCCATTTTGTCACGTTTGAAAATATTGGGTGTAAAATTTCAATTTGCCAAACTAGAGGGGAGTAAAGTGTTATTAGCCCTAAAATATTCAAAAAGCAATCCTAGGCAAACCTAATCACACGATTAGGGTAGAAACACCTACATGTACTAGTTGGGTAGACGATCTACCAATCCCCCAAGTCTCACCGCTCCAATTTGCTCCACACACCTGCGATCAACGATCCAAACTGGTAGTCCAAGGGAGAGAGAAAGGAAAGAGTAAGAGAGAGAAAGGTGAGAGGGTATTTATAGAAAGCTGAAATCGATCACAACCGTCCATTTCGATCTTTCCCGATCGAACCCCGATCTTCCGATCGGAAGTGCTCCTAAGATTCTAATCAATCAAATACATCAATCCAAGGCTGTGTGTACACTACGCGGGTGTAAAACCGACCGCCAAGGTGAAATTTTACCAAAATGCCTTTGGGGGTCCAAAAACATAAATGCGATCAACCTATCACAAAACAAGGCCAATTGAGCCAAGCCAGTAAAATCAGACCCACGACCTAACGCGGTTGGACCGGGTTGGAGGTACGGGTCCTCACAACCTATCACCCTTAAAGGAATTTCGTCCCGAAATTCAATAAGAGTAGGGCCGAAAACGAAATACGCATGCACAAGACAAGAAGGTTAACAAGCTCACAAACTGAGAGATCACGCAAACAAAGGGCACCAACGCCCACAACAGCTACAACTGAAGATACACTCCTGGGAGGTAGGAACCACTTGGGATACTCTCGTCACATGCGCTCTCAGCTCTCCCAAGTCACCCCCAAACTCTTATGCGTAATCTGTCTACCTCAAGCTCTGCTCCGTCGAAGCTGCTAACACACGATGAATCCGGACATGCGCGGTAGGACACGCAACTGACAGGTGTGGAATAAAACCAATATGCAAGCAACCCTCTGTTACAAACTAAATTCCCAAAATAGCCAAAACAGTTTGGCATTGATTCATCCTTGGCCAATCCATCTGGATCTCTACATAGAATCATCCGCAAGAACGCTCTATCACCAACTACGAACTCCAACGGCTGTCACCTCTGATCTTTACAAATCTTCTGTCAACTCTGACTTGATCTACGCCGATCTTCTGAAAAATTGGGTGACGATATCTGGATTAGTGGATGAAATCTCTACAAGGTCTGCCCAACATGTAGAAAGACAACGTGAGATGTCGAACTCTGCCTTAAACGGTGCAACGCCAGTGCTGAGCTATCAATTGTTGTAGTAGGTGAACCCCACCATAGGATGTGATCTCATCGTCTGACATCTGCATCAATAATACATGCTCTAAGCACGTCACCAGAGATTTGGATGGTCATCTCTGACCATCTGTCTATCTGTGCCGCGAGATGTTGTGCTGACAGTCAACAAAATTGTCATAGGCGCCTAAGAGTTGTAGTAGAATCTGTCTGTGATCCTGGAATCATGGTCTGAAGTGATAGAAGCTGAAACGTCACACAATCTGATCACTTCTCTGACATGTGAACTACTCCGTGGAATCTTTACTCCTCATAGATAGTATATGAGCTGATCTGGTCAATCGGGCAATAACAACTCAAATTAGCTGAATTCCTCTCCTCATCCTCTATATGCTGGTGATGAAGTCCGTCATACCATGATGTCCACCCTGACACTAGAAGGGCTGCAACGAGCATGTTGTACGTCGATACTCCACCTCCACCTCCTGGCAAGTGAGGCAACGAGGAACGAACTCTTCATCTGGCCTCTGCATCTAATGCCACCAAGGCTGATGACGAACTCCAAAATAAACCTTTGTGCCTCCTGGATGATCAACAAAATGGAAGGGGGTGAATCTCCCGCATGATGTCCTCGCGAAACTCTGGAACTGCTACTCGGCCTTTGGAGCACAATCAACTGTATGCTACTGCCGTCAGGAGTCTCTGTTTGATCTGTGTTAATCTCTCTTAGGACTGTCCGATGATGTCTGGAATGGTGGGTGATGTCTCGACAACCTCTGTCGAGCAATCAGAAGAACGCCGCGAACTACCGTACTACACCTTGAATGGCATCTCATCAGTCTGGACGGATGATTGCTGAAGTAGGCAAACTTCAACAAAGGGACGTACTCCTCCCAGCTGCCTCTTGCATCGATGACACGCGTCATGTTACACCCCGACCAAGAAAATCCATCCGGAATGAGGCGTGAGGGTTTCTAATCTATTCAATCCATCACTGGCATGTTAATAATAAAATAAGACATCTAAATTAAATAATTGATATGGGTCAAAATAAAATCTCAAATATAATTCAAGATTCTGATACAAATTTAATCATGAAAAGAATATATTAAATATCTCCAAAGTCCTTACAAAAGGAAATTATACATTTAAATAATCAAACAAAAGTAACTAAACCCCAAGTCATCAAACACCTCCAGAGGTTGACGCGCCACCAAAAGTCTGTCCATTGGGAGCTACGGAAGAAGAGCCGACACATGCACCTGGAAAACACAACCCGGGTAGGAGTGAGTACTAAGCTCAGTAGGATTCTATATTACGACACTCACAAAGGAAAGGGGACTACAATTGTATCATCTCTCTCTGCCAAGTCTAAGGTGTAAAACGTCAAGAAAATAGCGAACAACCACGACAAGGATCACGCCAGCTCTAGACGCTCCTCGAGGTGTGACCAGGTAAAGCAATAGGGGTTTCTGTGCATCTCCAATGCATCCCAAACCCCAAAACCGATAACAAACCACCCAAGTCGTAACAGTAAAATAAAGCGCATTCGATCTTGGCGCAAGAGAAACGGCACGACGTCTAAACCTCAAACACTATGATCTGTAGCCAGCTAAGCAATAATCCTCGATAACAAAAGATTATCATAACAATTCACCCTAGACCTTACTACTCAGCCTCGGTCTTAAGGCTAGATTCGAACTACCTGAGAACCTTGGATCAGCGATCAACCCATCGCAAACATCCTAGCCTAATGCTTCTAATGCAATCATATGCATGCAATGCTCATACGCATAAAAACTACATTACAAGCATGCAACAAGATGGCACAACAATATACAGAACTGGCGTAGCATACATCTCGCCAAAAAGGTAGACATAGCAAAGGTTGAAGCAAAGCGGATAAATAGGTACGCAGGCCTACGAACGGGATACAACCCTCGATTAACAGCTAACCCTTCGTTCACCCACGAGCCTCACACAGGGCCAAGACATATATATATATATATATATTGAAAGCTCGAATTATCAAAACCAAACCAAAGGTACTACTAACTTCGGAAAATCCTAACTTTCAATCAAGCCATCTGATTGACATACACCTTGATATGCCCACTCAATGACATACCCTGAATCACATATCTAAGAATTGGATCAATCGGATAAAAGCAAATCGATGCAAACCTACAATTCCGATTAAATTCTGATTAAACCAATCAAACTTATTTTGAAAATAACTTGGATTGAAACTAAACTTTGCAGATCCATCCTAAAGATCGCTAAGATCACTACGTCAAAAAATCAAATCAATTTGACAATGAAAAACCACTTAATTTCACAAATTAAGGTGACTGCCCTGTTCCAGCACAGCCAGGCCATTTAATTCACTACAAAATGTACATAAATCCAAAAATCATGAAACCAGTTGGAAATAAAATCTAACTCACAGATCTACAACTTTTATGTAGACTACAAACTGCGATTATGCACATACAGAACTGTATTCAAGCGAGAACACCACTGTTCTAATAGAAATAGAAAATCCGGAAACTCTTCAATGAAAACATGCTTAAATCCAATGTAAATCGAATTAAAACCTCAATCAAACTTCAGACAGTTATCATTCATCCCTAGGGTAACCATTTAGCATAGATAGATCAAGCAATTAAGCAACTAATTTACCAAGAACACAAGACAAAACTAAAAGGCTAGAATATAAATCCTACCTTTCTATGATAATCCACGATTAATCCTCGATTAATCCGTGCAAGAGAGGTATGGATCTGCTCCTGCTGCCGACCTCCCCAAGCCTCTGGAACGGCCTCCCATCGCGAGTCCAAGCACCGGTGAAGAGAAGAGAAGAAAATCGGAAAAACAAAGGTCTCGCCGGTCTCTTATAGACTCGCGTCTCCCTGGACCGATCAATTGGTCTATGTCGGTCCAGCGTCCTTATATGGACACGTCAGAGGCGTTGCCGACATCGAATCCGACCGATCGCTCGATTGATCGGTTTGGGCTGACAGCTGTTCCAAAGATAAGCTTCCGCGCGCCCGATCTTAGATCTTTCGATCCCAAGCTCGCCTAAGGTTCTAACAATCACATATATCAAGCAAAAGGCCGTGTGTGCATAACGCGGGTGTGAAACCGACCACCAAGACGCAATTTACCAAATTGCCCTTGGGGTCTCTGTGATCAAGCCGATCGCCAGACCCTCGACCTAACGCGGTCGGACCAGGTTTGAGGAACAGGTCCTCACACGTCCAACGTACATCTTCCAAGGTCTGGATCATCCTCTCTGAGCCTTCTGAAATCTGGTGATGACGTCCGCCATGATATGCTTTCACTTGCACTCTGACATTGGAAGGGGGCTGCAATGGGTCTGCCGAATCTTGCAACACTGCCATCGAAGCACAACCTGTTGTCTGCTGACGCTCTCCAGCCCTCAACCACGAGCTCGGTACCAACCGCAACATGGATCTCCATGAGCTCCGGATATTTACCCTGAATCTCTATCATTCGGCTAGAAGAGCTGGGATGTTGCGAACAGTAAAGGGGAAGTCGTTTGGAACCTGATCCTCAAGACTCGGTCCAACTGACTATCTGCCTTCCAAGAGCCGATAAACCCAGCAAAGCTACTCCAGCAATTACTGATGGCTATCACCCTTAAAGGCATTGACGTCGTGACTTTAAGATAAGGAGATCCGACCTCCTGGTCACTCTGGTCAACGGTTCTGTGATTCTGGAGATGCCTCTGCTGAATCACGAATACCATCTTCGACCTCTGCCGTCGTATATCTGTGAGACCCGGGGTACCTAGGTGTCGGTGTTCGCCTGGAGGGCATGTGACCGAACCATGTAACCGGGTAAACAACCCCACGTAGAAAATAAGTATATTAGTAACCCTTATAAGACACAACGCGTTTTAAAGCCGTAATGGCAGTGATCCGCCAGAAAACTCCAAGGTTAAACGTGCTTGCCTTGGAGCGGTCCCAGGATGTGTGTCGGGTAGGACCCTCGAGTGGATCCTGGATGGAGCCCACAGGCCCTGGGCGACCCCGGATGGCGGGGGCCGTTACAGATGGTATCAGAGCATGCGTAGATCTGTTAGCCAGATTGTGCCAATGAGGACGTTGGGCCTCTAAGGGGGTTGGGTTGTGAGACCCAGGGTACCTAGGTGTCGGTGTTCATTTGGAGGGCATGTGGCCGAACCAGGTAATCGGGTAACCAACCCCACGTAGATAATAAGTATATTAGTAACCCTTATAAGACACAACGCGTTTTAAAGTCGTGATGGTAGTGATCCACCAGAAAACTCCAAGGTTAAGCGTGCTTGCTTTGGAGCGGTCCCTTAATGGGTAACCCACTAGGAAGTTTTCCCAAATTTCTACGATGAGCCAAAAACAGATAATATTGTGTCGGGTGGAGCCCTTGGGTGGATCCTGGATGGAGTCCACAGGCCCTAGGTGACCCCGGACGGCGGGGGCAGTTACAATATCTATCTCGAGCTCAACTGGATCAACTAATCTGCATGTCGCTGACACAATCCGTCCGCTGAATCCTGCCTTTGAAGGCCAAGACCTCGCGCTAGGAGCCAAATAACGCCAATGCGAACCCCAAATGTCGTTCATGCTCCTCCTCAACGCGTGAGTAGATATGATATTGTCGACGAACACTACTGCAAACTGATCAGGGTACGGCCTAGTCAGGAAAGATATCTTCGGGATGTCGCAATCCCGAACTCTCAATTGGTGTAGTCAACGCACTGTAGCGGGCACGTACTCTTTGTTGCAACACTGTCCAGCTTCCTAAAGCCTATGCATGAATGGAAGGAACCTCGATCTCGAACTCGGTGTCCCATGAAGGCTAAAACCAGAAAGTTCCTCAAAAAGGATAGCTGCACAAACAACACCAACAATGACACGAGGAAAAACCACTCTCAAGAGCACCCTCGAAAGCAATGAGGAAGGAGTTCACCAAGAGTCGGTGAACAAGCCCCAGCTCTCGACAATCTAAAGGATTGCCAACCCACGACCTTCGATAAGAGCAAAATAACGCCGTCATGTGTAACCACAACACCTCTCCATGGCCAAAGAAGCACAACTCGGTGTGCAACCAACCGACGCAGCCGAGAAAGCTGTCGAACCCCAACGTGCACCACACGCGGGCGACAGACACCTCAAGGTCCCCAACCTCTAGAAAATGCCTCGACAAGAGTTACTGACCCAAGCTCTTGTCCTAATTGGTGGCTACTCCCAAAGCCATGCACGACTCCAATTCCAAGCCAACATAGCCACACGGGGACGAGTCACAAGGGGAAACCCAAAGCCACAAGGGGAAACTCAGAGCCACAAGGAAATCGCAAGCTGCGAGACGCTTCGAAAGCTGAAGGCTCAAGCTGAAAGCTAAAAGTCGAAGCTGGCGATTCTGAAACTGGCTGCTGCTGAAGCTGCTCTCTCCTCTGGAGTGCTTGAACCGCTGGCTAAATCAGTGTTCGACAATAAAATTGCTATCTCGGGGTGAGATGTTTGCTCATTTTATTGTGATAAAAAATCAATTACATATGGTGGGTGATTGTGGGAACAACACTCATGAGTTCCTTGTATCATCACAAGCTGCATATCTCTTTCTCTTTGGACATGCAAAGACTGGCAACTCATCATTTACATATCGTAGGGAAGACCCCTGATTAAGGATCCAAGACTTAAATTCCTATTGCATCATCTAAAAAGGAAAAGGATGAAGTAAAAGGGTATTGGGTGGAGGCTTCGACCCTCACCCTTGTTGTTGATGTTGATCTACCTTGGTCTTCTTTCTTAGTCTCCTCAGAGTTGCTGCAGGTCTTCAAAATTAATAGAGGTTCGGTTTGGGGATCCCCAAGAGCTGAAGAGTATGCTATAGGACCTCGTGAATTTGATGTAGTACTTGCTCTAAGAGTCTTACTGTGGATCCTTCAGGAGCTACTGGAGGACTTGGTGTCGGATCCTTGGGTGTTGATGAAGGAGTTGCTTTAAGATCTCCAAGAGTTGATGAAGGATTTCCAGAGTTGAAGAAACTTCAAGAACTACTAGCTAATTCTTGCGAGTGGATCTGGATCCACCCGGGTCTCGCTAACCCTTCAAGAACTTCAAGAATCAATAGCTACTCCCATCGAGTGGATCTAAGTCAACCCGGGTTTTGCTAATGCTTAAAGAATTTTCAAGAACACGAACAACGCGAAGAAATTTTAGATTTTTAAAGCTCGGCCTCCTCTCTTTCGGAGTGTGGATTTGCTCTTCAATGCCTCCAGTCTCCCTCAAGCTTCACCTCTACCCCTATTTTATAGGTGAGGATTAGGAGTAGTTGAGGTTGATTTTGAAATGTGGTTAGGGATTTGATGGTTATGAGGTTAGGATTTGGCTGGTTAAGATTTTGGATGTTAGGGAGTTTGGATCTATTTGAATTCGAATTTTGAATTTCGAATTTTGAATTTTGAATTTTGAATTTTGAATTTTGAATTTTGAATTTTGAATTTTGAATTTTGAATTTTGAATTTTGAATTTTGAATTTTGAATTTTGAATTTTGAATTTTGAATTTTGAATTTGATTTTGATTTTGAGTTTGAATATTAAATTTCACATATTTGTTCAAATTTCAAATATTTGAACATGTTGTAATTTACCTAACGCCCTTGATTAAGGGATAAGTGTAAATTCCCAAAATACCCATGTTATCGATCATTTATGTCTTTTGACCGAAATACCCCTAGAGCATGTAGGAATGCTTTCACATATATTTTGGACCACTGTACCCCTGGAGGTTTAAAATGACCAAAATACCCTCGACCCTCATAGCTTTTATAGGATGCCATTAAAGCTTTAGGGCTGATATGAGGATAAAATTACCAAAATACCCTTTTGGTTTTTTAGTTGATATAGAGTCCATATATGTTTTGGACAAGAATGCCTTTAAAATAAATGATACTTTAAGGAGTGGAAACAATATTTGTCATGTATGTTTGTGGCAAATGTGCATGTAGAGCAAATGACCAAAATACCCCTGGGGCTAAATGACAAAAAATGCCCTTTTTATATCCCTAATTTATGTAGGACGCCTCCTAAACCATAAAGGACTAATTTAGAATGTTTTAGGTGGGTCAAGTCTCTATTTGGCTAGAATGATCAAAATATCCCTAGAAGGTAAAACTTACCGAAATGCCCTTTATGCTTTCGGTTTGTATAAGATGTTATAAAAACCATACAGGGGTATTTCTTAGATATTGTAGGTATCCTGAGCATATATTTTAGTCAAAAATCCCAAAATACCCATGGTGGGCAAAATTACCAAAATGCCCCTGAATCCGTTTGATTCCGTCTAACTTATGTAGGATGTTATCTGAACCATGTAAAAGGCATGATGGAGTATAGGAGAGAGTCTAAGCATATGTTTTGCTTAAATCCCCAAAATACCCTTGATGTGATAAAATTATCGAAATGCCCCTATACCGACTTAGCTTTTATAAGATGCCGAAAAAGCTATATAGGGTCATGATAGGATGTTTTAGAGAGTCCATGCATGTATTTTATCCTAAATTCCTAAAATACCCTTGGGCGAGTAAAATTACCAAAACACCTTTTGTGCTCCTGATTTGTATAGGATACCATAAAACCCATAGAGGGTCACATATAGAGCAATATATGTGTGTTGTGTATGTGTTTTAACCCATATGTTTAATGCCATGCCTTCGAGGAATGTCAAGACGAGCAAGGGCAATTTCATAAATATCATGAAATTTGATCTTAGTCAAAATTGGTGTCTACAACTAGTCGCTGCCTCGTCTCCAGTAAGGCTCTATCTGGAATCTGACTTCCTTGACACTTAGCTATGGGTTCATTAGCAAGAGTTAATTGAGGGTACTTGGTGAAAACCGCGGTCGAACGGATCATCATACCGGAAGAACGAACCCTTGGAATTAAACTGAGATTTTGTTGATTCAATGCATAGATATATTGAGGTTGTTATGGTGAAATCAGAATCTTAGTCTTCATCCATTATATTTATATTGTTTTCTTATTTCGTTATTAGATCTTCTATTTTCAGTACTTCGTATTTCTTACTTCACTTTCCTTATTTTCTTTACCTTTTGTTCTTCTTTAGTATTTAACTCTAATAATCTTTACAAATCTCTGTGGGTTCGATACTCGTCTTGCTGCTATACTGACCACATCGATTCGTATACTTGCAAGATATAAAATTTATTCATCAGATGTGCTGGAGAGGAGCCTGCCGACGGATATGGTAGATCTGGTGGTCACCACCCCTGTTGATAGATCTGCAACTGCCGATGGGTTCCGATAGAGTGGGAGTGTTGATGGGCTCATAACTACAGGGGCATGCTACATGTTTCTGGAATCAGATCGGCCATCTAGCTTGGCGGTGGGTGAGATCCATAATTGGTGGTGGCGGGTTTGGCATGCTCCGGGCGGCCCCCATGTACAACATTTCTTATAGAGGCTTGCACATAGGAAGCTCCCAACATTGCTGGCGCTGTGGAGTGTGGGCCTAACTAGCGAGAAGGTTTGTCGTCGTTGCCATGGAGTTGAAGAAACCATGGACCATATCTTCTTTGAGTGTCCATTCGCCAAGCATATATGGGAGGGAGTGTTTCAAGGTTGCAGGCTGGTGGATTTTGCCTTCTGGGGAGTCGATGAATGTTTCCAGTTGCTAGGGAGGAGTAATAAAGATGTTGTAATCAAGAGGGTGAAATCGGTGATCGCTTATACCTTGTGGTGCCTCTGGAAGTCTAGGTGTGTATTGATTTATGAGGAGGAGCCAGATAAGGTGGAAGATATTTGTCGCCGGATTTTTTGGCTGGCTCGTGAGTTCTTGTTGGTGCATGGTGAATTTTCCCCGACTAGTACATATGGCCGGGAATCCTGGCAGGGCGTAAGGTTGCAGGTTGATGTGATTGTAGGTGACGATGGGAGGGTTGCAGGAATAGGAGTGGTTTGTGTGGATGATGATGACAATATTTGCTGGACGACATATGATGTGGTAGAATTTGAAGAAGAAGTGGTGCTTCATGGTGAGCTGGCGGCAATTAAACTAGCAATGCAAGCGGGGATGGACATCGGCTATACTTTCTTAGATGGTGGAGAGTGATTCATTGGAAGCTATTAATCTAGTTTATGGGAGGTTCCCTGGATTAGGGAGCGTCCTTTTGCTTGTGTGTGAGATTTGGTAGCGTGCGAATAGGTTCAAGAATTTTCGTGTTTTGTATATCCCCCGTGAGGATAATCAGCGGGCGGACTTTGTGGCTAGACAAGCCCGGGAAGTGGGAGATATCATGTCTGGTCATCCCACTTACGAGAATGGTCCATATGGGTCCGAGTTGGTAGTTTGATATAAGAACCCAACCTTCGAGCTTATCTCTTCAAAAAAAAAAAAAAAAATACTTTAACATTAGGATATTATGGGTATAAGAAAATCCATTTGAAACTGGTATTGAGTCGAAATTGTGACGCGCATAGCCGTTGCATTTCATTTGCAAACTCTACACCACGGTTGGTCCAGAAGTCAAAGCCTCTCTCTCTCACGCGCGCGCACACACAAACACAAACACAAACACAGAGGGCAGTTGGAGAGGAGGAGTCCTTGTTCACGACACTCTAAATCCAATAACAAAAACGGAGATGCAGGTTCTGTGCATGATCTCTTCTAGTCGGAGCGCCATCCCATTCTCTGAAAAGGTATCATACGTACAGCACGAGCTTTATCCTGCAGTACCTCTCTAGTTATCTAATTAATACCAAAAATGGTTGCTGCTTATTGGCATTTCAACAGGTACCCTTGAGTCCTCATCAACAGCATCGGCATCAGCCGCAGCAGCATCTACAGAGTCGAGCAGGACTTCTCCCCTGTTTGGCCTCTCCACTCATGGCTGCCATCCTCACCTTATCCTCCCCTTATCTCATTACTCAAGGTGAGCTTTCATCCAACCACTTCATAGATTGGTTTGGTCAAGTCTGGGCTTACAATATGGCTTTGGTTCCTTGCTAGCTTTCTTGAGCTTTTATATTGGGCTTCACCTTCAAAAGAGTCAGGCCTGCCAAGGGCCTGAAGGCCCATGTAGGCCTAAAATAGGGGCCCATGTAGGCCTAAAATAGGATCAAGATCTCCTCAATTTTGATGTGGTTCCTAATTCTTATTGCTGCATCCTTGCTATCTCAGGCTTCCCTTGTAGTCGATCTATTACTTACCCTAGTATGGATTTCCACATATACTGGATAGTATATGTGCATCTCTCCTGATCGTTTTGAGAAAAACCTGAAAATTTCTTTTATGTATGTGTCTGTTTTGTTGGGAAACTGGAGGTGAATAGGATCACCCATAACCCACTTCCGATGGCGGACACAAGACAAGAGAGAGAGCAAGAAAGAGAAAGCACACACAAGAACACACCAGGATATACGTGGAAAACACTCGGCAAATACCGAGAGTAAAAACTACGGGCGGAGTAGGAGGGTTTCACTATGAATCAAGGAGTACAAAGCTTTTCATCTAGAGGAGAACAAGACTCTTCCTCTAGGGTTTCTGACCTCAAGACTTCTCCTTAGGGTTACACACCAACCCTATTTATATCCACTAATTAACCCAGAGTCGGATTAATCTGGATCCTTAATTTTAGCCCGGAAGCCACAAAGGATCGATCTTCTTAGATAGAAGGATCGATCCTTTCATTCCGTAGAGTTGGCCGCCCCGACGATGATCGATCCTCTTGAGTATGAGGATCGATTATCCAAAAACATGCTCTCTGTCATAGAAAAAATTGTATGAGAGAATCGATCCTTATAGGGCATAAGATCGATCATTTCCAACACAGCTCTCTGTTGTGGGAAAAACCGTCTGAGAGGATCGATCCTTATAGGGCATAAGATCGATCCTTTCCAACACAGCTCTCTGTCATGGGATCCGGACTGAGAGGATCGATCCTTTGCTTGCAAAGGATCGATCCTTTCATGTACCTTTGTTTGTCTCCTTCTTCTCCTTCTTTCGTCGTACTCAGTTGCTTCGATCAACTGGGTTTGTTTGTTGAGGCCTCATGAGGAGAGAACCCCAACATGTTTCTCCATCTTGTTCTTAAGATTCTCTTTCTGCTATAGGGTTGTTTAGTTGCAGGAAGTGGACATGCGAAATAAGTTGTAAGGAAGTCTCATTATTCTATAAACCACATCCTAAAAAGTGGATACTACTTTATAGGATAAATTACACTTTAACACCATATATTTTGAGAAATATTCGGTTTAGATCCTAAGTTTTGAAACTTGACAAAAAGAACCCTAACCTTTTCACATAACACACTTTTGAACCCTCGTGATGACTTAACGGCAAACAAGTGACAAACTGGTTTTTGACTCAATTTCGACTGGTTTTTTCAATTTTGACCAGCCACATCATTACAGAGTAAAACAATCCTTCGTCTCTCTTGCACGTCCCCCCTCAGTAGGGGTGACAATTCGGGTTCACGACTCAAATCGAGCACCAATATCTCGACCTAAAGGTCAAACCCGAATTCGACCCGTTTAATAAACGGGTCAGATTTGTTAACCCGAACCTTACATGATATTAAACGGGTCAACCCGACCCGATCCGCCTAACCCATTTACTAAACGGGTCGGGTCGGGTCAACCTGTTTAACTGAGAGCACATAATTCTCTCTTTTCATTTTTAGAAAACCTGTGATTATGTTAATTATAATCTTGTTTTGATGATGTCAATGTGTGCGTGACGATAAAACAATGATTTCATGCTTATATCCCTCAAATTAAATCACTTATATCTCAATTTTTAAAAGTTCTTGTACCGACGGTCGATGTCAGGATTGACCCTGATTTGGCACAGTCGATGCTCCTGACTTAGCTAAGTTGGAGCCGAGCTGACGGTCGAACCAAGCATCGACTCTAGAGTGATGCTCTGTTGACAGAGACGTACGATCGATGAATAGATCGACTGTGAGTGAATCAAGGAGGATGCCTGGTTAGACCATCGACGGAAGATGCACGGATAGACCGCGAGCTTTGTTGATCCAGATTGAAAATTAAATATCGATCGATCGACGGAGAGTGCACGGATCGACCGCGAGCTTTGTTCATTAAGATTGAAGATTGAAGGTCGATCGAAGCATTGACCCTGAGTACATCATTTTCTCACGGAGGCTGACGGTCGATGTGATGGTGGATGCGTGGATTGACCGTGAAGTTTGAAGCCTGCATTTTGAGCTAGAAGTCTGAAGCAACGGTCGATGTATGGATCGACCGCCAGCATATGTAAACTCAAAAATACCTGAAAAGCTTAAAAAATTAATGGGGATTTTTGCATCCAGGTACCCTGCACTTTCCCAGAATTGCACTTTGGTACGACAATGTTTGGGATTTACAATTCGATACCACCAAGTTATAAACTAAGTGAAATTTAGTTTCGACTCCCGACTCCGTTACTATAATTTGACAGGAAACCGCTCACGTGCGCGCACGTGAGCGGTTTTGCACCCGTTTCCCGCCATGAAAAATGCAATTCCCCCGCCTGGACCGGCGTTGCAGGCTGGAGTAATCGGATGTTGTTTTGGGAGCAAAGGGCGGGGTTGCCGCCAACTGGACTCGACCAACTGGACTCGCACCCAGAAGAGGACCCAAACTGGTTTAGCTTCTTTCCTAATTTGACTTGGACTTCCCTATTTCAAACTAGAGTATTTAATTAAGATTTATTATTAGTCTTTTATATTGAGTCCTAGTTGATATTTGTTTGTTAGGAATTAATTAAGAGTCCTATTTGAGTTATGAAGTTATTGTTAGAAGTTGAGTTCGAGTATGGAAGCATTATTACTTGCTAATTAAGCAATGGGGCTTTCTAGTTGGATTAGGACTCAGTCGAGACCTCTATAAAAGGACCTCAATAAGTATGATGTATACATAGATGAATGAAGTATTGAGTGGATGAATAAAGTAGAGAATAGTTTAGGAGTAGCTTCTTATAATTATCATGGCTTGATCCTCCATCAGGGATTAAGACGGCTTAATCCTCTACCTAGGATTATTCCAGGCTGAGTTCTCTTCCCGAAGAGTTCTCTTCAACCGACATCCATCAATCCACCTTCTTCCCCGTCGGTTGCCTTCTCCGCAGTCGGCACCATCTCCACCGGTATTTCTCTCTCCCCGCCACTTTCTCTCTCCTCCACATCAGTGCCATGTCAACACTCTCTCTCATCATCACCTGCCACGTCATCGTCTTCTTCCTTCCTCTTCCTACCCGACGAACCCTAACTTCACCGCCGACCATCCTTCCGTCCAGCCTCTCCAGCCGCCCCCGTCACCGACCAAGGCCACCATTCTCTTCCCCGAGCCCTCACGACTCCGTCCAACTCCTTAGCCACCGCCACCGCCACCGTCTTCTCCAGTGATCCCAACGGCAACCCAACCGTTCGAGCTCCGCTGCCCCTTCCGTGTCCGACCCTGATCTCACCCCTAAACCCCTCTAAAACCTCGCTGACCGTCCTAAACACCATTCCGACGATCCACAACTTCCCGACGTCCCCAGTGTAACACCCCGGCCCTCCACTGGGCCCCGCCCCGCAGGCTCCCGGTCCGACCAGGATCCACCCGAGGGCCCCACTCGACAAAATATTGTCCGCTTTTGGCTAACTGCAGAAATCTGGGAAAACTTCCCAGTAGCTCACCCATCCCGGGACCGCTCCAAGGCAAACACGCTTAACCTTGGAGTTTTCTGGCGGATCACTGCCAGCACGGCTTTAAAACGCGTTGTGTCTATTAAGGGCTTACTATATACTTATATCGAACCCCGGACCATACCCAGGCGTTGTGGGATTGCTTACCCGGCTACCCGACTCAGCCCCGCCCTCCAGGCGCAGGCATCTTGTCCCACGGTAGACCCAGCGGGCCTCACAATCCACCCCCCTTGGAGGCCCAGCGTCCTCGCTGGCACAATTTCCGGCTGGGAACCGGCTCTGATATCATACAGTAACACCCCGGCCCTCCACTGGGCCCCGGCCCGCAGGCTCCCGGTCCGACCAGGATCCACCCGAGGGCCCCACCCGACACAATATTATCCGCTTTTGGCTCACCGCAGAAATCTGGGAAAACTTCCCAGTAGGTCACCCATCGTGTGACTACTCCAGGTCGAGCACGCTTAACCATGGAGTTTTCTGGCGGATCACTACCAGCACGGCTTTAAAACGCGTTGTGTCTATTAAGGGCTTACTATATACTTATATCGAACCCCGGACCATACCCAGGTGTTGTGGGATTGCTTACCCGGCTACCCGACTCAGCCCCGCCCTCCAGGCGCATGCATCTTGTCCCACGGTAGACCCAGCGGGCCTCACAACCAGAGCCCTCCCCGTCGTCCCCGACGCCGGCAAACCCAAACCCCATCGCCATCGACCTCTAGATCCGGCCGATTCGCCACCTATCTCCCAGATCCGACCTGTTGGATCTCTTCCCCACCGTCAGACGACCCTTCCTCCCAAGGTCCCGACCGCCGCCGACACCCCTACGCCGACGATCCACTCCGTTGACTCATCAGCCCATAGATCGATCCTAGCCTTTTCCCAAACCACTTGACCAAATTGGTTCAGTCAAACCAAGTTGGTTGCCTAACCTGATTCAACTCAGCCACTTAATCTGATTCAGTCCAATCCAGCCCTACTAAATCAAGTCAGACTTAGCCAGATTCGATCCAGCTAGCCAGATTAGCCAATTGGACTCAATCAAGCCTGATCAGACTCAATTCTGATCAATTGGAGCAGTAGAGACCCGATACGAAAAGATTACGAGTAGACCGCTCGTATCAACTGATGATACGAGTCGATCCGACTCGACCAACAGGACTCGCTCCCAGAAGAGGACCCAAACTGGTTTAGCCTCTTTCCTAATTTGACTTGGACTTCCCTAGTTCAAACTAGAGTATTTAATTATGATTTATTATTAGTCTTTTATATTGAGTCCTAGTTGATATTTATTTGTTAGGAATTAATTAAAAGTCCTATTTGAGTTATGGAGTTATTGTTAGAAGTTGAGTTCGAGTATGGAAGCCTTATTACTTGCTAATTAAGTAAAGAGATTTTCTAGTTGGATTAGGACTCAGTCGAGGCCTCTATAAAAGGACCTTAGTAGGTATGATGTATACATGGATGAATGAAGTATTGAGTAGATGGATAAAGTAGAGAGTAGTTTAGGAGTAGCTTATCATAATTATCATGGCTTGATCCTCCATCAGGGATTAAGAAGGCTTAATCCTCTAGCTAGGATTATTCCAGGCTGAGTTCTCTTCCCCAAGAGTTCTCTTCAACCGACGTCCATCAATCCACCTTCTTCCCCATTGGTCACTTCTCCGCAGCCGACATCGCCTCCGCATCCACCTGTATTTCCCTAATCATCACCTTCACCTCATTTTCTCTCTCCTCATCACTTTCTCTCTCCACCACATCAGTGCCACGTCACCATCACTGTTCATCATCCCCTACCTCTCGCTAGCCTCACCATCCATTGCCGTTCTCCGCCCTCCTCTACTTCTCGGCCGTCCCCGCCACCTACCAAGGCCACCATCCTCTTCCCCGAGCCCTCATGACTCCGTCCAACCCCGCCATCTCCTCCATTCCCTCTTCTCCGGCGATCCGCCATCTTCTCCGATCTTCATCCCCATCACCGTCAACTCAGATCCACCTCGATCTCACCTTAAAACCCCCCAGATCCTTCCTAAGCATCTCGCCGATCAACCCAGACCTCCTTCCCGACGTCCTCGGCCACTCCTGAGCCCCGTCGTCGTCCCCGACGCTGGCCAACCCAAACCCCACCGATGTCGACCTCCAGATCCCATTGATTCGGCATCCCTCCGGCCAATCCACTCCGGAGGATCTCTTCCCCATCAACCTGCGACCACTCCTGAGCCCCGTCGTCGACCCCTCCTGCCTATGTCCAGTATTGGGCCCAATAGGCCTTCCATCCGGTCCGGCTCAGGTGTGGCCCTGCCCCGCTTGGAGACCGGGCTGGACCGGAACCGGCCGGGTTTGGCCCGGTCCAGTTCTTTTTTTTAAAAAAAATATGGATCCACCCATAGGACTCTGATCGGCGACGCCTCTGCGCCGACTCCGATCGGGTCGATCGGCGATGAGGTGGCTGGATCGGGACCCACCTCTCTCTCCAACGACTCCGCTCCGAGCCCCCCAGTTCCATCTCCGACTCCGCTCTGTCCCTCGCTCGAAGTTGTCTTCCAAGGGGATCGGGTGGATCGAGGCGATCGGCGACAAGGTGGCTAGATCGGGGCCCACCTCTCTCTCCGATGACTTCGCTCCATGCCCTCCAGTTCCTGATCTGACTTCGCTCCTTCCCTCGCTTGTGACCGTCTTCCAAGGGGATCGGGTGGATCGGGGCGACCGACGTCGAGGTGGTTGGATCGGGGCGACCAGCGACGAGGTGGAGTGGGAGGGAGAGACTCAAGAACGAGATCGTGGATGGAGGTGTTGCGAGCGTCGTGGTCGACAGTGAGGTCCGTGAAGCTTGGGCACGGCGAAAGAGGTTGGGGCCGTAATCGGGCAGTGTGGAAGCCGGTGGAGGTTGGAGGAGAGATGGGGCGCTGAGCAAGGGCAGTGCGGCGACGACGATGGAGCTCCGGCAAGGGTTGGTCGTGGGTTGATCGGGTGGAGTCGCGACACGAGAGAGATGAGGGATGAGGAGATCGTGTGAGGGATTGGGGTGATGATGTGGACGGTAGTTGTCACACCCCGACCCAGAAAACCCATTCGAGCTGAGGCGTGAGGGTTCCTACTCTACTCAATCATCACTAGCGCATTTATAATAAAATAAATACAACTAAACTAACAATTGATCTGGGTCAATATAAAATTTCTAATAAAATTCAAGATTCTAATACAATATTTAATCCTCAAAATCCTTACATACGGAAATTATACATTTAAATAATTCATCAAGATCGAATGAACCCCATGTCCTCGAATACCTACAATATTCATCAAGAATCTTGATACAATATTCAAGATTCTGATGAAGGGGGACTTGATCTAATGGTTGGGCCTCTAGCTGGTTGACCAAATATTAAGAAAATATCAACTTAAATTCTTAACCGCACTTGATTACTTAAAAATTGACATAATATTAGGAAAGCAATTGTATCACTATAGTATGAGTACATCCCAACTAGGTTGGCACCTACCCATCTATCTATCATATGCATCACTTTCCTAAGATTACAAATATAAAATTAAACATCTAAATCTAAAACTTCAAGCTCATCATTTTCTTCATCTTCATCAATTTGCAATCCTTGACGTCTCTTTTCAGCACCCCACCAATCTTGTAAACACATTAAGGCTTGTACCGTTTTTGGGTCTAATTTGGTCCGATAGTCGTCGATCAAGCGTCCTCCCGTGCTAAATGCGCTTTCCGAAGCTACAGTAGACACTTGATTGTTATCTTGAAGCAACTTCCGGGGGAGAAGGAAGAACTTTATTGTGATCACATTCTTCTCCTTCAATTTCGATCACAGTATCAAAAAATTTATCTTGGATGGAGGAAGAAGCCATAGGACAAAGAGGAGAAAAACTTGGGTTAGAGAATAAAGAGCTTGAAAATGCACTTGGTGAAAGAGTTTGATGAAAAATTGAGTGAGAGACTGAGTGAAAATGAGATCGAAGTCATCATTTATATAGAAGTTTGGTTGGAAATGAACAAAAAAAAATACAATGACCGTTCGAGCTCTCATAACGGTCACCTGTCACTTATAGGTGACCGTTTGAGACCTCTCAAACGGACATCCCCTTCTCTCTGCCCTCCCCCTTCTCTCAGTCTCAAACGGTCAACTCCTTTGCCGGACCGCCCCTCTTCTCTATGCCCTCCCAGCCTCCCTAAACCCTCCCAGCCTCCCTAACATGCACCCATGGCCCAAACGTTTCGCCGCCGGCCGTCTCCACCGCCGCCAACGACATGGTACAGATTAGCGTACACCAACCCTTCACCTCCCCGCCCCTTGCACCCCCTGATCCGAGCATGTGGATCGACTCATCCTCCAACACCACCGCCTCGGCCCCGCCATTTCCATCCCCTCTCTCCGCCACGGCCTCACACCCGACACCAGTCACCTCCCAAGGACCCTCATTGGCTCGAATCGGCCTCCGATCGTCGTCCCTTACGCCGGTCACCTCCCAAGGGCCCTCACTGACGCCGCCCTCACCTAGATCCACGCCTCCACCTCCTATCCGGTAGATCCGAGCCGTTGGATCGTCTCCGGGGGACCCCGCAACCCTTCCCCTGCCGATCCCGATCAGCGACGATCCTCTCCCAAGGACCCTCAACGGCGCCACCCTCACCCGGATCCACGCCTCCCATCCGCCCGATCCGAGCCGGTGGATCACTCCGGGATTCCTCGCGACCCTTCCTGTCACGCCCCGACCAGCGAAGGCCCAACCGGGCCGGGCGACGCGAATCGGAATCTAACTAATGCGGAAAAAATTTTGGCGAGGGGTTCCCTCTAATCTACTGGTCTCCCTAAACAATTCATAAGCACCCTTATAAAAAATAAGATTAACAACCTCAAAAGAAAAACAATAAAATATTCAACATCCTCAAAAGGGTTTACATTTGTACAAGATACTCCCGTAGGAGACTATCTAAACAAAAGATGGGTAGACATATGATCACCGCTCCTCAAGCACCGCCAGACGCCGTCGCGCCACCAAACACCTGCCCGGTAGGGGCTACTGAAGAAGAGCTGACGCATGCACCTGCAAAACGCATCCCGGGTAGGAGTGAGCATAAAGCTCAGTAGGGTTCTACACTACGACACACAGAATGGGAGGGAACACAACAGTGTCGCCCCCAAGTAAGGTCTGGGTGTACATAGGGGCCCCATAACCCCACTGCGTGTCCATGAGGTCCACGATCATGATATTCCAGAACAACTGGTCACATGATGGGTCACACTCAGTAAGCAGGAAAACAGCACTGCTGACTCACAAGTAGGAACCCGACACTGTTGGCAGGAAATGACACCGCTGAGTAGGCACTCCCTCTACTCAAAAGTCGTCATAATTGGACACCGGCTATACCTCAGAACCCGACTCGAGGCCGACATGACCTCTAAATCATCGATCAATATGTATTCAAGTCATCTAAGCCTATCATCAAGATCGACAGAATACTACAATCCAACCTGGACCTTGCTACCCGCCACGGTCCTAGAGCTAAATCCGAGCTATCCGAAAGCCTCGGATCGGCGATCGACCCATCGCCCACGCCCTAACCTTAAGCATCCAATGCACAACAGAATGCATGTTATGAACATACATAAGTAAGAGGTAAGCATGCAACAGTATGATAAAGATAACATACAAGTCCAACTGGATCGCTGCAGCGGGTCCCGGCATTACGACAGTACCGCGATCGTCAACCGTGGACTCCTGCAACGGGAAGCAACCCCGAAAACTCTGATGAATAGTAAAATATAATATTATATGTTCTGAACATATAATATTATTTAAATCACCATGATCCTCTACTTATAGGCTAAATGACCCCGTCGATCTGACGACGTCGGATTCGAGATCCAACTTATACATCAGTAGATAAACATGTTGGGATCAACATATCAAAAATCAGAAAACATCCAACGGCTCGATTACCGGGAAAACACTAATCAAAACCGCTAATCTCACTAATTTACCTTTACTTGCTGCAACGCATGCCACCCGTAGGAAAATCATAACAATTCGTAAAAAAATCAGAAATTTATGAAATCAGTTGGGTCTGAAAGTAGATTCAAATATCTACAACTCTCATGTTCATCATAACCCAATCTCATGCACGTACCGATCGAAAAACACGCCGTAAACCGGCTATTCTTCAGAAACAGCAGAAACCGAAAAATCCGATATTAAACATGCTTAAATCCTACTAAAATCTCAACCAAAGCTTATGAAACTTAAAACAGAAATTACACTAAGCAAGAGGCACCCAATAACACCAACAACATCAAGATCTAACGACTAGATCAAGAGAAAACCCCTAAACTAACTCAAGTAGATAGAAACCTATAGAAAACGCACTCATCGGCTGATTCCCCGCTAACCAGTCACTAACCCAGCTTCAAACCACAGGGATCTTCCTCTCGCTGCCACGAATCCAATGAGCATTACGCACCCAAAACGGTGGTCGGAGCAGGGAGAACAAAGGGGAAGAAGGGGCTGTCGAAAACAGGGAAGCAGGGCCGCGGGAAGAAGAAGGAAGAAGAAGGAGAAGAGGAAGAAGGGGAAGAGGAAAACCCGGGGAAGGGGGAGAAGAAGAGGATAAGGGAGAGAATAGGAGAGAAAGTCTTCTCTCCCTGTGACAGTGGAGAGCGACGGCCAACGGCGATCGTCCTCTCAAAAATCACCGCCAAGACTTTCTGGCACAGGAAGATCGATCTTCTTTTCAAGGAAGATCGATCTCCTTAGCAAGGAAGATCGATTTTTTTGCCTAGAAATTCAAACTTGGGCTAAAACACAAGCCCAAGCTCGGATCTTCCGATCTCGGATCCACCTAACCATTTTAATCAAACACTAACACAAATACGGTCAGTGTGTGCACACGCGGGTGTGGAACAAATTGACAATGCGCAATTTACCAAATTGCCCTTGTAGTCTACAACGAGCCACGGGCCCGACCCGGACGGTCGACCTAGGAGTAGAGGGACAGGTCCTCATACTTCCCCTGGTTCCCGACCGTTGACGATACCTTCCCATGCTGATCCAGACCACCAACGATGACCACCTCTCGATATGCGATTGGGGTGTCCCACGGTCCAACCGGGCGCAGTGAGTGTCCACCCGGGCCGGGCCGGGTTTTTGAACAAGGGGTCGTAGTCCGGCCCTGAACCTGGATGAGCCCGGTCCAGCATGACCAACACCCGGGCCGGACTGATCTACGGCCCTAGCGGGCGTAGGACGGACCCGTACCGGATCGGATCATTTGGGCTTTTTGGATACCCCTACTCTTCATGCCATCCCATCAACAAAATTTAGACCACTTCATAGAATTGGCCAGTTCCTCTCCAGTTTCTACAACCAAACGGCTCCCGTATTTAATTGGGGCAGTTTCCTTAATCCTATCTGGTGTAAGAGAACAGATTTTAGAATTAAAGGAAGCAAATTAGTTTTAGTTCTTTCCTCTCTCTACACTTCACACGTTCATCTTTCTCATTTCCTCTCTATATTTGTATGCAGAGTGCCTCGGTCAGCCTGTTGATGCTCCAAGGGGTGCAACACTATTCAACAAAGCATGCATTGGCTGCCATGATATGGGCGGAAACATATTACAACCTGTCAGTTAACATCATTCCAATCCCCCAAAGTTCTAGCTCAAGATTTTTCTTTCTTTTTTTGTGTCAATTAACAAATTTGCGTATTTGAACAGGGAGCCACCCTCTTCACAAAAGATTTAGAGAGGTAAAGTAAAACTTTCTATATTTTATAATCTCAAACAAGAGAAAGGCAATAAGAGAGAAATGCGGCTTCCGTGTAGGAATGGCATCTTCACAGAGGAAGAGATTTATAACATAACATACTTTGGAAAGGGAAGAATGCCGGTACACACAATTTCCCAGTTGTATCGTTGTTTTCGCGAATAAATTTTGCTCCTATCATTGAGAGGTTTGGCTGCGGTTTCAGGGATTCGGAGAAAAGTGCACTCCGAGGGGGCAATGTACATTCGGACCCCGCCTGCAAGAAGAAGAGATCAAGTTGCTGGCAAAATTTGTGAAGATACAGGCTGAGAGAGGATGGCCAAATGTTGATTATAATGCAGACTAAGCTAAATGTTGTCAAGTTTCACAAGTGCACGAAATCATAGCAAGTAATATAGTGATAAAAGATAGATGTCGAACCCACCATGACTATTTACCTATTATGTATTGAAATTGTTCTAGCTCTAGATTATTTGAAAATCCAAAATGATGGTGAGTAGAATAAAACGGTTAACTATGAAACACATGAATAGAAGAAGATTTCACCAAATATATATAAATGATTAAATGCTAAGGCATCTGACTCACCTAACAAATCCAATCCCAAATCCTCACCATGCAATTAATCGTTCATCAACCTATGTGATGACGAAATATTCCAATTTATCTAAACCCCTTTCTCGAGTAGAATTAGAATTACCTAACATGCGATAACCCGTGATATTTCTATGTGAATTTAAAAACATTCAAGCACATTAAGATCAATATATTTCACATCAAAGCCGCATGAATCACTTTGGCACATCTGTCTTTCGTTCAATTCATGGCATATATCATATGAAGCAAACGACATGCATTATCTCTTGAATCAACATGCACAACAAATCAATCAACTATTGGCCAGATAATTGAAAGCATTAAACCCAATGACATATACTCAAACGGATGATAAAAATCAAGATCACATAGAAATAGGACTTGGAATTGTCATGGAGAGGTTACATCATAGCCTTAGCAATAAGATTTAGTTCATAATAGAATCAATACAAACTCCCACATATATGGAATTCATAATCAAAGGTTTACAAAGAGAAAGCAAAAGAGTTGAGAAGGAAAAACTAGATGTAGATCGAGAGTCCCAATCGACAAGCTCCGAATTGACCTCCGTCTTCTTTTTCTTTTTCCTCAAGCTTCTAATTCTTTGCTGGTTGAAAAACTCCTCTCCTAATGCTTGCTGCCTTCTCCTCCTTTTTCCCCCTTCTAAAACCACCGGCCTCTTACTTCTTTCCAAAACAATAAATTTCCAAAACATGAATTTTTCATGCTGTTCATTGAGAGTCATGTTTATGTCATACCGTTGTTTCTATGCTACCATCATACCAACGGATGAGATCTGTTTAGATATCATCTAACGGTCGAGATCTTTAATAAAATGCTGACTTGGATTCTGATAATAATGATCTCAACCATTAAATGAGATCTAAATAGATATTACCCGTTAGTATGAAGGTAGTATGGAGACAATGGTATGACCCAAACAGAACCCGTTCATTGATGCCCAATTTTCTCCCTCCTTATCATTTTTGGGAAAGTAATCAACACGAAAGTTGTAGGGCTTTTTCTTGGCTTTCCAAAGACACCCAAATCACCCAATTTGGAGATCTGTAGCAGAAGTTATGCCCAAAATACTGAAGGCTGTCTCAGAAAATCCGAGAATAGAATATTTCCTCCTAAATCACCATGATTCCTTCATTCCACAATTATTCCTAAACTGAAATAAACAAAGTAAATAAAAACCCAAATAAAAACGGAAATAAATAAAAAACTAGCATAAATTAAGATTAAAAGTATGACAAACATATATAGAAATTAAGCACATCACTAAGAACAAATTGTTGATATGCAGAATATTAAATCGAGAAAGACATCTAGGAAGAACCAAACAAATTTGACTTATTCTGTTATTTCCGTTATAGGTGTCATGCCCCGCAATGGATATTCTCATAATTCGGATTTTCGGTCTTTCGATTTTTGTTTGGCATCCTTAATGGAAGTGAATTTGCTCATATTTCAGCAAATCAGGTTTCAGCTCAACATAGGCTGAGATTTGTCCTTGTCAACGTTGGACTCATGAAATGGTGTTACTGCAATTTTGTGCGTCTTGGAATCCTCTGCAGAACTCGGGGGTAGACTTTTAAGTTTGAACTGATCAACTCACTCAGTCTGGTATAACATGTGTAACTGTGCTTGGTCTCACATACTTGGCACTAGACAAGTGCTGTTTCCTAATACTAAAGTCCAACCTAAGCAAACAACAGCCTGCAGACATCTATCCCTCATCGAGATTCACCTCAAATCTCCAAATCAGAGCTCCTCTAATTGGAGAAATTCTAATTTCAATCCTAGATGCACATGATGCACACAACAGTCCCAGCATGCGCAAATGGGTACTTATGCAACAAACACATGTTTCATAACAATTATGCAGCAATCTAACGAATAAACAAACAACATATTGGTATTTGTAGCATAATTGAACACAACATTTCCAACTTCAATCCAATAAAGATAAAAATTCAGTAGAAATTAATATCAAAATATGATTTAATATCGACAACCAGCTGGACAAGGCCTCGGCAAATCTCGCAACCGTCAGTTTGATGTAAGTGGTACAAGAAAAACCCTCACATGCTCAGAACACTCATCCCAAGGCAAAAGTCTTTCTTTCTTCAACATAAATAAAATTCCAATAACTGTAATTAAATCCAACTAAGTTCAACCAAAAGGCGGTATAAATCCTCAGCCAATGATCAAATCATCATCAGCGGAACACATATCATGAGATTGAAGGTGCACAAATCTTGGAGCAAAAAAGATCATACATATATAATATTGTTGTTCATAAGCCTGAAATAAAAACAGATGAGCCATCTTTGGACCGACAGTTTGGACAACTCGGAATGGACTTTCTCCAAATACCATATACCATGTAAATTGTTTAGTTTACAATTTAGTATTAGAAATCACTATTCGTCACATAAATAAGACTGTAGAGAAGCCAAAGAATCCATCTTAAGGGTTTCTCGGAGTCACTATAAGGAAGCAACTGAACGTTCAGATATCAAAATGTTCTAGGAAACTAAGCAACCACATTCACAAGTAAGCCACACACCTAATTGGATTATACAACTATCAAGTAAGTCTCCAAAGTGCTACAACTAAGAAAACCTCCTTAACAAAGAAATCTTAAACCAAAGCTCGTAAACGAATTATCTCAAGTTTTGTGCTCTAACAAAGAGATCTAAATCCAAGTTTTAAATTATTACCGTAAGTGATAACAGTGTAAACAAAGGTAAATTAAAGTCAAGAGAGGCGAGATAATTCAATACAACCTTAGTATACAACCATATAAAGAGCAGGCCAGCATCTGTTGTGCTTGAATCCAGCACTTCAAAACTGCAAGTGCCCTTGTAAACAGCCACAAGCTCACCTTCAACCTCTCCTTTGAGTACCGTATTCTGTTAAGAGTTGAATAGCTAAGGTAGGCTCTCTGCCACCTAAATCTCACGTCGATTCTTTCCACATTTCTTGTTTGATCAACTCCTTTTTAGTCCGATTAGTTTCTCGGAACAAATTATGTCTCAAAACATGATTAATGCAAGAAATCTCAAATCTACCTAAACATTTGATTGTTCACAGATTACGCAAAGCAATGAATTAAATTTAACCCCTTACAAACAGAAAGGCAAATAATGTCATTCATGGAAACAATCAAGCGGATTTTCAAGAAACTCAGACATACTCAACAATATACATACTCCAGCCAATTGTTAAAACAATTATACAAAGGCGCAAATTAACCAAAACTGTGCAGAATGGAGAGAATGTACCATGCAGATCACATAGTTACCCGGAAGAGCATTTTCCGATCATCCATCCATGCTCCTCGATCTAAGAAGTACATCATTCCTAACAAAGGGCGAAAGTCAAATCCAGGGTTAGGGCTGAGGAAAAACTTCAAAAACGAAAAAATGGTTCTACTGGAACGCAGTACTCACTTAGATTTACAGAGATTATTCGTATTGTTGGTCCTCGAAGAGTCAGAAAAGCTGCGCCAAATGGATTTCTAAGTACTGTCAAGATGTAGGAGGAGGAGTCGCGGCGGTCTGGTGTGAGGACAGGCAGACGGAGAGCTCGAGCTTGGCTCGCTCGCACTGCGCCCTCTTGAGCGAGGTTCCGGCGCTCGAGCACATGCTCCGCACCAGCTCCGCCTCCTCCGGACAGAAAGAGGAGACCACGCACTCCGCCAGCGCACGGTTTAAGTGCCGGCACGACGCATCTCTAATCCGATCGCCGCGTACCCGGCGGTGGCACTCGTTGAGCGAACGGTGCAGCGCCGCACACCTCGCCGGCACTGGCACCGCCGCTTCCTCCTCCCTCTCAGCGCCACCACCATCCATGCCGCTCTAACGCAGGCGCACGGCTGGCGAACTCGGTGACACCTGGGTTCGCTACAAATGGGCCGGGCTGGCCCAAGTAGGACACGCCACGCCAGAGGGCTTCCTCGGCCTGGCCCGGCACGTGGTAAGTAGCCCGTACCAAGCATGGACCCTAGCTACGTGGCGGGCCAGGCTCAACACCTGTCTAATCCATATTTGATAGAAACTGAAGGGCTTCTTTGGTATCGGGACCGGTGCAGCCAATCCCCGAATTATAACAACCAAATAAAAGGGGATTCCTATCCAGGAATAAGAACTATCCGGGCTTTTGGTTTGGGGATAGGCTATCCCAGGATTAGAGAGAATGGGGATTGGTATTCTGAGATAAGTAGTGGGATATGTATGATATTTTGTTAAAAAGTAGTGATAAATTAGTAATGTTTGGTTGAAAAAGTATGGATAAAGTTGATGTGATTGGTTGAAAAGTAGGGATAATGAGATAATGATTGGTTGAAAAGTGAAAAAGTAGGGATAAAGTTGATGTGATTGGTTGAAAAGAAGAGAAAATGTAGTAATGATTGGCTGAAAAGTAGGGATAAAGTAGGGATAAAGTGAGGATAGGGATGGGGATAAAAGTAGGGATAAAAGTGGGGATTAGATGGTGTTTGATTGTAATGCAGGAATAAAGTGGGTTTAACCCGGGATAAGGAATCCTTATCCCCCAACCAAACAGGTCCACATCCCGGATCCATTTCAAGTTAATTTAGAACTGGAAGGTAGCTTCTTGTTCGGTGCTTTTCAAGTCAATTTAGAATATTGTAATTTATTTGTGTATCTGATTATAATATTTCCTGCTTTAATTAGGCTGATTATGTCGAATATTTTATTCAAAAGTATCGGTGAATATTTGCATTATAATATTAATGAAACGAGAAAATATTATTAATTAAATTATATGCATTATCATATTATTAAGTAATTGATTAAAGTCAAGGTGAATATTATATGCATTATCATATAATTAATTAAACTATCAATATGTCCTATAAAAATTTCAAAGTGAAATTCACTTATTTTAAATTATTTTAAGGGAGAAGGGGCTCCGGCACAAAAAAATGAACTTATCCTATTAAAAAAACACTAAGCATAAGATTTAGAACCTTTTCACCATTTTACATTACAAAAGACACATATACCCTCATCTTCCATCCTACATCTAAATAACGGGGTCCGCACCGTTCTTCGCCCCGCTGATCGCGTACTACCAGATCCAAGCGACGTCGGGGTCGGATCGGAGAAGGGAGGGGTCGGAGTCGACGTAAACATCGTTGTCCATCACGAAGACCTCCGGTGATGACTGATCGGAGGTGTTGAGGTGTTGCGACGACTGATCGGAGGCGACGCACTTCTTGATCGCGGCGACGGAGTTGCAGGGGAGAGGAGGGGGAGGGGAGGGAGAGAGGAGGGGCCGGGGTCGGAGTCGACGTAGACAGCGTCGTCCGCCACGAAGACCTCCGGAGACGACGGATCGGAGGCGTTGAGGTGTTGCAACGACTGATCGGAGGCGGCGCACTTCTTGATCGTGACGACGAAGCTGCAGGGGAGAGGAGGGGGAGGGGAGGGAGAGAGGAGGGGCCGGGGTCGGAGGAGGGAGATATGTATCTGTCGGAGAGACACACGCTGTGAGATGAGGAGGCCTCAATGTACCGCATGGCGTTCTATGTGCTGGACTCCGACCACGACGGCCCGATCGGTCGCAAGTACCTCAAGGCGTTCTATGGAGCCGTCGCCACCGGCAATGACATCTCAGCCATGATCTTTGCTCATGCCTACCTGGACTGTGTTTGTTGCAGGTGCAGGTGGCTGCTCTGTTTCCGTGTTGCCCCCGCGGCCGTCTCGTGGCAGTGCGCCGGATCCTGACCATGTCTGAGGGTCAGGATGGTTTTGTTTGCGCCTTCGCGGAGACCCCGGTGGGTGTTGTAGTTTCTTTTTGGGGACTGTTGATCCCTTGTAGCTTGTTGTACTAAACTCTGTTTAACGCTATTAATACCGTTTTGTAATAGTTGTTAATAGATGTTGTAGTAGCTTGCTTCCGCTTGTGCCTGTTGGCAGCTGTTTCCGCCAGCTGGCCGTAGTCTCAACTGTTTCCGCCAGTTGAGGCTGTAGTTGTAGGTTTTTCCCCCTCGCGGTCCCGGCCCGGGTGCGCCCTGCGGGTCGGGGCGCGACACCCCCACCCAGAAAACCCATCCGGTCCGGGGCATGAGGGTCCTAAACTCTAAAATCAAACGGCAAAAGCCTCCCCTGTAAATATCACTTTAAAACATGGTGCAGAATTATAGTATTCATAATTTATTTAAACTATCCTATCATCAAATCATAATACAAATTAACTGCTACAATACTCAATAACTTTTAAATGATACAATAATGGTACAAGTCCTCTAAGTACAGCAATCTCTGATCAATTTATATCAAATTGGAATACAGATACATTTTTCCTTCAGATTATAATTTATACATTTAAAGTTGTACATCAATTGAATAAGATAAATTGATAATATCCTCGATCTCACGCACCACCAAGGGGAGTGCCGCCTCTAAGCTCGCCGAGAGGCCGCCGGAGGTCTTCCTCGCGTGCGACGCCGTCGGACGGGGAAGGGATCGGGAACAGGGGAACGAGGAAGAGGAGAAGAAGAGAAGGGGATCGGGTAGAGGAAAAAAAAAAGAAAAGGGGAGAGAGGAAAAAGGCTATTTATACTAAAGCTGGGATTTAATCTCGACCGTCCAATTCGATCTTCCCCGATCGAGCTCCGATCTTCCGATCGGAAGCACCCCTAAGGTTCTAATCAATCACATACATCAATTCAAAGCAGTGTATGCACTACACAGGTGTAAAACCGACCACTGGGGTGCAATTTTACCAAATTTCCCCTGGTGTCCAAAAGCAGTGATGCGATCAGCCGATCGCAAACCAAGGCCAACCGAGCCAAACCATAAGACCATATCCTCGACCCAACGCGGTCGGACCATGTTGGTGGAACGGGTCCTCACAACCTATCACCCTTAAGGGAATTTCGTCCCGAAATTCGATAATAGTAGGGTCGGAAACAACAAAGCAGAAACAAGCACATCTGCACAAGACAAGAAAGACAGCACAGGGGAAGCAGTCGTCGAAAGCAGCCGCCAGCCACGCTTCCTACATATCTTCAGATTGTTCAGGATAGAATTATTGCTGCTATTCGTGAGGAGTAGATGCCTCAGGTGCGCTCTACTGTTCGTGAGAAAGTTGGTCGTCAGCTCGGATGTTTTGGTCGTGCTTTGGCACGTATTTTTGCCTGTGGCACTAGTGCTTCTTCTTCTTCTAGACAATTGGGACCCTTTCGGCTCTCCAGTGAGGAGGATGAGTGAGCTTTTGTGTGGGTTGGATATCTTTTGAGGTTGTACTTGGGTTGTGGATGGATGGTGGATACTCTTAGTTTTCTTTACTGTGGTGACGTAGCTTTGCTCTATTGATGCTATAGTAGTGCTTTTTCTTGTTTTATGGAATGTAGTTCTTTTATATTCTATGGTTGAATGATTGTATATGATACATATTCGATAAATATAAAAGAGATTTTGGCGAAAATTTTAATGATTTTTTCAGCCTTTTTGTACTTCTTGCTAGATTTTTCATTCTATTATATTTGATCTTTTAGAAAGGTATTCTTATGGCATGTGCTTCCTTTGAACATCATTCACGGGCTATATATAAATATATATATATTAGGGGAATAATTTTTTTCAGCCTTTTTGCACTTCTTGCTAGATTTTTTATTATATTATATTTGATTTTTTGGAAAGGAATATGTGTGTGTGTGTCTCATGTTTTATTGTGCTTTTTATAGTTTTATTCTTTTTTGTCTTTCTAAAGAAATGTCTTTCTTAAGCATGGGTGTTTTCTTCCTGTGGGCGGTGTGGTGATTATAATTCATGCGACAATTAAGGCGAGCACGTTATTCTAGTGATTTCTACCATGTTATTTTTTTATTTATTTTTATGACTTAGAGTAATTAGGGACAATTACATTTAAGTTGGGGGTAGATTTTAGGAATTTAATGCTTATATTTTTAGAATAAAATCTTATATATCTTTTGAAATATGTCAAAATGAAGAAATTATGATATGATTTGACAAAGATGCATGTTTTAGAAATTTATCTTATGAATTATTCTGAAACTTGTATGTCATATAGGGGATAGTAAATTTTTGCTATGCATGGTACTAATTCTATATTTCAACACTTTTATTATGATTTAAGGATGACTTGACATCTCCTAATGAACATGTTCACTTTCACATGTTAAAGAGTTGATATTAGATTCTAAGCATGGAACTATGATAGATTTACAGTTTTATGTCATGTCACAGGAAATACATAAACACATATAATTATCTGAATATGAAAAAAAAGAAATTTTAACTTAGTAACCGGGTAAGGTGCCTAACAAAGTGTGTTGTTCGCGTAAAACAATTGAAATTTCTGAAAAATGACTAGTTATGGTTTGTAGCCTTTATGGTTTGAGCATTAGAGTCTGAAGTGTGTTCTACACTTAGTGCTCGAAAGCCTTCTGGTTTGGGAGTCACTGGCTTGAACCTCATTATATGGACCATGAAGAAAACTTAAGAGATCGTAACATTGCACATGTCATGAAAAAAAAGAATAAAGACATATTCTATGTGATAAGTGAAAAATATGTGCTGGTATAGGATTGTGATCTTGAATAGTTGAAGTGTTTAGATATAATTGATTCAACGTGTGTTTGTCCCCTAGAGTTGAGATGGAACATGGGGCTTTACCGTTCCCTTCCTTTCTGTGCCTCGTAGAATAGAATCTTGCTGATCTTATTACTCACTCCTATCCGGGCTGCGTTTTGTAGGTGCAGGTATCAACTCTACTTCCGTAACACCCGCTGTACAGGCACTTGGTAGTGCATCGATGTCTGGAGGCCTTTGAGGTTACCGGGGGACTCTGCTGTACTTTTTGTAGTTTTTGTATATAGATAATCCTGCTGATAATTAGATGTTTTATCTTATTATCAATGCGTCACAGATGGATTGAGTAGATTTGGAACCCTTACGCCCCGAACGGGATGGGTTTTCTGGATCTGGGTGTGACATCAACTCTCGATCCCTAGGTTCTACTTCGTGGCCTCTGTTCTTGGGTTGGTGGTCAGACCAGTTGCTAGGTTGTGGTTTGCCTTTTTGCTGCAACGGTTTGGCTGAGTAGTTGTTCTATCGATTTTGATTGAGTTCTTAGTTTTTCCTGTCACGCTGCGACCCAGAAAACCCATCCGGTCCGGGACATGGGGGTCCTAAATCTAAAATCAAACGGCAAGAGCCTCCCCTGTATTTCTCAATTTGAACCATGTACAATTATAATCTTCACATTAAATTAAAACGATAAATCTAATAGTTCTAAATTCAACATGAATATGAATATGTTATCACAAGATTCACTAATTAGTACATGTTCTGATAAAATACTTTTATCAATCCTCATTAAACAATTTAATACATATGATCAAATCCTCGAAAAGACAAATTATACATTTAATACAACTGCAAATGTACAACTATTAACAAAAGGGGAAACTCCATGATCGTCAAGTACTCCTCGAAACTCCAAGTCCACGATCACCTCGAGAATGGCGCGCCAACGCCCAGAAGATCACCTGAAAGGAAAGGACTGCATCGACCTGCATCGCCGATGCAGCCCAGGTAGGAGTGAGCAACAAAGCTCAGTAAGGTTCTACGCTATTCTACGTCACACTGAAGGGAGGAAAATAACAATTGTGTTGTCTCTCCGCCTATGTCTAAGGAATGCCAAGAGTCCCATTATCCCTATCGATGTCCCAAGGGCTCCCGTCATGAACCTCTCTCTTGAACATGTTACCAACATCACCCTAAGCACCAACAGGGGAACGGTACCATGCGGGATCACCCTTACCCAAGAACAAACGAGAGGAAACAAAGACTGCGGGCTCCTGTCTAGGTACCACCCTGCCCAGTCATACCATCTCTCGTGGGGATACACATGTCAGGGAACGCATCGACATCCATCCTTAGCACTTGGTCTTGGAGAAACAACACGACCTCTAAACCTCAACAACAATATTCCAATCCGACTACCTAATAATCCTCGAATAATATCAAACATAATCATTGATGACAATCACGTCCTAATCCTCGACTACCCCAAACCCCGGTCCTAGGGCTAGACCCGGGCTGCCCGAGAACCCCGGATCGATGATCGAATCCATCGCCTACCACCTAGCCTGATGCCTCTAATGCAAGCAAATGCATGCAATGCTCACGCACACATCTAAGAGGAATTCATACATGCAACAATATGACATCACAACATACAGGGCTAGGCATAGCCTACATCTCGCCAAGGGGTAAACATGCATAAAGCAGATAAAGGTCTAAATTACAATAATCCAATATTATAACGGCGCCCACGGGCCGTAAACAAGCAACAACACATTCAATCGAAATTTCGGCATTACGACGACGTCCACAACCGTCAACATCAATTTCTACAACGGGGCACAACCCCGGCCAGGCAATCATCAATCAACAACAAATATAATAAACAACATTAGGGCACAACTTCGACCCATTCCGTTATCTAAACATCCCAAGGGCATGACTCCCTTGGTTCAACCACAAAGCGGTAATGTCGCGCCCCGACCCGCGAAAGCCCAACCAGGCCAGGCGACGTGAACCGGAACCTAACAAACCGTGGAAAAAATATTGGCGAGGGTTCCCTCTAACCTATTGGTCTCCCTAGCAATCATCACAAACACCCTCAATTTAAAAAGACATAATTAAATTACAAGCCTCGAACCTCAGATTAAAAAACCCAAGTAAATTTAATATACATATTCTCGGAGAAGGGAAGATTCAAATACAACATTTATACTCCCGTAGGAGACTAACAAACCAAGGTTTCAAAATGCACTAAAAGATCACCACCTCTCAGACTCCGCCTGGCGCCGCCGCACCGCCGATCAACTGCCCGGTAGGGGCCACCAATGAGGAGCTAGCGCCTGCACCTGCACCTGCAAAACACAGCCCGGGTAGAAGTGAGCATAAAGCTCAGTAGGGTAGGCATATCAAATTTCATATCAATCGTACGGCTAGATTGAAAGATATGATTTTCCGAGTTTCGTGATATAATTGGTGTGAATCCTGTATATTGATTATTTTAAGGGAGAAGGGTCAATAGGGGCTGAAAACAAATATGGTTTGGCAGTAAGTCTTAATTTTTTTTTGATATGGCAATAGGGGCGATGGGACGAAAATGCCCCTATAACCCCCCTAGCCCCCTCTATAATCCCCCCCAGCCCCCCCGACCAGCGAGCCCCCCAGCCCACCCGCGCCGCCGCCGGCCCCCCACAACGCCCCCCAGCTCCTAACCCTCCGGATCCCGTCGTCGTTGATCCACCTCGTCGCCGATCCAGACCTCCAGCTCGTCGCCGTCCATCATCGATCCCCGACGCTCCGGTCACCACCTCCTTCATCACCCTCCAGATTCCGTCGCCGCCGCCCAACTCCTCACCCTCCGGATCCAGTCGCCACCGCCCAACTCCTCACCCTCCAGATCCCATCGTCGCCGATCCAACTCGTTGTTGATCCACCTTGTCGCCGATCCAAACCTCCAGCTCGTCGCCGTCCGTCATCGATCCCCGACGCTCCCGTCGCCACCTCCTTCCTCACCCTCCGGATCCCATCACCATCGCCCAGGTCCTCCCAGGTCCTCTGTCGCGCCCCGACCTGCGAAAGCCCAACCGGGTCGGGCGACGCGAACCAAAACCTAACAATCCGCGGAAAAATATTGGCGAGGGTTCCCTCTAACCTATTGGTCTCCCTAACAATTCATCAAACACCCCCAATTTAAAACAACAATTAAATAATCAAACCTCGAACCACAGATTACAAACCCAAAAGTGTTTAAAAATATACAAGTCCTCGGAGAGGAGAAGATTCGAATACAACATTACTCCCGTAGGAGACTATCTAACATAGGGTAGAAAAACTATAAAAGATCATCACCTCTCAGACTCCGCATGGCGCCGCCGCACCACCAACCAACTGCCCGGTAGGGGCCACAGAAGAAGAACTGACGCCTGCACCTACAAAACACAGCCCGGGTAGGAGTGAGCATAAAGCTCAGTAGGGTTCTACACTACGACACACAGAAGGAAGAGGGAAACGCAACAGTGTCGCCCTCAAGTAAGACCTGGGTGTATACAGGGGTCCCATAACCCCTACCACATGTCCCTGAGGCCCACGATCATGGTCTTCCAGCCAAGCTGGTCACATGTCAGGTCACACTCAGTAGCAGGAAACAACACTGCTGACTCACAAGCAGGAACACGATATTGCAGGCGGGAAATGGCACTGCTGAGTAGGTAACTCCTTTACTCCATAGTCAACACAGTGGAACACCGGCTACACCTCAGCATCCGACTCAAGGCCGACACGACCTCTACAATCACCAAGCAACATGTGTATCAGTCATCTAAGCATATCATCAAGTTTGACTGGACACCACAATTCGAACCGGGTCCAAACTACCCAACCCCGATGCTAGGGCTAAATCCGAGCTTCCAGCCTCGGGACGGCGACCTACAGATCGCCCACGCCCTAACCATGCAACTAATGCACAACAGAGAATGCATGCTATGAACATACACAGATAAGAGGTAAGCATGTAACAGTATGATAAAACATCATATAAGTCGAACTGGATCGCTGCAGCGGTACTACCAACCGCTGCCAGCCGATTTGCAACGGGTCCCGGCATTACGACGGTACCACGACCGTAAACCGCGGACTCCTGCAACGGGAAGCAACCCCGAAAACGATGATGAACAATAAAATATAATATTATATGTTTCAAACATATATTATTATTTAAATCACCAAAATCCTCTACTTAGAGGCTAATTGAACCGTCGATCCGATGTCCAAACGATGTCGGATTCGAGATCCAGCTTAGACTCCAGTAGATCAACATGCCAGAATCAATATATCCAAAATCCAAAAACATCCAACGGCTAGATTAATGGGAACACACTAATCCAAACCGCTAATCAAACTAACTTACCATTGCTTGCTGCAACGCAGCCCACCCGTAGGAAAATCATAACAAATCGTAGGAAACTCAGCAAATTATGAAATCAGTTAGGTTTGAGAGTAGATTTAAAGATCTACAACTCTTATGTTTATCATAACCCATAATCATGTACGTACAGGTCGAAAATCACGCCGTAAACCGGCTGTTCTTGAAGAATAGCATAAACCAGAAAAATCAGAGATTAAACATGCTTAAATCCTACTAAAATCTCCACCAAAGCTTATGAAACTTAAACAAAAAATTATACTAAGCAAGAGGCATCCAACAACACAAAGAACAACAAGATCTACCGGCTAGATCCAAAGAAAACCCCTAAACTAACTCAGTAGGTAGAAACCTACCGGAAACGGTAATCCTCGGATGATTCCCCGCGGTACGACCACCAAGCCGGCGTCCAAGAAAGCCAAGGATCTTCCTCTCGTTGTCATCAGTCCAACTAGCCTTCAAGCTCCCAAAAAGATGGTTGGATGAGGGAGAACGGAGGGGAAGAAGAAGACGGGAGCAAACCGGAAAAACTGGGGAAGGTTGCGGGCTATTTATAGGCTCGAGTCCGATCGATCGCTCCAGGACCGATCGATCGGACTGGGCCAGGTTAAGTCGGTTCGCGTCCTTATCTGGACACGTCGGCCACACTGACCACCGACAAAAGGCCGATCGATCGCTCCAAGGAGCGATCGATCGCACACGGGCCGCCAGCTGCCCCAAAAACGGCCTTCTGGCGCCCGAGCTTGGATCTTTCGATCCCAAGCCAGCCTAGGGTTCTAGCAAACACGTAAATCAAACATTGGAGTTGTGTGTGCACCACGATGGGGTGAAACAAATCAACAAAGCGTAATTTATCAAATTACCCTTGTGGTCTACAACGAACCACAGGGGTAGAGGGGCAGGTCCTCACATCCTATTACCCATAAAGGAAATCTCGTCCCGAGATTCGATAAGGGTAGGGCTCGGAAACAACAAAATAGCTACACTAGAAGACAAGACAAGAGGTACCTCGAGAAGAAAACAACTGCGAGAACTCCTGCCGCATGCGCGCCTCGCGCTCCCAGGTCATGTCCTCGGTCCATCTGTGCCTCCACAGAACCTTGACCAAGGGAATCGTCTTGCCCCGCAAGACCTGATCCCTCCGGTTAAGTACCCGAATCGGCTGCTCAATAAAGCTCGCGTCTGCCTCAAACTCAATGTCATCCACCTTGATGACATGAGACGGGTCTGGGTGATACTTCCTCAGCATCAACACGTGGAAAGTCGGGTGCACAGTTGACATGTGCTGAGGAAGATCCAGGTGGTAAGCTACCTTGCCGACCCTCTCTAGGATCTCAAACGGCCCGACAAACCTCGGCGCCAACTTGCCACCTCTGCCAAACCTGACAGAACCTCTGTACGGCGATGCTCGCAAGAACACTCGGTCGCCGACTGCAAACTCTAACGGTCGTCGCCTCTGATCTGCGTAACTCTTCTGCCGGCTCTGAGCCGTCAGAAGTCTCTGCCTGATCTGCACTAACCTCTCTGACAATCGCCTGACGATGTCCGGACGAGTGAGTGAAGCCTCTCCAACCTCTGTCCAGCACATTGGGGAATGACACGGCCTACCGTACAACACCTCGAAAGGTGCTACTCCAAGACTGGACTGGTAGGTGTTGTCGTAGGCGAACTCCACCAAGGGAACGTGCTCCTCCCAGCTGCCTCCGGCGTCGAGGACACATGCTCTCAGCATGTCCTCCAAGATCTAGATCGTCCGCTCTGACTGCCCGTCTGTCTGCGGATGGAACGCCGTACTGAAAGTCAGGAGTGTGCCAACTGTCTCCTGAAAGCCTCGCCAGAACCTGGGGTCACGGTCTGACAATATAGAAACTAGAACTCCGTGTAGTCTGACCACCTCTCTGACGTACAAGCTGCCCAACCTGTCACACCCCGACCCAGAAAACCCATCCAGGACAGGGCGTGAGGGTTCCTATCTCTATTCATCTTCAATTGGCGCGATACAAAGCGGAAAAGACGGATAATTTAAACAATTGTATTCCAGAGGTGAACAGATATTCAATTGATATAACATCAAGTTGTACGGTTACAAAATTCCATTCTAATACTTCCAAGGTAAAGATATAATACATGATCCCAAAATCCTCAAATGCTTACAACATATATATATCAAGAAAAAGTACAACAGATAATCCTCCAGCAACCTCAAGCGCCTCTGGATGTACTCGCGCCGCCAAAGGTCGATCCTGCCGGCTTCACTGAAGAAGAACTGCCGCCTGCACCTGCAAACGCAGCCCGGGTAGGAGTGAGCAATAAGCTCAGTAGGGTTCTACTCTACGACACACTGAAAGGAGGAAAACAACAACAGTGTTGTCTCCCAACCTAAGTCTAACGGATGCCACGGGTCAGAAAACCCATCGATGTCCCAAGGGCTCCTAACATGAACCTCTCTCTTGAACATGTTACCAAGATCACCCTAAGCACTGACAGGGGAACAGTACCATGCAGGATCACCCTTACCTAGCAGGGATACCACTGCCTGGGGACCACGTCGGGGACACATTGATTGCATCCTTAGTACTTGGGTTTGGAAGACAACACGACCTCTAAACCTCAAACACTGATCAGAGTCAACTATCGCAAAATCCTCAACACATGAGATTCTGATCAACAATCACACCCTAAACCTGACTACCCAGCCACGGTCCTAAGGCTAGATCTGAGCTACCCGAGAGTCTCGGATCGGCGACCCAAACCATCGCCCGCCTAACCTCAAATGCTTCTAATGCATATAATGCATGAATCTATACAAACATCTAACTTAGATGTCTCTATATGCCACAGCATCAGTTATAGATTCAGCAGATATACAATAGCCCTCGACACTCGCCGGCAAGAGGCTAAGGTTCCACGATTCCTCATTAGCTAGCACTCATGGCTAGCTAATGGTTAGGCAATCAATTAAGTATTTAACTACAATCAGCAATGTATTAAATGCAAAAGAAACCATAGATTTGCCCAAAAGAAGAATTACTCGAATCGATTCTCAAACCCGATAGAAATCATTTGAAAACCTCATAAAATCCACCTACATGCTTCCCAACATGTTTAGATGCTAATCACCAATCAAAACCATCCAAGAAATGCCAGAAAACGCCCATGGTCGATGCGACGGTCGATCCAACGGTTGACCGTGAGGCCACGGTCGATGTCACGGTCGATGCCACGGTCGACCGTGAGGCCAAAACGAGGAAAACCACATTGGTGACGGTCGATCGATCCATCGACCGTGGGGAGCCCAAAACGAGGCAGAGCCTCAAGGACGATGCGACGGTCGATCCGACGGTCGACCGTGAGGCGGGATGAAAAAGGGAGGAAGCCCACGGTCGATCGGTCCATCGACCGTGGGAAGCCAAAATCCCGACAGAGCCTGACGGACGATGCGACGGTCGATCCGACGGTCGACCGTCAGGCCCAGGAAGAGCGAATCAATACTTGACGGTCGATGCACCGATCGACCGTCGAGCCTTAGGCACAGTTCATCAGAACAGTGCCGGAAATCCAATTTCTTGGATTTCAAGGATTAAATCGAGTTGGAAATCAATGAGATTTTACAAGCAAGTGTAATTCTCGATTGGGAATCCAATGGTATAAAAAAATCACATTTTTTACGGTTAAATCTCCTATTTAGGTCCAAATGGACGAAAATCAACAAAACGGCGATAATACGGAAACCAACCGTTAAAATACCGAATTCGCAACGTAGGAATACAGGAACTGAGCTACACCACATATGCAAGGAGCTACAAAGCATTCTAACATGTATTCCTACAGCGAAAGCACATAAAACCTATCCCAGGAGAACCTGACCGCAAGATCGGGGTAGAAACACCTACTTGAGCAAGTAGGGCAGCTCCTCCACGCGCACAGCCAGTCGAGCCGTGAAGATCCGCTCCTCGAAGTCCGCGATCCGAAGCCCTAGCACACAGCCGAAGGAGAGAGAGAAAACGACAGGAGGAGGGAAGGAGAGAGAGAGAAAGGGACAGGGCTTATATAGAAATCCGGATCTATCTCAGCCGTCCGATTCGATCTTTCCCGATCGAGCTCCGATCTTCCGATCGGACGCACCCTAGAGATCTAATCAAACACATACATCAATCCAAGGCCGTGGGTGCAACGCGGGTGTGAAACCGACCACCAGAGGGCATATTTACCAAAATGCCCCCGGGGTCCAAACCGCCACACGATCGTCCGATTGTGCCCGACGCGGAACCAAACCAACAGGAAACCGGCTCTCGACCCACGCGGTCGAGCCAGGTCAGAGGGACGGGCCCTCACAACCTAACAACCTTAAAAGAATTTCGTCCCGAAATTCAAGGTTGAAGCCGGGGGAAAAAGAAACAACTAGGCCTACCTGCACAAACAAGGCTACAACTAGGGGTGCCAACGCCCACAACAAGGAACTACCTGAAGAGGTGAACAGTCGGGGAAACTCCCGACGCATGCGATCCTCTCGCTCCCAAGTCAGACTCTCTGCACTGCCGTGTCTCCACCTAACCATGACCAACGGTAATGATCTGCCTCTGAGCACCTGATCCCGTCTGCCTAAGATATGCACTGGCTGCTCTATGTAGGTGGCGTCCTCCTCCACCTCAATGTTGTCGTGTCTGATCACGTGAGAAGGATCTGGAATATACTTCCTCAGCATAGGCACGTGGAAGGTGGGGTGGACTGCTGACATGTGCGGAGGTAGAGCTAACTGGTAGGCGACTGCTCCAACACGCCTGACGATCTCAAATGAGCCAGTGAACCTCGGTGCTAGCTTGCCCATGCTACCAAACCTGATCGACCCTCTGCGCGGGGACACCTTCAGCAGCACTCTGTCGCCAACTGCGAACTCCAAGGGTCGTCGCCTGCGGTCTGCGTAGCTCTTCTGCCTGCTCTGCGCTGTCAGAAGCCTCTGCCTGATTTGAGCCAACCTCTCTGACGACTGTCTGATGATGTCTGGACCGGTAAGGGATGCCTCCCCAACCTCTGTCCAACACACCGGTGAGTGACACGGTCTGCCATACAACGCCTCAAAGGGTGCAAAACCCAAACTGGCATGAAAACTGTTGTTGTAGGCAAACTCCACCAAAGTCACGTGATGCTCCCAAGTACCTCCAGCGTCTAGCACACATGCTCTGAGCATGTCCTCCAAGATCTGGATAGTCCGCTCTGACTGTCCGTCTGTCTGAGGGTGGAAAGCTGTGCTGAACGTCAGTGTTGTCCCCAAGGAGTCCTGGAAGCTGCTCCAGAACCTGCCGGTGAATCTGGGATCTCTGTCTGACACTATCGACACTGGGATGCCGTGCAGTCGTACCACCTCGTCAATGTGCCTCTGGCTCAGTCTGGCAATTGGATCTGTCGTCCTCATGGGGAGGAAATGAGCCGATTTGGTCAGTCGATCGACGATGACCCAAATCGCATCATTCCCCCTCGGTGACCTGGGTAGCCCGGTGACGAAGTCCATAGCTATATGTTCCCACTTCCACTCTGGCACTGGAAGTGGCTGCAACAAACATGGGGTCCGCCTGTGCTCTGCCTTCACCTTTTGACAGGTGAGGCATCTGAAAACGAACTCAGCTACTGACCTCTTCATCCCGCATCACCAGAACTGTCGGCGTAGGTCGTGGTACATCTTGGTGTTCCCAGGGTGAACGGCGAAACAGGAGTGATGGAACTCGTGAAGGATCTCCTCTCGCAACGCCGGGTCTGCTGAAACTGCAACTCTGCCCCTGAAGAGTAGACCACTGTCTACCGACACTGTCCAGCCCTCAACTGCGCGCTCGGTGCCGACCGCCGCGAGCTCTGGGTCTCCAGCCTGTACCTCGATCACTCTAGCCAAAAGAACTGGAATGCTGCGAACAGCATATAGGAAACCACCTGTCGCCCGGTCCTCAAAGTCAAGCCCAAACTGACTGACTGTCTCCAGCATCTGCCACTGCCGAGCTGACACTGCTGCCAGGGTCACCCGACTGTCTCTGGTCTGTCTGCTGAGAGCGTCTGCTACGACGTTTGCCTTACCAGGGTGGTAATGCAACTCGAAGTCGTAGTCCTCTATAAGCTCCATCCACCGCCGCTGCCTGAGGTTGAGGTCACGCTGGGTAAACACGTGCCTCAAACTCTTATGATCAGAGTACACCGAGAACCGCTGACCGTAGAGGTAGTGCCGCCACGTCTTCAGAGCGAAGACAACCGCTGCAAGCTCGAGATCGTGGACTGGATAGTTCCTCTGCATGAGATCCATGAACGCTGCTGGTGCGTTCGTAAGCCCAAACGACATCACCACAAACTCGTACAAGTCATACCGAGTTCGAAAAGCAGTCTTCGGGATGTCGCAATCCCGAACCCTCAACTGGTTGTAGCCAGTGCGGAGGTCGATCTTTGAGAACACTGAAGATCCTCGCAGCATGTCAAACAAGTCGTAGATCCTCGGCATCGGATACCTGTTCTTCACCGTCACCCTATTGAGTCGCCTGTAGTCTATGCAAAGTCGAAGGGTACCATCCTTCTTCTTTGCGAACAACACTGGCGCCCCCCAGGGAGACATGCTGGGACCGATGAAGCCTCTACTGGTAAGCTCGTCTAGCTGGGTCCTCAACTCACTCTGCTCTATTGGTGCCATCCTGAAAGCTGGGAGAGAGATCAGTGTGGTACCTGGTACTAGGTCGATCTCAAAATTGACCTCTCTGGGCGGTGGAAGCCCTAACAATACCATGGGGAGCACGTCGGTGTAGTCGCACACGATCCTGGGAAAACTGCCCTGTTGCACTCTCTTAGAACCGAACAGGGACAGGCTGGCCAACAAGGCTGAGAGCTCGCTGCCACGCCTCCCCACACCTCAAGCAAAGGAATCGGCTGACAACTGATCCCCCAACAACACAAATTGTGTCTCGTCGGGTGTCCAAGCGACCACCCTCCGATGACCACTGTCGATGATAGCTCAGTATGTTACTAACCAGTCCATACCGAGTATCACATCGAAGCCGGTCATGTCTAGCATCCACAGGTCTAGACACACACGGAGGCCTCCAACCTCCAAAGAACAAGATCGGCAGACCCGGTCTACCCTTGCTGTGCCGCCGATCGGTGAGTCTACAAACTGTGCCACCTCTAGCCAACTCGTCTCTAATCCTAACGATGCCACACACATGCTAGCAACATAGGAATGAGACGCCCCAGAATCTATCAGCACATCTACTAAGGAACTAGAAAGCTGAAAGATACCTTTGAGCATGAATGGCTCCGGAAGAGCAAACACATGCCCCCGTTGGGCGCCTCCACCTCTAGAGCGGCTCGGTCTAGCCCCTGACCCACACCCACCACCTCTCCCCTGCCAGGCACCGGACCCTCCGCCTCTACTGCCCTGTGGCATAGCGCCCCGCGGTTCTCGAAAAACCTGACCTCCCCCTGACGGAGCCTGCTCAGACGGCCCAGCTGTCAAGAGGAACTGCCCTGGTGGACTCGGCAGCTGCGTCTGGAACTGCTGTGGGCGCTGCTACTGCTGGTGGAAAGGTCGCTGACGCCGCCTCTGACCCCTGCCGAATCCCCCTCTGAACTGGGGCCTCTACGGTGCGCTGGTAGAAGATGGCGGTGGAACTGCCCGATACATCTCGTCCCGCAATTGCGCCTCTACTACCAAGGCGCAGTTCAGAACTGCTGAGTGCGTCTGAAAGCGGTGGGAACACATCTGACGCCTGATCTCTAGACGAAGACCCCACTCGAACTGCCGTGCCCTGGCCACTGGATCTGCTGCCACTGCCCCCGCGAAACGGACCAAGTGCGTGAACCGGGTGGCATACTGCTGCACAGAGTGAGTACCCTGCAAAAGGGACTGGTACTCGCGAGACAAGGCGTCACGCGTACTATCCGGGAAGTATGTGTCCAAGCACAACACCCTGAACTCCTCCCACGTCGGCTCCTCTCCGCCTGTCGCGCCCCGACCCGCGAAAGCCCAACCGGGCCGGGCGACGTGAACCGGAACCTACGAAACGCGGAAAAGAACGGCGAGGGTTCCCTCTAACCTATTGGTCTCCCTAACAATTCACCAAAAGCACCCTCAATTAAAAGACAATATTATATTATATCCTCGAACCACAGATTTACGAACTCAAAAAGATTTAATATACAAATCCTCGGAGAGGGGAAGATCCAAAATACAACATCACTCCCGTAGGAGACTAACTAACATAAGGGTAAAAGCAGTAAATATCGCCACCTCTCAAAAGCCACCAGGCGCCGCCGCACCACCGTCCAACTGCCCGGTAGGGGCCATAGAGGAAGAACTGACGCCTGCACCTGCAAAACGTAGCCCGGGTAGGTGTGAGCACTAAGCTCAGTAGGGATCTACACTACGACACACAGAAGGAAGAGGGAAACGCAACAGTGTTGCCCTTAAGTAGGACCTGGGTGTATATAGGGGTCCCATAACCCCACCGCGTGTCCCTGAGGCCCCGATCATGATCTTCCAGCCGGGTTGGTCACATGTCGAGTCACACTCAGTAGCAGGAAACGGCACTGCTGACTCTCAACAGGACACTGAACACTGTTTGGTGGGAAGAGACACCACTGAGTAGGCAAAACCTCTACTTAAGAGTTTTAAGAAAAGCCGGACACCGGCTACACCTCAGATCCGACTCGAGGCCGACACGACCTCTATAATCATCAAGCCACAAGTGTACCAGTCATCTAAGCCTATCATCGAATCGACTGGACATCACAATTCAAACCGGGTCCAAATAACCCAACCCCGGTCCTAGGGCTAAGTCCGAGCTTCCAGCCTCGGGACGGCAACCCAAAGATCACCCACGTCCTAACCAATGCAACTAATGCACACAACAACAATGCATGCTATGACATACACAGATAATAAGAAAGGCATGCAACAGTATGTCAAGCATCATATAAGTCTACTGGATCGCTGTAGCGGTACTACCAACCGCTGCCAGCCGATCCGCAGCGGGCCCTGGCATTAGGACGGCACCGCGACCGTCAACCACGGACTCCTGCAACTGGAAGCAACCCCGAAAACCGCTGATGAACAGTAAACAATATAATATTATATTCCGAAATATAATATTATATTCAAACACCCAAAACCACCACTTAGGGGCTAATTGATCCCATCGATTCGACGTCCAAACGACGTTGGATTCAAGATCCAACTTAGTCACCAGTAGGTGTATATACCAGGATCAATATATTCAAAATTCATAATCATCCAACGGTTGGATTAACAGGAAAATACAAAACAAAACCGCTAATCAACTCACTTACCAATTTAATTGCTGCAACGCAGCCCTCCAGCAAACAATTCATAACAAATCGTAAAATAATTGGAAAAATATGAAATAAGATGGAATAGAAAGCTAACGAGTAGATGCACAACTCTTATGTTTATCAAAATCCAATATCATGTATACGCCGGCCGGAAAACTCGGCGCAAGCCGGCTGTTCTTCAAGAATAGCAGAAAACCAGAAATCCGAGACTAATCATGCATAAAACCCAATCAAATCTCAACTGATTAACATGAAACTTAAATGAGTAATTTTAATAGGTATAAGGAATCCAACAAAACAAGGATCAACAAGATCCAACGGCTAGATCTCAAGAACACCCGAAATAAACATCAGTAGGTATAACGCTACCTAGCTGCGCTTTCCTCGGCTGATTCCCCGCGATTTGATCACCAAAAAGCTTCCAAACCACTTCAGGGATCTTCCTCTCGTTTTCATGGATCCAACGAGCCTTAGAACGCTGAAAAAGATGGTCGGAGGAGGGAGAACGGAGGAGATGAAGCTCGCCGGCGGAGAAGGGAAGAAACAGAGCACCGCGGGAAAGAAGAGAAAGAAGGAAGAAGAAGAGAAGAGAAGGAGGAAGAGGGGAAGAAAGGAGGGAAAAGGGAAGGGGAAAGCCGGGGGAAGGGGGGAAAAGTGAGGGGAGGGGAGGGAAAGTCCTCCCCCCTCTGACAGAGGAGAGTGACGGCCAGCGGTGGCCGTCCTCGCGAAGCAGAAAAGCCACCGACGCGAGTCCGATCGGTCGCTCCAAGGAGAGATCGATCGTTCTCGCCCCTGATCAAAACAAACCGACTCGCTCACGAGTCCGATCGATCATCCCAAGGAGCGATCGATCGCTCAAGCGTCGTCAGCTGCCCAAAGGCAATCTTCCGCGCGCCCGAGCTGAGATCTTCCGATCCCGGGTCCACCTAGCCATTCTAAACAAACACTAACACATATAAGGTCAGTGTGTGCACACGCGGGTGTGAAACAAACCAACAATGCGTAATTTACCAAATTGCCCTTGCGATCCACAACGAGCCACAGGGGTAGAGGGACAGGTCCTCACATCCTATTACCCTTAAAGGAAATCTCGTCCCGAGATTCGATAAGGGTCGGGCTCGAAACAACAAAACAAGTACACTAAAAGACAGGACAAGAAATACCTCGAGAAGAGAACAACTGCGGAAACTCCTGCCGCATGCGCGCCTCGCGCTCCCAAGTGATCTCCTCGGTGCCTCTGTGCCTCCACAGTACCTTGACCAAGGGAATTGTCTTGCCCCGCAAGACATGATCCCTCTAGTCAAGTACCCGAACCGGCTGCTCAACAAAGCTCGCGTCTGCCTCAAGCTCAATGTCATCCACCCTGATGACATGAGACGGGTCTGGGTGATACTTCCTCAGCATCGACACATGGAAAGTCGGATGCACAGCAGGCATGTGCTGAGGAAGATCCAGGCGGTAAGCTACCTCGCCGACCCTCTCTAAGATCTCGAACGGCCCGACGAACCTCGGCGCCAAGTTGCCACCTCTGCCAAACCTGACAGAACCTCTGTATGGCGATGCTCGCAAGAACACTCGGTCGCCGACAGCAAACTCCAACGGTCGTCGCCTTTGATCTGCATAACTCTTCTGCCGGCTCTGAGCCGTCAGAAGCCTCTGCCTGATCTGCACTAACCTCTCTGACGACCGCCTGACGATGTCTGGACCGGTGAGTGAAGCCTCTCCAACCTCTGTCCAGCACACTGGGGAACGACACGGCCTACCGTACAACGCTTCGAAAGGTGCTACTCCAAGACTGGACTGGTAGCTGTTGTTGTAGGCGAACTCCACCATGGGAGCGTGCTCCTCCCAGCTGCCTCCTGCGTCGAGGACAAATGCTCTCAGCATGTCCTCCAAGATCTGGATAGTCCGCTCTGACTGCCCGTCTGTATGCGGATGGAACGCAGTACTGAAAGTCAGGAGTGTGCCAACTGCATCCTGAAAGTCTCGCCAGAACCTGCTGGTGAACCTAGGGTCACGGTCTGACACGATAGAAACTGGAACCCCGTGTAGTCTGACTACCTCTCTGACGTACAAGCTACCCAACCTGTCCGTCGAGTCTGACACCCGCATAGGCAGGAAGTGCGCCGATTTGGTCAATCGATCAACGATGACCCAAATCGCGTCATTCCCCCTAGGAGATCTCGGTAGCCCGGTCACGAAGTCCATCGTGATGTGCTCCCACTTCCACTCAGCTAGTGGAAGCGGCTGAAGTAACCCCGGAGTCCGCTGGTGCTCTGCCTTGACCTTCTGACAGGTAAGGCATCGCGATACGAACTCCGTCACTGCCCTCTTCATCCCGCGCCACCAGAACTGTCGCCGACGATCCTGGTACATCTTGGTGCCGCCGGGATGAACTGCAAAACAAGAGTGATGGAACTCTCGCAGGACGTCGTCTCGAAGAACTGGATCTGCTGGAACCGCTACTCTGCCTCGAAACCGTAGTCCTCCGTCTGGCGATACTGTCCAGTCTCCGTCTGCGCCCTCTGTGCCCGCTGCTGTGCGTAACTCCTCGAGCTCTGGGTCACTGTGCTGTGCCTCCAACACTCTGGCTAGAACTGCTGGCATACTCTACACTGCATAAAGAAAGCTGTTGGATCCCCGATCCTCAAACTCGAGCCCCAACTGGCCCGCCGTCTCTAGAGCCTGCCACTACCTCGCTGACAATCCTGCAACTGCTGCTCTGGTGTCTCTCACCTGTCTGCTCAGCGCGTCTGCTACGACGTTTGCCTTACCATGATGGTAATGCAGCGCAAAGTCGTAGTCCTCCAGTAGCTCCATCCAGCGTCGCTGCCTCAGGTTGAGGTCACGTTAGGTGAAAACGTGCCTCAAACTTTTATGGTCCGAGAAGACTGAGAACTTCTCGCCATAGAGATAATGCCGCCAGGTCTTCAGGGCGAAGACAACCGCTGCTAGCTCCAAGTCGTGAGTAGGGTAGTTCCTCTCATGGTTCTTTAGCTGACGAGAACCATAGGAAACTACGTGCCCCTCCTGCATGAGGACACATCCCAAACCCTCACCGCTAGCGTCACAGTAAACGCTGTAACCAACACCTCGCTCGGGGGCGATCAGCACCAGCGCACTGGTCAACCTCGTCCTCATCTCCACGAAGGCTCGCTCACAAGCATCATCCCACACGAACGGGACGGCCTTCTGTGTCAGTTTGGTCAATGATCCGGCAACTTTGGAGAAGTCCCGCACGAACCATCTGTAGTAACCCGCCAAGCCTAAGAAACTACGGACCTCAAACACTGTACTCGGTCTCTGCCACTGTACCACTGCCTCAACCTTGGCCGGGTCAACTGAGATCCTTGCTGCCGACACCACGTGTCCAAGGAATCCCACCTGTGCGAGCCAGAACTCACACTTGGAAGCCTTGGCATAAAGCCGATGCTCCCGAAGTAGCTGCAACACTGTCGCCAAGTGTCCCTCGTGCTTTGCCTCTGACCTGGAGTAGATAAGGATGTCGTCGACGAACACCACCATGAACTCGTCTAGGAAAGGCCGGAAGATCCTCTGCATGAGATCCATGAACGCTGCTGGTGCGTTCGTCAGCCCAAACGGCATCACCACGAACTCGTACAGGTCGTACCGAGTTCGAAAAGCCGTCTTCGGGATGTCGCAATCCCGAACCCTCAACTGGTGGTAGCCGGTGCGGAGGTCAATCTTCGAGAACACTGAAGATCCTCGCAACTGGTCAAACAGGTCGTCGATCGTCGGCATCGGATACCGGTTCTTCACCGTCACCCTGTTGAGCCGCCTGTAGTCTATGCAAAGTCGAAGGGTACCGTCCTTCTTCTTCGCGAACAACACTGGCGCCCCCCAGGGAGACATGCTGGGACGGATGAAACCTCTGCTGGTAAGCTCGTCTAGCTGGATCCTCAACTCACTCTGCTCTGCTGGTGCCATCCTAAAAGCTGGGAGACAGATCGGTGGAGTACCCGGTACCATGTCGATCTCAAAATCGACCTCTCTGGGCGGTGGAAGCCCTGGCAACACCTCGGGAAACTCGTCGGTGTAGTCGCACACGATCCTGGGGAAACTGCTCTGCTGTACTCTCTCTGACCCAAATAGGGACAGGCTGGCCAACAAGGCTGAAAGCTCGCTGCCACGCCTTCCCACACCACGAGCAAAGGAATCGGCTGAAAACCGATCCCCCAACAACACAAACTGTGTCCCATCATGTGTCCAAGCGACCACCCTCCGGCGACCACAGTCGATGATAGCTCGGTATGCTGCTAACCAGTCCATACCGAGTATCACATCGAAACCTGTCATGTCTAGCACCCGCAGGTCTAGAAAGACACGGAGGCCTCCAACCTCCAAAGAACAAGATCGGCAGACCCGGTCTACCCTGACTGTGCCGCTGATTGGTGAGTCTACAGACTGTGCCACCTCTAGCCAACTCGTCTCCAACCCTCTGGGCAGGGATGGCTCTGCCGCTGCCTGCTGGTACTGCTGTGGCTGCTGGTTCTGCTGTGGCGACTGGAAAAGATGAACGGTGTCCGGCTGCTCACGCACCGGAAAAGAAAACACACGCCCCCGCTGGCCGCCTCCACCTTTGGAGCGGCATGGTCCCGCCCCTGATCCGGTCCCGCCACTGCTCCCCTGCCAAGTACTGGACCCTCCGCCTCGACTCCCCTGCGGCACAGCGCCCCGCGCTCCTCGCAAGTGGCAGTCCCTACGGTAGTGTCCCAGCTGCCCGCACGAGGAGCACGTGACTGACGCGCTATCAGGCTGCTGACTCTGGCCTCCCCCTGACGGAGCCTGCCCAGACGGCCCGGCCGTCAGGAGAAACTGGCCTGGCGGACTCGGCAACTGTGCCTGGAACTGCTGCGGGTGCTGCGACCGCTACTGAAAACGTCGCTGACGCCGCTGGTTCCCTCTGCCGAATCCCCCTCTGAACTGGGGTCACTGCGGTGTGCTGGTAGAGAATGCCGGTGGAACTGCCTGGCACCTCTCGTTCGCAACTGCGCCCCTACTGCCAAGGCGCAGTCCGGAACTGCTGAGTACGCCTGGAAGCTGTAAGAACTGGTCCGTCGTCAGATCTCTGATCGAAGCCTCTGCTCAAACTGACATGCACTGGCCACTAGATCTGCTGCCACTGCTCCCGCGAAACGGACCAAATGCGTGAACCGGGTGGCATACTGCTGACACTCCAACAAGACCACCACAACGGTCCGCGCGTCGACCGGAGCGAGAACCCCCTCCTCGGCGAGAAGTGTCTCCTCCCGTGCGACCGAAGCCGTCGCTGGTGATGGCTCAGTCTGTCTAGCCCTGACCTCCCTGACAGGTGCTACCCTGTCTGGTCGGGCGGGTCGACCAGGTCGTGCCCCACCCCAACCATCAACCGAAGGTCAGCCCCGAGCTCCCGACATCTGCGCAATCACCAACAACAAACGAGCGTCCTGTGAGGGCCCGTCCCTCAGACCTGACTCGACCACGTGGGTCGATAGCCGGTTTCCTGTTGGTTTGGTTCCGCGTCGGGCACGATCGGGCGATCGTGTGGCGGTTTTTGACCCCGGGGGCATTTTGGTAAATATGCCCTCTGATGGTCGGTTTCACACCCGCGTTCCACACACTGACTTTGATTGATGTATGTGTTTGATTAGGATCCCTAGGGTGCGTCCGATCGGAGGATCGGAGCTCGATCGGGAAAGATCGATTTGGACGGCTGAGATAGATTTGGAATGTCTATATAAGCCAAGTCCCCTTTCCCTCTTTCCTTCTCTCCTTCACCTGTCGTTCTCTCCCCTTCTCTCTCTCTCCTTCGGCTGAGGTAGGGTTTGGAGATTTGGTCTTCGGAGCTCGGATCTTGTCGGCTTGACCAGCGGGACGCGTGGAGGAGCTACCCTACTTGCTCAAGTAGGTGTTTCTACCTCGATCCTTGGATCGGGTTCTCCTAGGATAGGTTTTATGTGCTTTCGTTGTAGGAATACATGTTAGAATGGTTTGTAACTCTTTGTATGTGTAGAGTAACTCCTTTCTTGTATTCCTACGTTGAGATTTCAGTATTTGAACGGTTAGTTTCCGTATTATCGCCGTTTTGTTGGTTTTTGTCCATTTGGACTTAGATAAGAGATTTAACAGTCGAAAACTGGATTTCTTCACTCCATTAGCTTCCCCTTTGCTAAATATACTTGCTTGTAAAATTTCATCTTATTCCAACATGATTTGATCTTTGAAATCCAAGGAAATGTATTTCCGGCACTGTTCTGATGAACTGTGCCAAGGGCCTGACGGTCGATCGGTGCATCGACCGTCACATGTTGTTTTACGCTTTCTGGGCCTGGCGGTCGACCGTCGGATCGACCGTCGCATCGACCGTCAGGCTCTGTCGGGATTTTGGCCTCCCACGGTCGATGGGTCGATCGACCGTGGGTCTTTTCTCTTTTTCATCCCGCCTCACGGTCGACCGTCGCATCGTCCGTGAGGCTCTGTCCCGTTTTGGGCTCTCGACGGTCGATGGGCCGATCGACCGTCGCCCATGGGGTTTTCTTCGTTTTGGCCTCACGGTCGATCGGTGGATCGACCGTGACATCGTCCGTGGTCTCACGGTCGATCCCCGGATCGGCCGTGGCATCGTCCGTGACCACTTGGACTTGGTTTTCTGGCTTTCTTTGGTGGATTTGATTTGGGATTAGTATCTAAACATGTAGGGAAGCATGTAGGGGGATTTGATTAGGTTTTCAAAGGATTTTCATCGGGTTTGAGAATCGATTCGAATAACTCTCTTTTTGGGTAAATCAAAGGTTTCACTTGCATTTAATACTTGTTTGTTTGTAGTTAAATGCTTAATTGATTGCTTAGCCATTAACTGGCTATGAGTGCTAGTTAATGAGGAATGGTGGAACCTTAGCCTCTTGCCGGCGAGTGCATTAACTGTTGATGTGGCATATAGAGACATCTAGGATAGATGTTTGCCAGGGCTCATGCATTGTATGCATTAGAAGCATTTGAGGTTAGGCGGGCGATGGTTTGGGTCGCCGATCTGAGGCTCTCGGGTAGCTCGGATCTAGCCTTAGGACCGTGGATGGGTAGTCAGGAGTAGGGTGTGATTGTTGATCAAGTCTCATGTCTTTGAGGATTCACGCTAGATGACTCTGATCAGTGTTTGAGGTTTAGAGGTCGGGTTGTCTTCCGAAGCTAAGTTCTAAGGATGGGTGTCGACGTCTCTGACATGGTCCCTAGGCAGTGGTTTCCTGTTGGGAAATGGTGATCCTACTAGTTTTGGTTCTTTCCTCCCAGCGTGTTAGTTGAGTTTCCCAGCGTGGTCGGTTGAGAAGAGTAGGATCCCTTGGGAGTCGATAGGGTTGTGGGACCCGTGGCATCCGTTAGACTTGAGCTGGAAGACAACTCTGTTGTTGTTTTCCTCCCTTCAGTGTGCCGTAGAGTAGAACCCTACTGAGCTTATCGCTCACTCCTACCCGGGCTGCGTTTGCAAGTGCAGGCGGCAGTTCTTCTTCGGTGGAGCCGGCAGGATCGGCTTTTGGCGGCGCGAGTACTTCCAGAGGCGCTTGAGGTTGCTGGAGGATGATCTGTTGTACAACTTTTTGATATGTATCTATATGTTGTTGTACACATTCTGAGGATTTTGGATCATGTATATATGTCTTTACCTTGGGAGTATTAGAATGAAAATTTTTGTAACTGTACAACTTGATGTTATATGAACTGAATCTGTTTAGCCTCTAGAATACAATTGTTTAATTATCTATCTTTTCCGCTTTGTACCGCGTCGGTTGATGATGAATAGTGTTAAGACCCTCACGCCCCGTCCTGGATGGGTTTTCTGGGTCGGGGTGTGACACGTCCACTCGTTCGAAACCCAAGACAAAGCAACACAACATAAAGCGGAAAAGCATAACACATCAAAATGAGCATGCACGGATGTTCTAGACATAGAACTAACCCATTCCACGCTCAATCTCAACCGAATCCTGATCCTAACACCCTGGGATCTACAGCCTATGCTCTGATACCAAGCTGTCGCGCCCCGACCCGCGAAAGCCCAACCGGGCCGGGCGACGCGAACCGGAACCTACGAAACGCGGAAAAGAACGGTGAGGGTTCTCTCTAACATATTGGTCTCCCTAACAATTCACCAAAAGCATACTCAATTAAAAGACAATATTATATTATATCCTCGAACCACAGATTTACGAACTCAAAAAGATTTAATATACAAATCCTCGGAGAGGAGAAGATCCAAAATACAACATCACTCCCGTAGGAGACTAACTAACATAAGGGTAAAAGCAGTAAATATCGCTACCTCACAAAAGCCACCAGGCGTCGCCGCACCACTGTCCAACTGCCCGGCAGGGGCCACAGAGGAAGAACTGACGCCTGCACCTGCAAAACGCAGCCCGGGTAGGTGTGAGCACTAAGCTCAGTAGGGAGCTACACTACGACACACAGAAGGAAGAGGGAAACGCAACAGTGTCGCCCTTAAGTAGGAATTGGGTGTATACAGGGGCCCCATAACCCCACCGCGTGTCCCTGAGGCCCCGATCATGATCTTCCAGCCGGGCTGGTCACATGTCGGGTCACATTCAGTAGCAGGAAACGGCACTGCTGACTCTCAACAGGACACTGAACACTGTTTGGTGGGAAGAGACACCACTGAGTAGGCAAAACCTCTACTCAACAGTTTTAAGAAAAGCCGGACACCGGCTACACCTCAGATCCGACTCGAGGCCGACACGACCTCTACAATCATCAAGCCACAAGTGTACCAGTCATCTAAGCCTATCATCGAATCGACTGGACATCACAATTCAAACCGGGTCCAAACAACCCAACCCCGGTCCTAGGGCTAAGTCCGAGCTTCCAGCCTCGGGACGGCGACCCAAAGATCACCCACGCCCTAACCAATGCAACTAATGCATACAACAACAATGCATGCTATGACATACACAGATAATAAGAAAGGCATGCAACAGTATGTCAAGCATCATATAAGTCTACTGGATCGCTGTAGCGGTACTACCAACCGCTGCCAGCCGATCCGCAGCGGGCCCTGGCATTAGGACGGCACCGCGACCGTCAACCACGGACTCCTGCAACGGGAAGCAACCCCGAAAACCGCTGATGAACAGTAAACAATATAATATTATATTCCGAAATATAATATTATATTCAAACACCCAAAACCACCACTTAGGGGCTAATTGATCCCGTCGATCCGACGTCCAAACGACATCGGATTCAAGATCCAACTTAGCCACCAGTAGGTGTATATACCAAGATCAACATATCCAAAATGTATAATCATCCAACGGTTGGATTAACGGGAAAATACAAAACAAAACCGCTAATCAACTCACTTACCAATTTAATTGCTGCAACGCAGCCCTCCAGTAAACAATTCATAACAAATCGTACAAAAATCAGAAAAATACGAAATAAGATGGCATAGAAAGCTAACGAGTAGATGCACAACTCTTATGTTTATCAAAAGCCAAGATCATGTACACGCCGGCCGAAAAACTCGCCGCAAGCTTCCAAACCACTTCAGGGATCTTCCTCTCGTTGTCACGGATCCAACGAGCCTTAGAACGCCGAAAAAGATGGTCGGAGGAGGGAGAACAGAGGAGATGAAGCTCGCCGGCGGAGAAGGGAAGAAACAGAGCACCGCGGGAAAGAAGAGAAAGAAGGAAGAAGAAGAGAAGACAAGGAGGAAGAGGAGGGGAAGAAAAGGAGGGAAAAGGGAAGGGGAAAGCCGGGGGAAGGGGGGAAAAGTGAGGGGAGGGGAGGGAAAGTCCTCCCCCCCTCTGACAGAGGAGAGCGACGGCCAGCGGTGGCCGTCCTCGCGAAGCAGAAAAGCCACCGACGTGCGTCCGATCGGTCGCTCCAAGGAGCGATCGATCGTTCTCGCCCCAGATCAAAACAAACCGACTCGCTCACGAGTCCGATCGATCGTCCCAAGGAGCGATCTATCGCTCAAGGGTCGTCAGCTGTCCAAAGGCAAGCTTCCACGCGCCTGAGCTGAGATCTTCCGATCCCGGGTCCACCTAGCCATTCTAAACAAACACTAACACATATAAGGTCAGTGTGTGCACACGCGGGTGTGAAACAAACCAACAAGGCGCAGTTTACCAAATTGCCCTTGCGGTCCACAACGAGCCACAGGGGCAGAGGGACATGTCCTCACACCGCCACTGGTGTGTTGGGCGGTGCACCACCAGTCAAGGGCGTCACCATCGAGCTGGAACGCCGCGAGGGTGACCCGGATCCAGTCATCCCCAACGAAGAGAGGGTCAAGAATGCGCGTGACTCCTCGGAGCCAGCCGCTTGTCGTGGTCGGATCTCCAGTCTCACCGCTGAACCTAGGCGGGCTCAGCCGCTGGAAATCCATCATGACCGCCGCCGCGGCCCGCACGTCGACCGGAGCGAGAACACTCTCCTCGGCGAGAAGGGTCTTCTCCCGTGCGACTGAAACCGTCGCTGGTGATGGCTCAGTCCATCGAGCTCGTACCGCCCTAGCGGGAACCTCCCTGCTCGGTTGGGCGGGCTGATTGGGTCGTTCCCCACCCCGATCGATAACCAAAGGCCGGTCTCAAGCTCCCGCCATCTGCGCAATCATCAACGACAAACGAGCGGTCACTCGTCAGAAGCCACAAAACATGGTAACACAAACAGAAAGCGGAAAAGCATAACACACCAAATGGAGCATGCACGGATGTTCTAGACATAGAACTAACCCATTCCACGCTCAATCTCAAGTTGTCGCGCCCCAACCCGCGAAAGCCCAACCGGGCCGGGCGACGCGAACCGGAACCTACAAAACGCGGAAAACAAAGCTGGCGAGGGTTCCCTCTAACCTATTGGTCTCCCTAACAGTTCACCAAAAGCACCCCCAATTAAAAGATACAATAATTTAACAACATCGAACCACAGATTTACAAACTCAAAAAGATTTAATGTACATATCCTCGGAGAGGGGCGAGTTCAAATACAACATTACTCCCGTAGGAGACTATCTAACATAGGATAAAAACTGTAAAGGATCACCACCTCTCAGACTCCACCTGGCGCCGCCGCACCGCCAACCAACTGCCCGGTAGGGACCACAGAAGAAGAACTGACGCCTGCACCTGCAAAACGCAGCCCGGGTAGGAGTGAGCACTAAGCTCAGTAGGGATCTACACTACGACACACAGAAGGAAGAGGGAAACGCAAGAGTGTCGCCCTCAAGTAGGATCTGGGTGTATACAGGGATCCCATAACCCCACCGCGTGTCCCTGGTGCCCAGGAGCAGCACACAGTAAGCTCCACAAACACTGCTAACTCACATGCAGGGAACCGACACTGCAGGTGGGACATGGCACCGCTGAGGGGGCCGTCTCCACCACTCAAGAGTCAACACAGTGGAAACACCAACTACACCTCAGCATCCGACTCAAGGTCGATACAACCTCTACAATCATCAAGCAACAAGTGTACCAGTCATTTAAGCCTATCATCGAATCGACTGGACACTACAATTCGAACCGGGTCCAAACTACCCAACCCCGGTCCTAGGGCTAGGTCCGAGCTTCCAGCCTCGGGACGGCGACCCAAAGATCACCCACGCCCTAGCCAATGCAACTAATGCACATAACAACAATGCATGCTATGACATACACAGATAAGAAGCAAAGCATGCAACAGTATGTCAAGTATCATATAAGTCAACTAGATCGCTGCAGCGGTACTACCGACCGCTGCCAGCCGATCCGCAGCGGGTCCCGGCATTACGACGGTACCACGACCGTCAACCGTGAACTCCTGCAACGGTAAGCAACCCCGAAAACCGCTGAATGAACAGTAACAATATAATATTATATTCCAAAATATAATATTATATTCAAACACCCAAAACCTCTACTTAGGGGCTAATTGATCCCGTCGATCCGACATCCAAACAACATCGGATTCAAGATCCAACTTAGTCACCTGTAGGTGTATGTACCAGGATAAACATATCCAAAATTCATAATCATCCAACGGTTGGATTAACGGAAAAATACAAATCAAAACCGCTAATCAACTCATTTACCAATTTAATTGCTGCAACGCAGCCCTCCAGCAAACAATTCATAAAACATCGTACATAAATTGAAAAATTACGAAATAAGATGGCATGGAAAGCTAACGAAGAGATCTACAACTTTTATGTTTATCAGAAACCAAGATCATGTACACGCCGGCCGGAAAACTCGCCGCAAGTCGGCTGTTCTTCATGAACAGCAGAAAACCAGAAATCCGAGACTAATCATACATAAAACCTACTCAAATCTTAACCAAATATCATGAAACTTATATCAGTAATTCTAATAGGCATAAGGAATCCACCAAAATAAGGATCAACAAGATCCAACGGCTAGATCTAGAGAAAACCCGAAATAAACACAGTAGGTATAACCCTACCTAGCTGCGCTTTCCTCGGCTGATTTCCCGCGAGTTGATCACCAACAAGCTTCCAAACCACTTCAGGGATCTTCCTCTCGTTGTCACGGATCCAACGAGCCTTAGAACGCCGAAAAAGATGGTCGGAGGAGGGAGAACGGAGGTGAGGAAGATGGCTGCAGGAAACAGGGGAAAAACAGGGCTCTCAGGAGAAGAAAGAAGAAGGAAGAAGAAGGAGGAGAAGGGGGAAGAGGAGGGGAAGAAAAGGAGGGAAAGGGGAAGGGGAAAGCCGGGGGAAGGGGGAAAAAGTGAGGGGAGGGGAGGGAAAGTCCTCCCCCCTCTGACAGGGGAGAGCGACGGCCAACGGCGGCCATCCTCGCGAAGAAGAAAAGCCACCGACGCGAGTCCGATCGGTCGCTCCAAGGAGAGATCGATCGCTCGCGCGCCTGACTGATCGCTCCAAGGAGCGATCGATCGCTCGAGGGTCGTCAGCTGCCCAAAGGCAAGCTTCCGCGCGTCCGAGCTGGGATCTTCCGATCCCGGGTCCACCTAGCCATTCTAAACAAGCATTAACACAAACAAGGCCAGTGTGTGCACACGCGGGTGTGAAACAAACCAACAATGCGCAATTTACCAAATTGCCCTTGCGGTCTACAACGAGCCACAGGGGTAGAGGGGCAGGTCCTCAAACAACCGAATCCTGATCCTAACCCTGAGATCAACAACCTATGCTCTGATGCCAAGCTGTCGCGCCCGACCGATGGCTCCAAAGAGCGATCGATCGCACACGGGTCGCCAGCTGCCCCAAAGACGGGCTTCTGGCGCCCGAGCTTGGATCTTTCGATCCTAAACCCGCCTAGGGTTCTAGTAAACACGTAAATCAAACATTGGAGCTGTGTGTGCACCACGCGGGTGTGAAACAAACCGACAAGGCGCAATTTACCAAATTGCCCTTATGGTTTACAACGAGTCACAAAGGTAGAGGAGCAGGTCCTCACATCCACACCCTCCGGATCCCGTCGTCGCTGATCCAGCTCGCCGTCGATCCACCTCGTCGCCATCCGTCATCGATCCTCGACGCTCCCGTCGCGACCTCCTTCCTCACCCTCTGGATCCCGTCGTCGCCGCCCAGCTCCTCACCCTCCGGATCCCGTCGTCGCCGATCCAGCTCACCGTCGATCCACCTCGTCGCCAATCCAGACCTCCAGCTCGTCGCCGTCCGTCATCGATCCTCAACGCTCCCATCGCCACCTCCTTCCTCACCCTTCGGATCCCGTCGCCGCCACCCCGCTCCCCTCCCTCCGGATCCCGTCGGCGTCGCCCAGCTCCTCACCCTCCGGATCTCGTCGCCACCCAGCCCCAACTCCTCACCCTCTGGATCCCGTCGCCGCTGCCCAGCTCTCCGTCGAACCCTCCGAATCCGGTCGCGATGACACATCGATGGTCGCGACGACCTTTTTTCCCCATTTTTCTTTTTTTTTTTAATTTTTGAAAAGTAAATAATGTATCACTCTTCCACGCTCGTCACTTTTTTGCAATGACAATCAAATTTTTCACAAAAATGTTTTACAATTTGTTGAGTCAATTTTGACTCAAGTTACTTTCCACAATGTTGTAAGTTATTTTCCACAATACTAACATCTAGATTATGGAAAGTAACTTATAATACTTGTGGAAAGTAATGTAATTATTGTGGATTAACTCAAGTTACTTTCCATTAATTAAATTTGGAAAGTAACTCATAAACTTAAGTTGCTTTCCACAGTACTAACATCTAGATTATGAAAAGTAACTTATAATACTTGTGGAAAGTAATGTAATAATTGTGGAGTAACTCAAGTTACTTTTCATTAATTAAATTTGAAAAGTAACTCATAAACTTTCCCTGATTTCATCATCGAGACTTAAGTTACTTTCCTCTATGTACTTTCCATTGGTTTAATCTGGAAAATAACTCAAGTTATTTTCCACGATTTCATCATCGAGAGCTCAAGTTACTTTCCGTAATCGGGGTAAGTTACTTTCCACGGTGCTTTATAATATATTATGGAAAATAGCTTGTAATAATTATGAATAGTAATGTAATAATTGTGGAAAGTAACTTAAGTTACTTTCCATTAATTTAATTTGGAAAGTAACTCATAAACTTTCCATAATTTCATCATCGAGGCTCAAGTTACTTTTCACTAGTTACTTTCCATTGGTTTAATCTGGAAAGTAACTCAAGTTATTTTCAACGATTTCATCACAAAATGCTCAAGTTATTTTCCGTAAAATCGTGAAAAGTAACTTACTTTCCGTAATCGTGAAAAGTAACTTACTTTTCACTGGGAATACGAACAGTCACTGGGAATATGAACAGTCAATAGAAAGGAAAGATATATTGAGAATCTTGGAATGACATTTTAGTATTAAAAAATATGTTAGTCCCTAAATGCCTTAAGAAATAGGTATCCGGTATTCTGGGCAAATATTTCCTTCTCAGAAGCCTAAACGCCAATTAACACTTATTTTAATCATATCATGGATATATGTTATTTTAAGCCCGTGCGTGCTTTGTAGTTGAACCAAGGGAGTCGCGCCTCCCCTGGGATGTGTAGAATAAATGGGCCTTAAGTATGCCCTCAGCTTTGAATAAAATATTATTATATTACTGTCATAGCTGCTTGATAGGTTAGCTGGGGTTGTATCCAGTTTGTAGGCCTGAGTGTCTATTTTATTTCACTTTATTCTAGACCGATGCTATGTATACCCTTGGCGAGTTGTAGGCTACGCTCGGACTTGTGTTTTATCTGACATCCTGTTGCATGCTTATACTGTTGTTTGTGCATGAGCATAGCATGTACCTGATTGCATTAGATGCATAGAGGATAGGACGTGGGCGATGGATTAATCGCCGATCCGAGGCTCTCGGGTAGCTCGGATCTAGCCTTAGGACCGAGGTTAGGTAGCAAAGTATAGGATTTAATCTGTTATAATAATCTGATAATCTGAGGTTACTGTCCAGTTGACTGCAATACATGTTGATTGAGGTTTAGAGGTCGTATCAGCCTCGAGCCGGGTTCTGAGGTGTAGCCGGGGTCCAGTGCTCTATGACTCTTGAGTAGAGGGTGTGCGTATTCAGCGGTGTCGTTTCCCGCCTAGCAGTGCCGGTTTCCTACTGGTGAGTCAGCAGTGTTGGCTCCCTGCTTTACTGATTGTGACCCAGCATATGACCAATTCTTCTGGAAAACCATGACTGAGACCCTCAAGGACGCACGGTGGGGTTATGGGGCTCCTATGTACACTCAGGCTTTGCTTGAGGGCGACACTATTGTGTTCCCTCCTTCTTTGTATGAGTCGTAGTGTAGTTATCCTGTTGAGCTTATTGCTCACTCCTACCCGAGCTACGTTTTGCAGGTGCATGCGTCAACTCTTCTTCCGTAGATCCCAACTGGATATGCACATGGTGGCGCGTTGACTTATGAAGGTGTTCGAGGACGTGGGGTTTATTCAATCTTGTTGGATTATTTAAACGTTTAATTTCCTTATATAAGGATTTTGGGGATTAAATATATTGTACCATAATCTTATATTTTATTTGACCCCAGATTCAATTGTTAATTAGTTGTCTTATTTTATTGTGATCGCGTCTTTGATGGATTGAATAGATTAGGAACCCTCACGCCCCGGACCGGATGTATTTTCTAGGTCGGGGTGTGACAGCAAGCCTCGTAGAGGCATGATTGGTTTAATACCCATATTGGTATGTTTCAATGTTATGGAGTGTTAGTAAGCTCTTGGAGAGCTTGGATGTTTAGTTTATAGCTTCATGCTAGTGAACCCAAGATGGGTTGTAATGATAGCTTTATGTTGAATCTATGGCTTGCTAGCCTCCTATATGCTTATGTAATGCTAGCCTTTCTTATGCATATATACTTAGCTCTCTTATAGCATGTTGTATGCTACACTTGACATGTTTGATGAAATGTCATATAGAGACGCCTAAACTAGTTGATTGTGAAGGCTTATGCATGATGCTTGCATTAGAGGCATTCAGGCTAGGTGGTAGGCGATGGGTTCGATCGTCGATCCGGGGGTCTCAGGTGGCCCAGATCTAGCCCAAAGATTGGGGTTTGGTTAGTTGAGAATTAGGATGTGATTGTCATCGAATAATCATGTTTGATATCATTCGAGATTATTGTTATAGTCGACTATGCATTATATTCTTGTACTTGAGATGTAGAGGTCGTGTCGGGTCGGCCATGTGCTAAAGATGGTTGTCGATGTCCCAGACTTGCGTGTCCCGGCGAGAGATGGTACGGCTGGGCAGGGTGGGACCTGGACAGGAGCCCACAGTCTTTGTTTCATCTCGTTTGTTCTTGGGTGAGGGTGTGACATGAACAAGAGCCCTCGGGGAATCGATGGAGTTATGGGGTCCCTTGGCATACCTTAGGCTTAGGCGGAGAACGACACAGTTGCTTAGGCTTAGGCGGAGAACGACACAGTTGTAGTTTCCCTTCGTTTTTATGCGACGTAGAGTAGAACCCTACATGGGCTGCATCGGCGATGCCGGTCGATGCAGTTCCTTCTTTCAGTCGTTCTTCTAAAAGATGGCGCGACATTCTCAAGATGATCGAAGACTTTTGGAGTTTCGAGGAGTTTTACACAATTTCATATTATGATGTATAAAATGAGTTATAATCTGATGTATTCGAGAACAGAATTGTATGATTTTTAATTCAATTGTATTTAAGAATGGTTGTAATATTCTTTAATGTAGAATTTGGGGAATGTAATAATTATTTTTTCTAATTCTAAATTGTTTGAACTCTTAGCTATAATTTTATTATGTATCAGATATATCTTGCGCCAGTTGAAGTTATTGAACAGGTTTAGGTGGCTCACGGCCTGATCTGAATGGGTTTTTTGAGTTGAGGTATGACAGATCTAGTCCATCGATAGTGTTTTATCGATAGACTAGATCAATTAATCGGTACCTCACTACCGATTCGATCATTGGTACATTCAATCGATAGTGAGATACCGACTAGTTGATCTAGTCCATCGATAGTGAACTGTATTAATTGATCGGTATGTCACTATCGATTCGACCGAATGTGTAATATACATGACTCTGATCATGTACACAAATCACTGACTCCATTAAAAATACTCTCATGGCTTCCGTGGTGAGGTCTACAACGTCTGTCCAGCTTGTAGCGTAAATACTGACTAGTGACTCCGGTCCTCTTTGATATCATTAAAAATACTCACATGGCTTCCGTGGTGAGGTCCACCGAACGTCTGTCCAGCTTGTAGCGTAAATGATAGATTAACTAGTGACTCCGGTCCTCTTTGATATCATTAAAAATACTCTGAAGGTCAAGGTTGGAAGCTGATAAAGATTTGCTGGGTAAGCTTGTTTAATATCAGAAGGCTACGTGTGTGTACATCATATATTTAATTTATTTAATATTAAAATATGAAATATAATATATATAAAGGTTGGACCTGACCTGTTACTCTACTACGTACTAACCGCAATATATCATGATACGACTTTATGTTTGTTTTGGCGTATCAGACTCCTTAATTAACTTTGTCGTGTAGGCAAACCCAGACTTTTCTCATGGTTGTCTAGTGAGATCTTTCTTCATCTTAATTATATCATGGATTCGTTGGAATATACTCCTCCTTGTTGTAAATGTACATGCAACGAACAACATTCTCCTCTCTATAGTCTTTGAAGATGAAAGCAGCCCACAAGAAATCCTCACATAAATAAATTATTTTGCCAATATAAAAAAAAATCTCTTGATGTAATTTTTCTTACCTCTACGGGGATAATAACATCGTTACAAATACAAACACTTTTGGCACAATTTGCATAAATTGCTGCAATCATAAACCGTTTCATGTAGAACATAGACAAGAATTAAAGTATCTTGCATGCAGTCTAAAAATAGTTTACTTTTTTTTTTCTCTGCAGTGGATGTCCCCAGCTGTCAAGTTATGTACCTCAATTCACGTGACTGTTGCTTAATTACTATATACAAAATTCACAATGGTTTGGAAGAATCGAACTTTTTGTCAAATAGGATCTATGATCTACGCGTATCATGGTACGCGTATAATTATTATTTATACGCGTATTAGTTTATACACGTGTTTCTTATGTGTATAGGGTCATATTATTCAAAAAAACATGAAAGTAAGTCCTAAAGTGCAAAAAGTGAATACCATGGGTCCTATTTAGCAACAAATCCGAAAAGAATCTATATACGATTTTGTACATCATATATAATTACTATAGGTGATTCCCGTGCCAGATGTTAATTCTGACCCTCACTATTCATCTCTCTCTTCCTTAATCATCCGATAACCACCCCACCTCTCCCATTACTCATTTTCGTGTAGCTTCATCTCGATTATATGATATATCTAAACATAACTCAGATCATACATTCTCACCCATCTAGTAGAATACATTAGATTTTAACGAAAGGGACGTGAGAAAGTAGCTTTGTATTGTAACAGGCGTGAGCTGTGATCTGTGAATGGTTGCCCTGGCACTTTGTACTTCTCGTTAGTACTCTATTATGTACACACCATATGCAATTGTATATGTACTTTGATGATAACTTTATTTGATGAATCAGATATACCTGTGTCTACTTTTGAATAGATATGTACGTAGCGAGACGAAGGCATCCTAACGAGGAAAAAAACTCACTTTGGATATACTTGCATGTCTCACGTGACTGTTGTGATTTACATGTCACTGATTGGTAGACAAGGCTCCATCTTAAAGCGAAGTTTCAAAGATAAAAGTTATATTAAAGGACCGAGAAAGATGAAGATAAAGAATAAGAATAAGAAAGAGACAAAAGATCACATGGGGTAGTGGATGGTGCTAGAAAGCTCCTCAAACGTGAGGGATATTCAAAAAGGGAAAAGAATAGATTAGAAAATAAAAGAGGTGCACACATTTCGCCATTAATCTTATCCCTTACCCTCTCCATTGGTCTGAGCTTTTCATGACACCACGACTGAGAATTATGTGTGGCCATGCCAAAGCCAATTTGGTTTGGATTCGCTTTAATACTCCACATTCCGACTTGGCTCCGTATCATACCACAACACAAGTGGACTTGGTGGTCCTACCTAACACAATCTTTTTGGTCCACTAATCCTCGGATGGCTGGAAAGTACCAAAAGATGGGAAGAATCCTTTGCAATTTGAGTACCAAATATCATACCATGCCTAATTATCATGCATGGCTGCAAGATGTCCAGGTATTTTCCATTTGGGTTTTTGACAAATTTATGGTGGTTAATAAAAGGAAGGTGTTGTAGCGTATATGATAAATGGTCGGATCCCACCAGGGGAAGGTTGTGCGTATTAGCCTACTTCATAAAATCCAGTGGGATGTTGGGCATTTTATTGTTTTTTCTGTTAGTTATATCCCTAGAGAGAAAAATATAATAGATGATAGTCTTGCCTAACATGCAGGATCTCACTCTTTTTTTCGTGTAGGATGGGGGGGGGGGGGGTGTTACATTTCTAGGAATCCTCCTGTCGCGTTTGTTCTGTAACTGATTTATCAGCATTTAGGTTCGGCTCAATTCTACAATAAAAAAAATAAAAATCAAGTGGTTTGTATTCGATGATGGTAATGGGTTGGTTATGGGATCTAATCTCCAAACCCTTGAATTTATTGAAAGAATATTGATTTGTGCATAAGCTGACGTGACATGTGTATTACACATGTCAGGATCGGTAGTCAAAGTACCGACTCTTTTATCTATTCCATCGGTAGTGGACACTATCGATGGAATAGATGAAGCTATCGGTAGTGGGTTACCGATACATTTAATCGGTAACCAAGTACCGATTCTTTCATCTATCATATATGAAGATATCGGTAGTGGGATACCGATACATTCAATCGGTAGTCAAGTATGCCACCTATCGGTAGACAAGTACCGATATCTTCATCTATCCTATCGGTAGCCCACTACCGATAGGATAGATGAAAGAATCGGTACTTGGCTGCCGATAGGTGGCATGTGTATTACACATGTCACCTGTCCCCATGTGCACGAATTTTTATTCTTATTAAAAATACAGGACGCTCACCCTTTTATCATATTGACTAATTCAATCATAATTAAAAAAATCACAAAAGACCATGAAATATCTTAAATCCCCCTCGTACATTACCTTAGTCAATACATCTCACAATCTTCATTGATATTTTTGAAACAATCTTAGGTGGAGCTTTAATCATCCAAACTAATACATTTCACAATCTTTAATCCTCAAAACTTAAAGCTCCCTCCAAATAAACTGTGCCACCTAATTAAGATTAACAAACCAATATCAATTTGGATGTTGACACTTAACACATCTCACAATCTTTTAAGGGGGAGCTTGAATATCATACTAATTCTAACTACATAGACATATTCAATCATCCAAACTGGCGGCGGCAGGTACTCCACTTCCTCTCAAAGAGATACCAAAAAGAAAAGGACCACCACCAACAGTAGTCAAATTCCGGAATCAGGCAGCTCCGGATTCTTCACGACCCCCTCCAATAAATTAATTAATTAAACACATTCCCCCTTACCATCGCCATCACTAATCCCAAATAAACCCCACAGCAGGCAAGCACATAATAATAAATTTCCAGGTTCCTCGCTGCTGCCGAAATGTTAATGGCCGTTGCGCATTTGGCGCTTCCTTCATTTGACATCTGTTAATTCCGAGAGCTGCCTGCACGTATTATATCGGTTGCATCGATCGAATGAGGATTAGAAAACTCCAAAAAAGGGCTTATAAATAGATCCTTCTCGATACTCTCCAGCGCTGCTTCCCTTCTCCTCCTCCTCCTTCCTCCTCCTTGTGGCGGCACTGGTCCTTGATCGTGACGGTTGTGGAGGGGATAGAGGCCGATCGGCGTAGGATATAGGGGGATCTCTGATCTGGTGGAGGAGTGAGGAATGACGGGGAAGGAGAAGATTAAAGTCGGGGTCTGCGTCATGGAAAAGAAGGTGAAATGCGGATTGGAGGTTCTCTTCCTTGTTCTCCTCTCCCTTTTTTCTGATTCTTTCCTTTTAATGGTTCTCTTTTATTGTGTTTCGCTTTCTTGGAGCGTTCTTGCATGTGTTTGTTCCGATGGGACGGGCTTGCATGTGGGAACGATGGGTTTTGGCTGCAATGCTTCTTTATCTATGTTGTTCTTGGTGGTGTTTTTGCAGGTTTCGTCGGCTCCGATGGAGCAGATACTGGAGAGGCTCGAGGCATTTGGTGAATTCGAGGTGACATTCTCTCTGTTTATGGTTTTTCCATTTGTGGAAGTTGGGAATCTTTTGTTCATGTCTTTGGTTCTGTTTGTTGATGTGTTATATGGAATAGAAACGATCTTGATTGACCTGGGTTTCTAGATCCACTTTAATGTCAATGGAAGAAAGGTTTGAATGCATTTCGAGTTATGCTCGAGGTATGAGATCGTATCTTTATTTTTAGGGATTTTTACTTATTAATCCCTAAAAAGTTCTGAAATATCAAATATACCCCTCAATAGTTTGATATTACACATGTTCCCCCTCAAACCTTGAGAAAAGGGTTAATCTGCCCCTGGGGTTACTTGAATCAACAAGGAATATTCTTAACACTGTCAACGGTGAGAACTAAAAAGATGTTACTACCCCTCATCTTCCACCGTAGATCAACCCTCATCTTCCATGACAGCCGTTAGATCAAACCTCACCATCGTTCTCTCTCCTCACTGATAGCGACTTTGTCGGAGATTCCAACGGCGACTCACTGCAATCTCGACGCCGTTTCTCCTCGCCGGACACCGCCAACCTCGCCGCCTGAAGCCGCTAAACCCTGTCGTCTAGCTACGCCGCCCCATCATCTCCTCTTCCTAATCTCATCTCTACTTCTGCTCCTCCTTTCTAAGACACCCTTCACGGCTGCCATACATGTCTCCTGTGCTCCAATGACGCCAACTACATCGCCGGCAGCGCCTTCTAATCAAACTTCAATCGCCTCCTCTCCTCCCTCTCCTCTGTCACCCCACCCACCGGCTTCTCCAACAACACCATTTGGCCAATCCGCCGACACCGTCTACGGTCTCACCTGGTGCCGAGGCGACGTCTCCTCCGACGAGTGTCGGAGCTGCCTCGCCACTGCCCTCGCCGACCTCCCCTCGGTCTGTTTGATAGGATTGAACGCCACCCTTTGGTACAATCACTGTTTCATGTGTCGGATGTCAAGAGCTTCGATGATATGTTTAGAAAGCTAATGAATAGGCTCACGACGGCTGCAGCGTACCAGTCGACCCGGAAGTCCTCTTCCTCCCAACATCGCCAACCCCTCTTCCGAGTTCCGCTGCCTTCACCTTCCCTCAAACCCACCGCCATTGCTCCTCCAGATCCGCCGCCGCCAGCGTCGGGTTCACCGATCAGACCTTGGGGATCGATTCCCCAGGTCCTCACGACCCTACCGGTGCCAGTCTCGACCTCCGGCGACCTTCTTCCACCGTCGATCCATCATCGACGTTTCTTAGCCATCCGATCAAGCATGCAGCTCGATCTTGCCGTCTGTTCAATTCTGATCATGATCCAACCGTTTGATTGCCTACTTACTTGATCTAGTAGCTTAAATAGTTGAGTAATTTTCCATGATGGGCGTGGGTATTTTAGTAAAATTGCATGCTTTGGTCAGGTCATAACCATGGTTAAGTTAGTTAGGATGACGGAGGTTGACGGAGGGGCAGATTAACAATTTTCTCAAGTTTTAAGTGGTATATGTGTAATATCAAACTATTGAGGGGAATGTTTGATATTTAAGAAGTTTTTAGGGATTAATAAGTAAAAATCCCTTATTTTTATGCTTGAAAATTCTCGAGATCCCCTCTTTTCGGTTTTTCACATGAGCGGAGATATTATTTAGCACGACAAAGTTAGTCTGAGGAAACAGTAAAGGTAACACGTTAAAGCATCTACTTAGGTGGATTACCCCAATTTCTTTGTTCTAATAGTGTATGCTAGAGGAGCTTTCTGGGTGTCTGCCCTCATCTTGAGCTGTTGTAGGCCAGCCATACGGTATGGGATGAAGGCCATTAATGCGCGGAAACTAGTTAAAACAGCCTTGGTGATCTGATGGTGACTAGTTTTGTGTATCTTGTACCATGTAGCAATAATCTTGTGGTGCAGTAAATGCTACTTGGTATGATACAGACCTACTCTTTGAGCCATTCTTATCTGCCAATAATTCAAAGTATCTTGCAAGGCATGGCTCTAACCATGCTGTGCGAAGTGTTATTATGCTGTGATACGGACCTATGCTTTCACCCAAGTTTGAGATATATTGACAGTTAGGATATCTTGTGCAGCATTGCTGTACTTTTGTAAAGTCAATTTGTCAGTCTGCCATGCAAACCTTTGTATTGAACAAGTTGGCATGCATCAATCAATTTGTATATCTTTTTCCAAGTGGCTATAACCTCGTGGACCTCGTGGTATCATACATGTCATTATAGCATGATACAAAACTGATTTTTTCTACCATGGTATGCACAAACAATCGAGTGTGTGTTTTGCAATAGTGATGTGCCCTTGTGGTGCTATATATAAGTACTAGTGGTGCCCGTGCCACCTGGCAGGGTAACCACCAACCCTATCCCAACCCAATAACCACCCAATAACTCCCTCCAACTAAACCCCCTCAACCTAGGATTATCATGCCACATAGACTCCACCTAGGACATTCTCCTGTCACGTAGGACAACATGATGGTTAACTTATAACCATCCTGTCATATAATGATGATACATCTCATTAGGGGATGATACATGCCTGCATTTCGACCAAGTTTGAGATGTATCACAATAAATTTGGTAACAATGGATATACATATTAGGTAATGTTTCCATCTCCCCAAAATGGCGAGAATAATAAAGGATGTGTTGGTTTATTTAAAGCAATGGGTTGAATTCGTTATTGATTTGATTCGATACAGGTAGCTCAACATAAATTAATCGAATCTAACAGAGATTGATGATGGTCAACTATGCTGATTTGGGTGCCTAAAGTGGGGCCCCCCAAGGCCTTGGGCAATGTGCCTGGGGTTTCGCCCTGTCCTAGGTTATATAGGTGACCACTTGAGATGCCTTTTGAAATAGTGGTGGCCAAGGATTGCCACCCTCAGTGCTCGACAAACGGCCAGCTCATTACGTACCGCCGGCAAGGCCCGTGCCTGTCCAAGTACAGTTTAGTTTTCAATAAAATGGGAACAATTCTCATGCTCCTCCTGCTTGCTTATTTGCTTCCGATTTCAGTTTCCCTCCCTTTTTTTTTCAGTTTCCCTCCTTTGCTTTTCCTCCATTCCCCCCTTTCTTCTCCTTCTTCTTCTTATTTCCATTTTTCCTGCCAGACTTTCCCTGCTTTGATTCAAATTTCTTCTCTCTTGCCTTTCTAAACATTTTTCCTTGGTATGTACCACTTGAATGCTGTATGTACCATAGTGTAACGGTCGAAAATGCACAGTTTTGACTGGTAGAACACCGGTTCACCCCCAGAGCCTTACTAGGGTGGTTATCGACCCAATATCTCACCGGGGTCAGTGAATACCAGTCCATGATGATGGCTTCACACAAAACCTAAGAGGTGTTTAAAGTTAGGTAGCAAGTCAAGTTTATGTTTGTAAAGGAAAATTCATTTGCATCGAACATAATGAATTGTGGGCATGAGATAGACATAGGTATTCTAAAATGAAAACACAACTTCAAGGGGGATCCATATCTCACTCTTAATGACTAAAGTAGCTTACCATGGAAGAACCTTGCGTTGAACGAAAAGCGTTATGCTGCCGAAGTTGCCAATCTTAATCACTAATGACGGTGTAGCAAGTATTTAATCATCGTGTCGAGACCATCATTAATGTTGTGGTTGTTTGAACTTTGAAGATCCTTCACTAAAAACCGCTACATAAATAAAATATTTTGTGGTATGGAAGAGCTTTCACATTTATAGAAGCAAGGATGCAATACTGATGATCCTTAGTGTGAAGAATTGTTGGAAAATCCTTTGCTAGAGTAATTAAAGAGTGAAAATTTTGATATGCGAGCCATTTATTTAAGAAGCCGTAATGTCATGGAGTATCAGACAGGCAAGTATTTTTGCTTTTACTTTTAATATCGTTAGCCAGTGACAAAGCTGTAGGCATGGGTTGAGACAGTGAGTGGGATATGCATATATATGCTGAAGAGGAAGGGAAGAGCGAGGAAGAAATATCTGGGAGTTTTAAGGAGTGCCTTGGACTGAAAAATAAAAGCTATATTTTTATAATAACAGCTGGCACGAAAGGATATACGAAGTTGACCCAAATATCTGGGATGGATGTTTACGGTTATGTTTCATGGTATGTCATACCTGCCAGGTTTGTATTTGGAAAGCAGCACATTAATGAGGCACCAGCATGGCCAGTATTAGCTAATACTGTTGTGCCTACATTTTGGTGTAGGCTGTGTAGGACTGATGGTTCCAAGCATGGTAACCCTTTGAATGCCATGAGACTGGTGCCTGAGGTTTTGGCACAGTAGTTTTATTTGGTATCTCTTCCTTTTTTTCCCTGTAGTTCTACTTGACAATGTGTCTTCCTCTCTTGTATCCAGCACCAATTCTTGCGATGACTAATTTTATGATTCTTGCCATATCCTTGAAGGCGCTAACGGGGAGCATCTTTAACTTGGACTCTACATCCCATATGATGCTTTTATGGAAACATAAAATTCGTCAAAAAGAAATTCTAGGAAAATAGAACCCAATGTAGGGAGCATTATTTATTGTCAGATTTTTCTTCTTAAACTCGAGATTGCCCTTCCTTAGGTCAGGGCCCATCTCTGTTATATTTCTCACTCCATGCATATACAGACTCTCTGAGCAACACATAAATACGTGTTCTCCACATTCAAGTTACAGCCAAATTATGCGAATCTATAGAAAGAATTTTCCTATATGGAGCTATCGATACTTTCCAATTGGGCATTGTTTGTTAAAGTAAACCTTTTTTTTTCTAAAGGCCATATGTACTGTGAGATATGCATTTTGTTGATGTAAGTTATTTGACATAGCAAAATATACTACTCTATTGTGTAAGTTTGTTTAATTAGTTTGGTATTACATGGCAGACGAATAAGCACGTAACGTAGGATATGGGCTTAAGCATTCAAAAGTATATGATTTTTGACTTATTGTTTTATATGTAAAATGGCCACATGTCATTAGTTAGAAAATCTTAGTCTAGGTTCAGAGACATTAGACAGAAATGCAAATATAAAGAGAAGTTGCAACTATTTGATCAATATTGACCTATTTGTCCATGCAAAAGGTTAGTTGATTTCCTGTCAATCTTTAATGCGTTACATGTCAATTAAACTGTTCTTTTGCACTCTTTCAAAGCAACATTAATGAATTCTTTGGTGCAGATTATTTTTTTTGGAGACAAAGTTATTCTTGAGGATCCCATAGAGAGGTAACCTTCAACTGCAATCAACAAAATTGTTTTCATCTATCGTCTTGGCTGTCATTCCTTCTCTTATTTCATGTTGCAGCCTAGCATAATCAGTATCCTTGAGCTGCAGCATAAATGTACTTTAATGTTTTTTTAGCTTGTCACCCTAAGAACATAATATGGTACGCTACATACTAAGAACAATAAGTTACTTAATGGCTAAATTGTTAGCAATGATGCATCTAATGTCTTTATTTATACCAACAATGTTCTGATTCCCAGTAATGATCTAATAGCTTATCCACTTTCATACTGGAAATCCTGCAATATTACTAAAAGAAACCTCTTCAATTGGCATAATCAATGTTCGACTTCTAGATGCTTTTGACCTGTTAAAGCGATGTCATTATTATTTATATGGAGATAAACTAGGAATACTGCACTTGAGCCATCATTTTTGTTTTATGACATGTTTCTAATACTTGTATAAACATCTTTCTGTCTTTCTATAGATAGATACGATCGGGTTTGAAGTGTTGTTTATTTAAACACTTGGACTTCAATCAGTGTGACTTATTTAGCCATAACTAATCTTAAACTTACATGCATGGAGTTGTTATCTTAATAAAATTACTTTTGGAACTGATGGTTATTTTAGCAAATGAAGAAATCGAGTTTTTAAGTATTTTGACCCTGTAAGTTGGGGTCGGCTTTTGGGTATTGGAGCTGTCCACAATCATCACGGCACTAGATTATTAGGTTTCTTTCCCTGTAGAACTTAGGATAGTTAAGCTGCAGCCTTACAGTTGTGAGTTCCTCTTTATTTTATCCTGTTAAAATCTGGTCCATGTTCCTAAATCTGCTCTTTATTGGTTGTAAACAAGTTTTCCATTGATAGTCTTGCTTAACTAACAGAAGATGCTGTTCAGAGTTGTGCACTGTTAATACTACAGTTTTAGTTCTGTATTCTTGGTTATTTTAATATCTGTGCTTATAGTGATGATGCATTGGATTTATCTGCCCTTTCAGCTGGCCAGTTTGTGATTGTTTGATTGCCTTCTATTCATCGGGATACCCGCTTCAGAAGGCTGAGGCATATGCCGCATTATGGAAGTAAGATCTTGGCCCTTGTGATGCATGATGACAAATTATCACGTTTTCATTTTATCTGTGCATGATGATGAATTCACTTGTGGAATTTCTCTCCATTGAGTATTATATAAGTCTACTTGTTTGAACAAGCTGTATCCCGTTTGACATGTACAGGCAGTATGCTTTATTGATCTTCAACTTGCTACTAACCTGGTATAATTCTTATTAGTTGTGTTGAAAACTGGATGACTAGCCCTCTATATTTTGCGTCTAAAATTACGTTGCAAGTAGATACTATCTCCAATGTGCATTAGTGTAACATCCCGGATCCTGAAGAGGAAAACCTCATCCTCTAACACGACACGAGATGCAACACATTGGCATTCAAAGCTTATCTATAGAAAATCATCTTAAAAGAAACTATTATTTAAACCAATCAAACTAAACACTATGACAAAGTAAACTTCAAACTAAATCAATCTTCCTAGAACATTCAATTTAAAATCATCAAAGCTGAAAGAAACTACAATCTACTGGTCCTAAACTCTTCACTGCTTTATCCCCTCCCCGCGCCTATGCAAATTCTTGAGTATCTGAAAAAGAAAGAGACAATTATCTCATGAGCATAAAGCCAGGTAGGAAACAAGACATAATAGAATGATATTCAGGCAAAAGTATTCACAAAATTAATAGCTGAACTAAAGCATGTCACTTGAGAAAGAGTATAGTCATACTTCATTAAACATAAAAATCTGAAACTTTTCATGCTCATGAAACTCGCTTAAACTCTTGCATGTCACTAACTACTATGCATGATATAATGGATTGCATCTTCTTGGCTCTACTGCTGAGTACTATAGCGGTGTTTGGTGATAGCACCACACATGCACTTGGGATAGCTATCCGTACTCATGCCAGTATAAGGTTGAGCCTGAGCTCTTTTGGACTCAAACGCCCAGGACCCATAGTAGTGAACCCCTTAGAATACTCTTCCTTAGCAGCTCAGCCATGACAACTAAGGAGATCTTAGATCTCATTCCGCCTTGGTGGCAACTTTTACTTGGTAAACATGCACACTATGTACATGCAATACTTCTGAATAGCGGCTTAAACATGCTGGCACATATACTTAGAGATGTTCATGCACAATCTTACATACACATGGGATGCAATGCTCAAAAGTTTGCCATTGTAAACTCATAAATCGATGCACACAACTTGATATTAATCATAACTAAAACAACAATAAGGAATGGATGGAATTTGAAATCTAACTTGCTGTAACTTAACTGCATACTAGCTAAGGCATGCACATGATGAAAACTATGGACTTAGAAATAGGCATAAAAGGTTATAAATCCAATACTACACCACATGCACTGGAAGTACTAACTGAGATATAAACACTTGATAGGCAAACTAAAGCTACAGGATGCATGCTTATAGGTGTATCCTCCCATTGCTGCCCCTTGGTTTCCTGCAGTAGAGCTTCATCACTTACTGTAGTTTTGTAACATCCATATAGAATAGAACTCCTGACTACGTGTTCTGATTATTATCCTATTGAACTTGGAAAACTAATGTGACCTGCATACTAATCTGGTGAAAATTGACCCTTAAGGACACAGAAAACAGAAAATTAAATTGAACTTTAAAGATGCATAAATCAGAAAACTGCACATATACTAATCTGAAAATCTGAAGCATCACAATCTGCTACATAAGTTCTGAAAAGAATAAGAATCTGCCGTCAAAGATGAAGTGATAACTCTAAAAGACTTAGAAGGTTAAAAGACATCAGTAAGGAATCAATTCTACTACTTGTCTTTCTACAAGCAACCAATCTGAAATCAGCAACTTTGAAAACAAGACACCCTCTTAAAATCTGCTATACCAACCATGAGGGTCTGCTTGACTGAGAATCACAGCAACCCTATCTCTATAGATGAAACCTAGAAAATATCATCAATCCTCTAGCATAATCAAACAACACTTCAAACCCGATCATATAGTTAAGTCTAAAGTCTGAAAATCTGAAATCTGAATTATGAAACCCTAAAACTAAAGAAGATCAACACTCAAGTTAGGGTGACATCTATTACATGTGTACCTACCTTGCTTGTCATTCAAAAACCCTAGTCTTGATCCCTTTCGGCCAACCGAAAGCCCCAAATCTTTCTCTTTGAATGAAGGACTTGAAGAAAGAGGAGAGGAAAATACGTGTGAATCCTTAAAACTAGGGCTGCGGCTGTTAATGTCTAATAAGTAATAACTGGATTCTATCTATTAGAGTCCTAATCGATCTAACATTGCTACCTATATTAGGACTCAACCATAAAGGCCTAAGTTAGCTAAATGGTTAGACCTAGTTCTAATAGGACTCGCATTAACTTATAGCTGCTATAATTTAAAGTAAAAAAGGAGTTGTAGTCGACTCAAACTCACAATTAGGTCTCAATTAAATGCTTTAGACCATGGATTGTCGTCCCGATGGTACGCGCCGTGTCGGCGACTTGTCGAGATGGTGTGTACCGTACCGGTACGCATCCAAACCGGTTATGAAGGTATGGTTTGGCCTCTTTTAGGGCGTTTTCGCTCGTTTCTTATTTGATTTGAAATATATTGAAGCTAACTAATGTAATTAACAATTAAAGTTGATATTCACTTGTATTCAACACGTGGATTGTCAAGCCGGTGGCACGTGCCGTGCCGGACCTGCACGCCCCCCGTGCCGGTCAAGATGAGTGAAATTCACTCATAGTCAATATTTCCAATTGGCCAAATATAATATCTTATACCATAGCAGAGTGAAAACATATCAAAGTAGTATAATACAATACATAACACATAATCAACAACTCAATATATCTCTTATATGAGCACACACGAAGCTCTTTCTCAGACTAACCATAATTTGTCATCCGATGGTCTAAAATAAATGTTTCTAGTAGAACTCATGTGTTGCATATACCGAGGAAAAGTCATACAATGAGAATAATAGACTTCAAACTCTCTAATGAGCGATTGGTACTCTGCAACATCATGCTGGAAATCAATAGTTTCAGGAGCCTGTATAGTCACCGCTTCTATATGATGTGATTGGTATGGCTGGTTTGTATCAGGATAGCCATACGAATATCCGGAACTATCATGCGAAGTAGATGATCCGGTATCTCCAAAAATACCCTGCATGAAGGTAGGCTCTTGTGGCCACTGAGGCTGGCCAATGTGATTAGAATGCTGGGACGTAGCATAACTGTCATGATCATCTCTCTCCAATTTGAATTAATTTTGATGTAAAATACAATATTTATCAATTAATATGAAAATTATCGTAAGTAATTAACATAGAAAGTAACATGAGCAATTAACGTAAAAATTAACATGAATAAGTCATAAAAAAACTAAATAGCATCAGAAAATAATATAATAACTAAAATGATTATTAACATAAAATTTTAAAATTTCATACGATACATTTAAGGGCTTTTTACATATTTCTCCTTCAAAAGTTTCTAAATATCATAATTACCCTCATATTGTTTCAGCTTACTAATATACCCATGAAAATTTGAGAAAAGGGTTAATCTGACACTCGGGTTACTTGACGGCGAATCATCATGGAATATTCTTAATGTCATCAACGGCGGCAGCTAAAAATACGTTATTACCCCTGTTAATATGCCCCTCGTAGTCACCCTTTTCGTCGTCAATCTTGACCTACGCCCTTGGCAATCACCCTCTCTAGCGTCGGGATCACCAATCAGACCTCGGGGATCGATTCTCCAGGTCCTCACGACCCTACCGGTGCCAGTCTCGACCTCCGGTGACCTTCCTCCACCGTCGATCAATCATCAACGTTTCTTAGCCGCAACCGTTGGACTGCCTCTTCCGGCGCCGCCGAGCTTATCCACAACCGCGCTACCTACCTAGTTATCATCGAAGTGCGATGTTGCTAGGCTATCCAGCAAGCACCAACTAACCGGCCAACAAGTACCTTTTGAATATTTTGAGAAAATTGTAGTTCTTCACAAAAACATAGCACATGGCTCATTGATCTATTTCAGCACGATTTTGATAACAAACAGAGCACATGGCGCCACCGGGAAGGGCAGCTAGACGAGAGGTGCACGGCTCACGCATGGGTGCCGAAGGCAGTGGCGTGGCACCAGGTCCTCACGGATCAGACCTCTCCGGAGGCAGTGGCGCGGCACCACAAGCACGAGGCAGTGGCTCACGCATGGGTGCCGGAGGCAATGGCGCGGCACCAGGTCCTCACCGATCAGACCTCTCCAGAGGCAGTGGCGCGGCACCACATGCTGATGACTGGGACTTGGATAAAAAACAGAGCACATGGCTCACGCATGGGTGCCGGAGGCAGTGGCGCGGCACCACATGCAGGTGACTGGGACTTGGATAAAAAACAAAGTACATAACTCACACATGGGTGCCGGAGGCAGTGGCGCGACACCACATGCAGATGACTGGAACTTGGATAAAAAACAGAGCACATGACTCACGTATGGGTGCCGGAGGCAGTGGCGCGACACCAGGTCCTCACCGATCAGACCTCTTCGGAGGCAGTGGTGCGTCACCACAAGCACGAGACGACGACGGAGGGATCCAGGCAGTGCTGCTCGCGGTGGCGCAGCTCGTGGCGACTCCGGTGTCGGCGGTGTCGACGCTATACCTCCATCACTGCTTCATGCGCACCGTTGAGAGGCTTGGACGCCTAACCTCCCCCCAACCCTCGGCGGGTGCTCCCTCTCTCCCTCCCGTCTCTCTCTCTCTCTCTTCCTACGTCAGCAAACCAAGGAAAACCAGTCAAAATAGGCAAAAGCCGGTCAAAATTGATGAAAACACATGTAAGCTAAGTAAAGAACATGGGTAATTAAGTAATTTACATTTTCCAATCAGGTTATAACCATGATTAAACCATGGTTAAGTTAGATGGATAGACGGAGGTAGACGGAGGTAGACAGAGGGGTAGATTTACATATTTTTCAAGTTTTAAAGGGTACATTAGTAAGCTGAAAAAATATATGAGTAATTATGATATTTATAAACTTTTGAAGGAGAAATATGTAATAAGCTCTATATTTAATTATTGGAAAGTTACCATTATTAGATAAAAAAGAATGCTAAAAACAATCATTATTAAATAAAAAATGTTACTAATTACCATCATTAAATAAAAAATAATAAAAAATAACATATTGATTTTTAGCTTGTCAGCACTCACTTACCCACTCTCTCTCATTCTCTGACTTGCTGACTACCCGACCAGCTTCTCTTTCATTTCTCTCCTTATCTTGCTCTGCATGCTGCTCATAAATTCACGTGTCACCTCTCCTCTCTCCCTCTTCTTTGCGTTTTCTCCACGTGCCAATACTCCAAGATCGCAATCGCAGCTCCTCCCCTCCGCCTCCGGCTCCTCCCCTTCGGCTCCGGCTCCTCTTCTCTGACTCCGGCTCCTCCTCCCCTCCGCCTCCGTCTCCTCCTCTCCGCCTCGTCCTCCCCCCGGCTCCGGCTCCCCCTTTGCTCCGGCTCCTTCCCCCCCGCTCTCTCCTCCCCCCTCTTCCTCTGTTTCTCTCCTCCCCTCTCTTTCTTCACCTCCTCCCTCTTCCTTTGTTTCTCTCCTCTTTCCCTCTCCTCTCTCTTTCTCTCCTCCCTCTTCCTTTGTTCCTCTCTCTCCTCCGGCTCCTCTGTTTCTTTCCTCTTTCCCTCCTCCCCTCTCTCTTTCTCTCCTCTCTCTTCCTCAGTTTCTCTTCTCTTTTCCCTCTTTCCCTTCTTCTCTGATCCTTCCTCTTTCTTCCCTCCGGTGTTCGGCTCCTCCCCTCCTCTTCTCCGATCCGGTACGTATCGGGTCCGTACAAGGCGATACCTTATGTATCATCCGGCACAACTCCGGTACCCACACGATACCGATTCGTGGGGTTTTTTATCATGGCTAGCGGCCGGTCCGGTACATACCGGCCGGCACGGACATGTGCTGGCTGGTATGGAAATCCTTGATTTAACATCTCCAATTGGCCAAATATCATTTCTTATATGAAAACATAGTGATAACATACCAAAATAGTATAATACAATACATGAAAAATAAGCAATAGCTCAATATATCTCTCATATGAGCACACATACAAAGCTCTTTCTCAAACTAACCATAATTCGTCATTCGGTGGTTTAAGGTAAATGTTCATAGTGGAACTCAAGTGTTGTATATATTGAGGGAAAGTTATATAAGGAGAATAATAGACATCAAACTCTCTGATAAGCGACTGGTACTCTGCAACATCAGGCTCGAAATCAATGACAATATGATGAGCCGGTATAGGCACTACATCAACCCTTTGCGGTTGATATGGCTGATTTGTACCAGGATTACCATACAAATATCTGTCACTAGCATATGTAGCAGATGATCCAGTATCTTCAAAAATACCCTGCATCAAGGTAGGCTCATGTGGCCATTGAGGCTAGCCGATATGACTAGAATACCGGGACGTGGCATAACTGTCGACGTCGTGCTGGTACGAAGGAGCTTATGAAGATGAACTGATCTTTGCATCTATGTCTGCCAGTCCATCACGCATGGCAGTGTAGTCGTGCCGAGTCCCTCCACTTGTGCCACCCTTCTTTCCCTTTCTTGAATACACCGCCCTGTCCTGGGTTCCTGGTCGTCTTGTGCCATGATCAGTATGCTGCGTAGCATGGTCATAAAACTACTCCTTAGTAAAGAATATACCCTTCTGGGACTGTGTGCGCAGGGACAAATGTCTCTCCTCCTCCGGCCTCGGCCTCGGCCTCGTCATCACCCCCATTGCCTCACGTTTCTGAAAACGACGACTTGCTATCAGTAGTCTCATTAATCACAAGAGAGGCTCCAGACCGCTGGCTCGTCTGACCTCTTTTACCTCTAGTGCCATACATGAGGCTTTCAAACTCCCTAACATCATCCTCATATCGCTACTCACTTTGTGTAGTATGTGGTCTACCCGAACTCTCAGCAATTCTCTATGATGCTGCAGGACGCCAATCATCAACAAGACGACCCACATATTTGTTGCTCCAAGCCTGATCGTCCTCCAGTCCCAACTCCTGAGAAATGAAGCGATAAGGATGCGGTGGGTCACCTAACTCATCAAGCTTTGGGCTCGGTTGGTCATCCGTACTCCGCAACCAGTCGATGATAGGATCCGAATCATCCTCAACAAAGCCAATGTCTATAATGTCGACCTCTCCCATGTCTTTTGTCAAATCAGTGTTGATATATCTCATTCAAAGCCTCATGTTGTAGTGTATAATTGTACATACACCATCTTCTCCAGATGAGCATATGATAGACGGTTTCGCACTTTGGTGTGGATGAGTGCGAAGGTAGACCAGTTGCGTTCGCATCCGCTTGATGAGGTGGTCTGCGAGAGGATGCGAATCGCTAGTTTTCGTAAGTTGGGTGTTGTGTCTCCGTATTGCACCCACCACTCAGCTGTAACAAGAAACAACAGCTCGGTTAGGTTTAGTTATATCACCTTATTCAACCAATAGATTCAAGCACAAGCTCACCGGCATCACTGGTATAACGTCCATTGATTGCCGCAGCTTCCCCAAAGGATCTATTAGCTTCTCTGAACAAACTTCTCAGCCCACACCCACATCAAATATTAATACTTACTTTCATTGGAGTAGGTTCATATTAGATATGGGCAAAAAATAAGGTAAGTGGTGCTTACCTCATTAATCGCAAGAGAGGCACGATGAGCATCAGACTCTAGTTTAAGGATATATGTCCGCAATGCTCACAGTAAATCATGCCGCATACTCAAATCATAACGGTAGTGTAAACCCGGATTGAGATAGTAACCTATAGAGAACAAGATTGGTCAATGCTTTTAACGTAATAAATAATAAACTAAAGTTATCAGATGATTCAGACGTACCAGCTAAGTGCCGGTCTTGGCCCATCTGTGTGTCCCACCGGCGATCAATGATCCCCAATATTGTACTAGAAAGTTGCGTTGCCGTCTTCTGTATCTCACCTTTTACCATCTGTAGCGCATGATAGATGGTGCCCATTTGAGGCTTAGACTCGTCATCGACCATGCGTAGAACACAATACAAGGGCTCTACGGATTTGATGACTTCATGAACATGGTCCCAGAATCTGCTCGTCATGACTATGTTCTCAACCCGTTTCCCCTCACTTGTTTTAGCATGATTGGTAGTCGCCCAATCATTGGATGCAAAAAATGACTTCAGTCCATTCTTCCTTGTTGCATAGACTGAAGTGTGATAAAATTAGTCCCAAACTTGGTGGAACCGGACCGTATAAGCTCTCCTTCAAAATACTTTTTCATCGTGGCATGTAGATAGATTGAGTTGATAAGCGCTTGATTTCATGAACTTGAAATCTAAATTGCGATACCTGTAACATTTCCGGTCGACACTAGATTGGTAGCTATTTATATACAAAATATGTCAAAGGTAAATGCTCCTCCCAGCTACACACAAAAGTCAGTATGCATGCTCTTATCATGCCCTTAAGAATCTGAATCTCTTAGGTTGTTTTTGGTTGGACCGGAACAGGCTGAACGGACGGAACAAGCGGAATCGCTCATTCTGCATTCAACATTCCGGCTTTGGCTGGATCCGAACGGATGGAATGGATGTAATGATCATTCCGTGTATTCGAAACAAGCAGAATGGCCGTCACTGTTCCACTTATGTGGAGAGAGAGAATTAAATATTTTGATTTATAAATTAAATAATTAGTTCTTCTTTTTTATTTTATATGTTTTTATTAGTTTTGTAGTAAGTTTTTTGAGGAATATTTTCATAATATTCCTTGTTATCTTGTTTGAAGAAAACGATGATAGTTTAAAATAGCAAAAAATACCCTTAATGCTTATATTTTTGGGAACTTTTATTTTAATAGTTGAAATATCCAAAATGTGTAAATAAAAAAAAAACAAAATACCCTTAGATGAAATCTTTTAATTATAAAAAATTAAGGGAGAACTGTGCAAACCCAATTTTTTTAGCAAAGATATTTTATCATTTATCAAAATGCGAAACTTAACAATTTAAACAGATTCAGCGCCATTCAATACAGATTAAGCAAACACCATAACAGACTAATATAAGAATAGTCAGATTCTTCAAACTCCTAATTCAGCTGATTCCGTAGATTTTTTGTTCAGCTCATTCGTCAGATTTAGGGTTGCCAAACGCACCCTTAGAGTGTCTGCCTATCTGCGAGTGAAAGGCCATGCTGAAATTTAACTTGGTGCCCACAATCTGAAAGCTATATCTGAACTACCTTGTGAGTCTCTAGTCTGGGATGGGCTTCATTGAATCTGGGACTTCGTGCAACCTGACGATCTTTCTGACTTAGAGTGCCAAGGTAGCTCATAAGTTTTGACGACGAATGCCCAAACATTTATAAATATGTAAAATACTATAAAAATATTAATGATTATCTTTATTAAATTAATTTTAACTGGATTGAGCCGATATCGATCAAGCTGACCCTTCGTCGTTATCAAATCGTTAAAGAGGTTGAGCTGAAAATCCGGCTAGTTACTGGCTCGTTTTGATCGAGCTACCAACGGAGTAGCTCGTTTTGATCGAGCTACCAACAGAGTAGCTCATTTTGATCGAGCTACCATTGAGCTAGGATCCATGCATGGAGTCGGTTGGCTTTCAATTTCAATGCAACCAGATCTTAAGAATGCCAGTGGATCCCATGTGGATTGCCAGCTACTAGATGTTCTATCTCCGACTATGAAGCAATGATCTTCTCCTAATCAATGGCTTGGATTTCATATAGATTCCTAATTTCATTGGGTTTTGCTCATCACTCCTGGGCTAATTTGAATCATACTTTCTGACTTGCATTGTAACGTTCTACTTCCAGTTGTTATGATTTCTGCTAATTCTGATATAGCTATCTCGATTACTTTAGTTCAAACATTGGATGGATTTGAAATGGTTGAGTATCTCAGATGTATGATTTATGATTTCAACTTCTTTCAAGAAATCCATTTATTCTTGGATGTACTCACTATATTCTTTTCAGGCCCTTTTTGGTTAATGGACTGGAACCACAACACCTTCTCCATGACAGGAGGAAAGTTTACCAGGTTGGGATGTTACTTTTCGTTGATTTTCAGTCGGTGCTCCTTATCTGTTCTATTAATCTATGGGTTAAACATTTCGAAAGAAAACTACATCCGAGTGCAATCTTGAACTGAATTTGCTCTTTCATGGGTGAGGTTTGATTTCGAGAACTACAATACAATTCCGAAAGATTGTTGGGAATTAGTGCATAGTTGGTAGGTTGCATGGCATTCAATTTTAGATGTGGACTGTATGGGTATCTGTGCGAAAGTTGGATTTTCCAATACTCAAACAAATGCACTTAATAAATTACTGTATGGCTAGCTGAAGTGGTTTATGAAATGGTGGAAATTCTCAGCAATTGTTGCACATGCCACATGGTTTTGGTGATGTGAGGGTTCAGAACTCGATGCTAGTTTCATGACTGGTTCTTTCTAAACGCTATTGGACACCTGCATCCTAGAGCCCTGGATTTTGCCAGGTAAGCAGATATCTGAGCATGCAGTTGAGTTGTTCCATTTAGAATCGATCTTCTAAGTTCTTTGGGCAAGAATCCAATACCTCTAGAAGTGTGGAATCATGTTATAGCTTTGGCTTTATGATATATGCAAATCTTATATATGCTCCATGGCAAGGATTTCGGTGCTAACGGCCCATGTTGTGCCAACACTTTTGTGGCAGGGCACGTATTTGGATTGGTCTGTTGGTTCCGATGCCCCGACATGCCGAATTGTATAAAAAAGGGGTCAACTTTAGCGCCAATTGTTTGTAGAGAACCCTGCCCTCTTTGATCCATTGGACATGTGCAATTTCTTTCCTGTCAATAGGTCCTTTGCCTTTTAGCTGAATCCCTTTTGTATTCTTTTGTTCAGTTAATTAAATAGTTTTTTTTTCATTGCCTTAAGAATGAAGCCCTATTTTTTATTGTAAAGCTATTTATTTGGCAAGAATATTAGGTTGTCTCCAATTTTTTCCGACTTGTAGTAGCATTTTGAATCTCCATTCACTGAATAAGACACTTTTTCTAGTTTTATTTGTCATTCTTGATTCTTCAAAGGGAGTGAATGAGAGAAGGCAGCGAGGATGTCTCATGGAAGAGAGGAGGTGGCTGTGTTACAGGGGTGAGATCAGTGGACCACAGGAGAGATAGAAATATGAGGGAGAGGATAAACGTTTGGTACTCAAGTTAGATTAGGTTTTGTTTTTAATCGTAAACCTATGAAGTTGGATTGTAACAAAAGGGGTTTCGGGTTCGTTTTGGATCCATTTCTCTGTATATATTCCTTGATGCTGCTTCTTACCGTGCCAGTTTAACCTTGCTCCATAGTTGGCATGGAGGGTATATTCAAGTTTTTTTGCTGGCTGATTCTTTGTGATGGCATGGAGAGGAAAATGCTAGATCCTTAAAAAGTCTGTTAATTCATAGGCAGATTCTTGCATTCTTTGTTCAGACAAATATCTGTTGGGTAGCCTTGTTCTGCATAATTTTGGAACAAGAAAATGAATATAATGCTTCTTAGGTATAAGATACCTATACTTAGAATTTTAGTTTTCATATGGTTGCTTGTTTATTAATTTAGGATTGGGCAAGAACAGAAGTGAATTTTTCACAGATCAATGTTTGAAGTGTAATTAGTATTGATTTAAGGGCTTTATTTCGTCTGAAATGTCCAATTTAGCCTGTGCTTGATTTTGATCTCAAAGTAGAAAAGAGCGAGATTTGCATATCATAGAAGGAGCAATCTAAAAGATATCTGTTCAATCAGACATCAAAATTTCTGGCAAGTCAAATCAAGGACCTTCAGTTTTTATTCATGAGTTGCTACTCTTTAGTTATCCACAACTTGTAAATAGAATTCGAGTGCGAGTTGCATGTGTAAGATGTCATATATGTGGGAGATGAAGGGCTTAGTACTGGTAAAACTCCAGCTGATTCAGGTTTTGAATAGAGTTTTTAGAGCTGAACTATTCCATCTTCATAATGATAGCAACCCCTAAACTTAGTTTTATGATTGCACTTTTATTGCTTGAAGTGACATATCTGTCTCCTTTTGTACCAATGCTCTAGTGCTTGTCATCACAATGCTATGAAAGAAGCCTGATATATCTATTTTTGATCCTTAAGCGGCTTGAAATGTTTGGAATTCCTGTTCCAAGCTATGCTCTTGTAAATAGAGATTTTCCTAAGCAAGAGCTGGATTACTTTGTTGAGCAAGAAGATTTTGTTGAGATTCATGGAAAGCGCTTTTGGAAGCCTTTTGTGGAGAAGCCTATTGATGGTAAGATTGTGTGCTACTTCTGTTGTTAATTTTGTCCTCCATTGAAGCTTCCAAATGTTTACTTTTGCTAGCAACATTTAGAAGAATAACGTTATTACAAATTAATCAACATACAGAAACTTAATTTCTTGGTCCATGCTTATTGCTTTCTCACTACTTACGTTGTGATGGTAGATTAATTTGGAAGCAGTAGCTTCTTTATGCATTTTATCGAGATTATTTTGCGAACTTGGTGCTAATTGTCTTATGGCATAGAAGGATTGACTACTTAATACCTCCTAAAAATAAGAAGATAAGGCATACCATCATTTGCAATTAACTTCCTAAAAAAGGAGAAAGGACATGCTATCATTTTAAATTTAACCTGCAGATTCTAAATATGTGTACGCTGGCATGTATCCAGCACTGGCTGTGCCGAACCCTGGTGCAGACGGCATAGAGGATGAGGTCGTAGGAGTGAGAGGGGAGGAGGAGAGAGGTTGCGCGAAGAAAAGGGTGGAGAATAAGAGGAGAGGAGTCCGATGAAGGCGGTGGAATCTGGCAAGGGTGGAGGAGCCGGCGAAGGTGGAGTGGATCCGGCGAAACTGGCGTCTTATGCGAAGAGGCCATGAGAGGAGGGAGAGGGCATCACAAACTCAGGGATTGAAAACCCTAGGTTTTAACTTTATTTTATTATTGGGTTTGGTAGTTAACGGGTCTCAACCAAACCCGGTTTATTTACTATCTCATTTACCCTTTACTCAATGATTTCCCCACCCAAAATCCATTAAGACCATGTGCCGAAGTCGATGCATGTTTCCCGGTCACCATAATGTTTATCGGATACGGAAATCCTTGATGGAAACCATTTTTTGATATTAGTGCGGGAACTACACAAGCTCAATATTTCTTCATAACATAGCTCAAAGTGTTGTGTTTTATTACATTGTTGAAGCTCTTAGCCCCCGTTTGGTTCGGGGTTAAAGGGAATAGGGTTAAGGGGGTTAGGGTAAAAAAGTGTGGATAAGAAATGGGGATAAGCTTAACCCACTTTTGGCTAAAAAATAGGGGTAAGTTAGTGGGTTAATCTTGGGATAGGGATAAGAATTGTAAAATATATAAAATATATAATATTATAATAGTGGGTAAGCTAGTGGGTTAAGATTATAATATTTGAATTAATTATTAAGTTAATTCAAATGTTTGTATGTAAAGTGTAAAATATATAATATTGCAACTCTCCAACGGTTCTATTTTTGATTCAGCGCACGCTGACAGTCGACCTTAGCATTTTAGTTGCAACCAATCCCCAAAACACCGGTTAACCCATCTTTCTCTATTCACTATTAAGTTAAGTTTTCGGTATTTGTACATTGAACTGTATAAAATTTATACTATTATATTATTACATAAAATAGAGTAAAAATATATTATAATAAAGTATTATTTGCCATCTCCAGCAGACGCCCTCTCCTCCGCCATCGTTGGCAACGATGCCCGCCCGTCCTTCGGCGGGTCGTATGGCTCGGCGATGTTGAGGCCGTTCTTGCCGGGGCCGTGGCCGCTAGTGACGTATACGTGACCTCCACCTTTGACGGACGCGAAAATGAATCGTATCGTCACATGACATATCATGGTGACGTGGCATGGTCAAACACATCAATGCATCCCCATGCGGACCCATTTATATTAATATAAGATAAAGATTCGTGCACAAGGACATGTGTCACCTATTGGTAGCTAAGTACTGATTCTTTCATCTATCCCACCGATAGGTTAGATGAAAGAATCGGTACTTAGCTACCAATAGGTGGCATACTTGACTACCGATTGAATGTATCGGTATCCCACTACCGATATCTTCATCTATTCTATCGGTAGTGAGCTACCGATAGGATAAATGAAAGAATCGGTACTTATCTACCGATTGAATGGATCGGTAGCCCACTACCGATAGCTTCATCTATCCCATCGGTAGCCCGCTACCAATGAGATAGATGAAAGAGTCGGTACTTTGATTACCGATCGTGGCATATGTAATACACATGCCACGTCAGCATGTGCACAAATCAACACTCTTAATATAATAATATTTATTTTGATATGTATTATTAAAATAATATAAAATAAATAAAATTTTTACATGATGTAGACCAATCATGATATGACATGTGGCATGTGAACCCACTTATGTTAATATTTTATTATAATAACATATTAATAATATTATTTAATACACTACGTATATGAAAAATGTTTCTACGCGCACAAAAGTTTTTATACGCTCACAAAAACGCATACAAAAAATATTTATGTGCTTACAAAAATATTTGCACGTAGAAAAACAAACACGCACAAAGCACAAAATATGTTACTACGCACATAAACATTTTTATACCCTCAAAAATATTTGCATGTATTTTTAGAAGCGCATAAAAAAGTCTGCGCGTAAAAACATTTTCCTACGCGTAGTGTATTAAATAATATTAATAACATATTATTATAATAAAATATTAATATAAGTGGGTCTCACATGCCATGTGTTATACCATAATTGGTCCACGTCATGTAAAAAAATATTTTTTATCATTCTTTATATATTGGCATCATCAAAATAATATTAGAATAGATGGGATGGGCGTAACTGAGATAGAGAAGCTTAACCCCATTTTTGAATTTAACCCCTCTTAACCCCAAAAGCTTAACCTGATAGCATTTGGGGATAAGAATCCCCTTAACCCGGAACCAAACGCAGGCTTATGGGTTTAATGTTGCTAGTGACAATTGAAAACATCATTAATGGTGTTAGCCACTAACAACTAACAGGTAGACTGGCTTAGGAGAGAATGATGGTTCTGTCATAAGTTTGAATAGTAGGACCAGCACTCAATTCATAATCAATAACGTTATCTGAATCTGCAGATTATTTTTCTCCCTTCATGTATATGTTGAGAGACTATGCTCATTTCTTCAACCTTCAATTAGGTGTGGCTATGCGTTGATTGAGTTCAATATCTCATGCATTGAGCCAAACCCGATCCTATTCGCTAGTGAGTCAACAACAACATTGCCTGACCTAAACCCAACTGCCAGGGAAGAGAGAGGGAGGGGAGAGGGATAATACAACCACATGCATCATCCGCTAGGGGTGAAAGGAAAGAGATGATTTAGAGCTTTGTTTTGACCCCATTTTACAAAAAATCAGAGTGGATATTGGAATATGTTCCAATCTAGGTCTTACCAATTCTCATATTGCGCTTGGAGGTGACTGTGGAGATTTAAGGACAGCTATGGCTGCTCATGGGTTGTGTTTGTGCGAGAAACATAAGATGGTGTTTGAATGTGATTAGTGAAGGGACGTAGCCATCCACATATTACCTTTTCAGGCAACTGATAATGATTTTTCTATCATGTCAACTTTATTACCATGAACCTATTTTGCCATGTATTTTGACTTAAGTTGGCATGTGAAAAAAATTTGTTCATGTTCTTTTGATCCTAACTCGACTCAAATGAAATAAGTGATGATCCACACCCTTTGAACACTAGCTCCAGCCTGTCCTGTTTTGTAGCCAGGTGTAGAAATTGCCATCCTACCTTTTGCTCTGGTGGTATTCTTTTCTCCCATAATTCCATTATCAAATTACAGAAACATGTCATGTCCCTTATCTGTGATTGTCGTCTGGTCGACACATATCGGCACCAACTGACACGCATCGTTATGGTAAATGCATGATAATTTATTGGCACACCCATGCCAATGCATGTATTATCTCAGCAGAGTTTCATGCAATCAGCATGATGTTTGTGCTGACCAAGCTCCAACAAGACACTTGCTAATGACACAGAAATCCTATAGTCCTAATATTACCTGTTGGCATGAATAGTCTGGTTGACACATATCGGCACCAACTGACACGTATCGTTATGGTAAATGCATGATAATTTATTGACACACCCATGCCAATGCATGTATTATCTCAGCAGAGTTTCATGCCATCAGCATGATGTTTGTGCTGACCAAGCTCCAACAAGACACTTGCTAATGACACAGAAATCCTATAGTCCTAATATTACCTGTTGCAATGTCCATGAACCAAATAAGAAGATAAAGGGCAAAAAAGTTCTTTGTAGTTCACAAACATTTTGGGGAAGGGGTGGTCAGTGATTGCAGTGCTATTCGGCACATACCGTCATCGACAAACCCATATTTTGCCTACAACTTACTGGCACGATAAATGTATCAGCATAGATGCATGTATTAGTTTAGAAGAGTTTCATGCAGCGTGCACAAGGTCCTTGCCGAGTATCAGCAAATTTCGTGCCAATCTACACTGACTGCGCTGGCAAGCGAGCGGCATGACAATTTTTAGTGATGATTACTTGATACTGGAGCAGGTGAATATGCCATCCTAACCTCTGTTCATGTTATATTTGGATTCTATCCAAAACAAGGATAAATGCTGCGGATGCATATCTAGTCGACAACTGCTAATCAACGCTGCTAGATGCACAAGATTAAGAGCACGAGTGTGAGAGTGGAGACTTGTCCCCATCATCCATTCATCATAATCCTTGTCAGCTTTTGAAATCTGTTGTCGTCCTTCGTCTTCAAATTGTTCCCTTATGTGATCCAGCGCCATCACCTCAGTCTGTGCAATGCAACCCTCGAAACCCTAGATGATCTAGATTGATCGGGGTCAATAGTTAAAGATTAATGGGCCAGGTGAGAGGTTAGTGAACGGGCTTCAGATGAAAACTATAGCAGTCGAATGAATCACTTTTAAATTGAATATGTAAATAATAGTTTTTTTTAACCTGTTTTTTTGGGAATGTTTCGCCTGAAACTACTCGTTTTACTACTGTGCCAAGTGCCAACAATACCTATCTTTTTTTTTACCAGCATGGAACAAGTGGGCAGTACACACCGTGCTGGTTGGGCAGCATCTCTTGTCCAAAGAGAGTGACAGAAAGAGAGATATAGAGATATCTCGATAGACAGATAGAGGCAGAGAAACTACGAGATAGAGTGATATATATAGATAGAGATACAAGGTGAGAGCGACAAACTAAAAGATAAGAGATAGATAAACAGACAGGTAGAGAGTGGGAGGCAGGAAGGGGGGGGGAGAGAGAAAGAGGAAGGGGCGAGAAATTGATAGAGAAACAAAGAGATAGACAGATAGACCAGAACAGAGAGAAGGGAGGAGGGGAGGGATAGGTAGAGAAATAGAGAGATACAAAGAAAGACCAGAGCACACACAAAGAGGGGGGTAGGGAGGGGAGAGATTTTTAGGTGGCGCCTGTCAATAGAAGCAAGAGAGGATGAAGAATGGGCGCATCGAATGTGGCTGGGAGAAGAAAAATAGGAATGTGGCTACATAAAAATAGGTTAAGTGGCATTACCTATGGCTAAGTTTAGAATATGTAAATTGGGTGGCTATTGGTTGAACTGAATCATGAAAGATTGAGTATTTTTCCATGCCAAGTTGTTTAGTCCTAGCATTTATCAGATAGTAACAACTATAGCCTGTTGCACATCATTAGATGAGTTTTAAAACCAACAATAGATTCCACGGGGCGAATTTGGAAGTCAGGGTAATCAGTCAACAATACAAACATATAATACGAAGAAGTGTTTCTCTTCCCCCCCAAGGTAGATCCTATCAACTATAAGTGTCAAATAGGTTGCATTGGTTTTCTTTCCTATGTTACTTGGACATTATTATGTTGGATTCGCACCGTCTTGTTTTATTTCTCTGGCAATTGTTATGTAAGTCCGCACTTGACCATATGGCATGTAGCAAGTAATTTTTCTGATTTAACATGACAAATAATTTTCTGTTTGATATAGCAAGTGTTTAGCTACTGTGTGACCTTAACCTTATTTTATGAAATTAAAATGTCAGCACTTTTATTGGTCTGTATCAGTGTATTATTATAGTCGGTCCTCTGATATGCAAAAATTATGTGTTTAAGGGGATGATCATAGCATAATGATATATTATCCTAGTTCTGCTGGTGGGGGCATGAAAGAGTTGTTTCGGAAGGTAAGATTTCTGGCTTACATGCAATTTTCTTTTATAACTTCATTGCATTCTGGTGGTTACATGCTGACGTGCGTGTTATTTTCAAGTTCAGACTCAGTGATATCGATATGCGCCATGAGGCCCATGACTGTGATTTGGAGTTTGGATTAATTAATACAGAATTATTGAAGCAAGTTTGCAGTTGAATAAAATTTTAATCTTTGAAACTATTTAGCTCTTTGCATTGTCACTTCCTAGAGTTGTTGTTCAAGAGGCTGCATCTTGATTTTATCTTGTCAAACATGGTTTAAACTTTAAAGTGCTTTGCTTTGTGCTCGTAATTTCAGTTTGATGTTTTATATACGCTTACTTTGGAAAAAGTTTCCCTTTGTTCACATTTTTTGACATGCAAAGTTGCTCAAGTATTATCATGGCAAGTTTCGGATACCATTTTATGTGTTGAGTCTACGAAATTTTGGATGCAAAGCTGGTTGATGGAACTAAAATGTATACCTACGAGGCTACGACCACAAAAGCTTATTCCTGCATTCTGTAACATGATGACCAGAATGAGACCTTAAAGGCACTAGATTAGAGCCCACTACGTTTCATGAAGTAACCGACTCTTAAAATAACAATTATAAATTGTTCAAAGCACATATATTCTATTGAGTAAGACTGATTTCATATTCTGTAAAGCCTGAATATTCTCTGCACTCTTTTATGTCAATATCCACTTTTGAAGAGAATAAACATTAATAGGTTTTAACTGGGGACACAGATTTCAGCTGGCACGGAAATCCATGGCTCCACTTTTTTGGCTAAAGTAATCCAAAAATCCATGAGTGCGATTATTTTATGCCAATTCAGCAACGGAAAATGGATACGTTAATTAGGAGCAAGAATATGTTTTGTACTTTTCGCTAGAGACTTGTAGTTATATGTGATGGCTGAAATTATCTAGTGTGTATTTTCAGCACCTGGCCTTCAATTTTTTCTCCTTGAAGTTAGTCTGTCAAATACCATGACAGCTTTCAGAATGGTTTGAAAATTTGAAGTGCAGGTTATGGTTTCACATCTGATAATCTAGGAAAAGTATTATTTGCTTGTTGTGTCATGCTATCTTCAGTTGTCCCTTGTTTATCATCTGGAAAACTTTCTGATGTTATTTTCTTAACAAGCAGAAAGGTGGCGTCTGAAAGTTCGCATAATTTACCGTCAATCAATTTCATTATGTTGAGTTCTTCTTGTCTAAGTCAGTTTCTGGCCTATTTCCTTCACATTCCAGAGAGATAAACTATCAGAGATCATCTCCTGAAACATGCATAATTCCATTTAATTCGGCTGCGGTATTCAGCAGATGAGTCAAGGTCTTTCTATCGAGGCCACTTCACACCAATATGGACAATGCTGGCATATATAATTCTCAGTCTGATCTGATTTCTCTCTCCTATTGGTAGAAATCCAGTTGCTGTTAGGTCTTCTAGAAGTGATCTCAACTTACTTTGACATGGATATATCGACTTAGGTAGCAAACACAATTCAATGATGTTGAATTCACTCTGTTTGTCCAGACCATGCTGAATGTGATTGGTATTGGACATTTGTCTTGACCCTAATTTGGTGAGCATATTCTTTTAGCTTGTAATTATGAACAAAGGTATGTATTGATGTCCAAAGATATGTTATAGTCCAAAAGAGTGGTAATCAATACTTCTCTAGACGAGGGTGGGTGCTTTCACATCAAGATGAAGTTCTTTATTAAGGAAAGGAAATATTGATCTGAATTTGTCTCTTTGCCGGGAGAAATCTGGTTACTATCAGCTCTTCAACCGGCCTCTACATGGATCCACTTAGATTAGACACACCAACTTAAAGACATTGGATTTAGCCTAGACTGTTGCAAACCACTCTAAAGAAGAATTGGTATTGCTTAGTCTTTCCCAAAATATCCCAATTTGATGAGCTTATATTAGTTGAGTTTGTAACGAACAAAGTTGATAAATTAAAGCCAAGATAAGGAAAATTTTCTGGGCAAGGATTCTATTTCCATTTTGTCCCTTTTCCTTTACTCAATCCTATTGTTTCAAGACTCACTTAAGCAGGCCATATATTTAGCCTAAACAAGCTACTTTTGTTATCTTATTATTTTGAAGTTTTGGCCATTATCATTGGGGCATGTCTCAAAAAGTTTCTGATAAGGTATGGGAAGTGAGTATATCTGATGACAGATGGTTGGTATGCTATATTGTCCTTTAGTTGCTAATCACCTCATCTTGGGATGTTAAATTGGTTAAAACTGGTATTTTCCCT